>OY282586.1:29880065-30324473 GCA_958298965.1 Chrysolina haemoptera | reverse complement strand
AATTACACGTCTCTCATCCCCTTATCCTCGGACCGAGGATGCTTTTGAATGACGCAAACAAGTGGGTATAACAAAAAACTCTGTGACATGCGGATTCTCGTAATCCTCTTGCACGAATTCGCAATGCTACAGAAGCTGTTTCATAATAATGAAAATGGCTGATGATATACGATTTTGCTTCCAAGGTTATCAAGTTTATTCAGAATGAATCACCCGCAATGATAATGATGGATGAAGCTTTAGTTATAGAAGTTTTTGAATTTGAAACAATTGATTGTGTGAAGTAATAATTGCTTTTTAATGGTGTCAGGTTTTTTTTCGAAAACGCTGGATCCTATTGTGGTACGGTAATATCAGTCAGAATAAAAAAAAATAAATGAAAAGGGGCCAAGTATATGTTTTAAGCCGGTTCGTTTGCTCCCACATCCCTCACCGCCGCAACCCCCTGGCCTTCCAGTGGTTTACAGAGGTTGCAGGGGGTGTAGGCGGTCATATGATGCAATTACATTGGGATTACATTGAGCTTTTTCGTTGTATGACTTTGGATAATGAAGAATATGATTATTTAGAGTTTTTTGTGTATGACATTCAGATAACACTGAGGTGTGAATAGACTTATTGCATAGGTACATGGTAATGATGGTCTTGATTGCATCATACTTCATAATTGTCCACACTATGTACGAGCATCATGTGTAGGTACACCATGTTAAACTTATTGCAATGGAATATTTGTAAAGAATACTTCCAAACATTTCAGAAATCCATCGAGTTGTGAGAACGACCACTCCTATTCATACGTTGTGTACACGGTGCATAGTGGGGGGGGGGGAATCTCCGACAATCTTTCAACTGTCTTCTCCACTCTCTGAAAATCAATATATAAAAGACATGGGAGAATCTATTCTCCTCAGTTTCTCTCCTATAGTGAATAGTTCGCAAGTTTCAATTAATCAAAAACAAAGTAGTTCGAAGAAGTGCTAGTTGTGATTTTCAATAAGTCAGTGAGTGTTTTTTCTTTTTGAAATCTATATTTTCTCAAGTGTCTTACCATGTCTATTTCTCGAGTAGATTTGGAAAAAATCAACAGCGTGATTGATAAAAAAGTTGAAGTATTTGAACAGAGAGTCATATCAACATTTCCAATTGCTACAGCTTTTCCTATAGCCAACATGATGGTTCGGAACACTCGATTCGGTCGATCTATTTTATTGACATTAAACGATGAAAATGAGAACAAATTTTTCAAATCATGGCTACCAAAATATATTGCCGATCAATTTAGTGATACTGATGTTAACTCTATAAATTCTTCGAATGATAAATATACAATTACATATATGGGACAGAGTGAACAAGTTTCACCAAATGCAAGAACACGGACTCTTGTAAAATTCGACTGTACCGAATAAAGTTCAGTTCAAATATTTAGCTATTCATTTTTTCCATAACGGTGAAGGCATGTTAAAGTAATCTTAAAGTAAAATATAGCTTTCGAAAGAAGGAAACATTCTAAATATATCCTCGAATTGACTCTCAATTTTTTCATGTATGTATATCATAGTATCAATACCCATGGGATATATTGACAACATTTTTATCATTGTTTCAGACTGAAGATATATCGATATGTGGATGTTGTACGCGAGCGAGCATTGGACCGCAGCAGTGGACATCAAGACAGCTGTCGAGAGACTTCAATCATATTTGAGTGCACTGAGTTGGGATTCTCTACATGCAATGAATTATGACCTAAGTGTTTGCTACAATGAAGACGAACTTCAGAGATGTGAACGAGATCAAAAGAGGTATGATGCCGGCGAGGAACTTTGTGAGAAATTCATTGAGGGAGTCTTGAACATAGATGATTTCTGTGAAGAGATGCTCAAATGCGACTTGAAGAGCTTCCTACATAACTTATCCCCATTCCTATCAGATGATATTATTGAGAAGTATCAGATCCATGATGAAAATGCTGATGGAGATATCCCTGAAAATGTAGAAAACTCAAATTGATTCATAGAAATAAAAAATATTTAACACTATGCTGTAGTTATTTACATTCAAAAATTAGTTAATAATTCAATATAAATGAAAAGAGGAAATATTCCATAATTAAAGTAATGAAAAAAAATTCTTTAATAATATATAATAATCAACTCATCTATTCCTAATTAGTTCATTTTTGGGTGTCATACTATAATGACTAGCAACGTTCTTGATAAATTTGGGAGAAAGCGTAAGTGTGGAAACACATCAAATTTACAACCACGACTTGTTCATATTAGTTTCAAGAAAACTGAAGATAATCAATACGATGTTGAACAAAGACGATTGAAAAATGTCGGTCGACCAATTGATGCAGATGACTGCGTCACAAAGGTATTTCTTGAAGACAAAATCAATGAAACTAAGCAGCTAACCCTTTCTGCTGTTCATGAATTGGTACAATTAGCGATCGATGAATTATCGCAAGAAGTGGAAAAAAGGAAAATTAACACAGATTCTATGATTGCCAACGTGTCTCGCCAAGCAAGAACGGCATTCGATGAGAAGATATCAGAAGCTAGAATATTACTTCATAGGAAATATGAAAAATTGGAACATAGACTCGACGATTTAGAACGAGAAAAAAAAAATCGTTTATCTGAATAAGCATTATTATCATAACACAAAACGAAAATGTACTTGTATTAAATTTATTGAAAATATATTCATAAATTATAAGAGTTTTTTCTTTCATGAAACCATAATAATACCCAAAACTCAATGCATTCACACATCCCGTGAATAATTATAGAATAGTGCAAGGCGTCATGCACCCCCAAACGATTTTCATCCCTTCCAAAAGCTGGCAGGTAAGTGTGCACGCATTCTGCCCCTCCATAGAACAGCGCTTCACAGATATTACATAAGAAAATAGCTTTGCCTGTTCGAATCATTCTTTAACTGAATCACCTTAGGGAATGTCGTATGCCCATAGAAATCTACCTGACTATTATGCAACAAGCCCTTCCGAACAAATAATTGAAATAAAAAACGTATTTTGAGTCTAGGGCTTTTGTCTCTGATGCATATTATTTGATTTTGTAATTTTCAAAAGTATGTCGTTTTTTTTTTTAAAAAAAAGCATAGACAGTATATTTAAAAGGTCTATTTTAATTTTCGAAATGATAATAATAGTAAAAGTAAAGTATTTATTCAATTTCTCACAATGATAAAAATAGTACATAAAATATTAATAGAAAAAGAACTATGTTGTTTTTTTAGGATTCTGCTCAAGTCTCTTCTTCTGCTCTTCATGTGACATACACCAACATCTCTGGAAGTGGATTCGTTCATTAGGCCATAAATAACCTACTCTCTCGCATAGTATGGTCATACCATTACGGCATTTGGAACACCAATTATTCCAACAGTCTGCCGAGAATTGATCACATTTGATGCAACGGGGTAGCATCTCTGAATTTAATTGTTTTTTCGAACATTCGAGACATAGATTGCTACACGCCATGACATTATTCCTAGTCCAGGCACATTGGCAATTGTAGCAAATTACTGCATTGCCTACACTGTAGGGGTAAATGAAAATCTTCGGCTTCGAATCCCATGCAGCGGTGAATACCATAACTACAGCGTCTATCTACAATGTATGGAATGTATGGAAGTAGAGTTCTGAGTAGGAACTACAGCGTCTATCTACAATGTATGGAAGTAGAGTTCTGAGTAGAAACTGAATTCATGATTGAATTTTCGTCAAATATATAGTTTTCAAGTCTTGGGGTAGGAGAAGGTACCACCACTTTTTTGGAAAACATTTGGAGTAGGAATTATTACTCCCACACTTTTGAAAACGTTTAAAATGTCAATGCCAGCGCTGTAGAATTTAGTGTTTATCTCAAACTTTACTCAAGATACTTATACAAGAGTAAAATGGAAGCTAAAGTTGAAAAAATCGACCAAATAATTGCTGTCGACATAAATGGGTTTGAACCTGAAGAAAATGATGATGGTGATAGCAATGATAGTGGTATGGAGGATAACAACGCTGAAGAACAGACAGATGAAGTTGACGGGGTGAAAAGGAGATATGCTGATATGAGCATATCTCAAACTGACGACGTTGATTGTCGTGTGTGTTATACCGTAACATTTGTCGCTATAGCAACAACTCAAGACCGTTTTGAGACATTGTGCGGTATATGTTTTAGACTCTATTGTGCTAGGTATCGAAACCAAGATGCTGTGTATAGACACGTTGACACTCATACAACGTGTAATTTTGGCGACATCGAGCAATTCTATTGCAAAATATGCATGACTTCGCTTTCAATAATTCGAGCTCAGGAGGCGTGTGTTATGTGTAATAATTAATAACAGTTTTTTTGGAATGCATAGTAAAAATTGGTTGTTGCATACAGGGCGATGCGTGTGTGGGGCATCGTCTACTCTGTTATTGATATTTTAAAAAAATTTAAATTGAGATTTGTAATTGTTCTGAGATGGAACTCTCTTCGAAAAATCGAGAATAGACTTCAAACCCAAAATGAAATTAACAAATATTGAAATATTGTTCCTATATACATTTATAATTCTTCTAAGAAAAAAATCATTTGCAGACGAAATGCATAGTCTCAAAACTTATTTCCTCTTTAAAATCAGACTTTAAATTTGTGTTCATTACTAATCCCCACCTCATTCAGATAATATGAATAAATTGAGCTGGTCACCATATGACTGTATCAGTTCATTCAAAAATGTCCATGGCTGATTCTACTAGTGAGCTGGGGTGTTCTAGCCCAATGCCTGACTTGCAACCATCTTCAGACTTACCGATTCAAGTTGATGAAATCAGTTCTACTTCTGTAGACAGAGATTTGGATGAAGAATTTTTCGAATCATTTCTCGATTTCATGCAGAATCCGGAACAATTATGGGAAGATGAGCCTAATGACTCAGATCAATTAGAAATAAGTTCAGATTCTGAAAATGATGAGCCGCCAATTGAAGTATCAGATGATAGTGACAACGATTCATTTGTGTTTGAAATCCAATGAAATATCTTATAGTTAATAACAGTTTTTTTTGGAATGCATAGTTAAAAGTGGTCGATGCATACAAGACGATGCGTGTGTGGGGCATCGTCTATTCTGTTATTAACATAGGATTTTGAAGATTTCAAATTAAGATTTGTAATTGTTCTTACATGAAATTCTCTTTAAAAAATCGAGAATAGACTTCAAACTCAAATGAAAGAATATGAAAAACAAATTAGCTAATAATGCTAATAATACATGCGCACATATAATATTTGTTCTGAGAAAAAGCATAGTCTCAAAATTTATTTCCTCTTGAAGACACTACATAGTCAAAACTAATTTCTTCCATCAGAAAGCGCATTTTACCCCTAATATACCGACGCTCTGAGAAAGTTGATCAACAAGGGTTTTTATGACCGTAATATATTTCGGCAATTCAACAGTTTAGAAGACATACTTTCATTTTAAAACCATAGCTCCTCGAGTTTGGTTGTGTTTGAATTTATTTGTGATTTTTGTGAATTTATCGGAAATATGGATATGCCAAGACTTGGAGTAAAGACACCGGAATTAATAAATGCAGTGAACAGCATTATGCCGGACCAAGACGTCGATGGTTTAGGAAATGTTGTAAATGCGGTAAACAGCATTATCATGGGGCAAAACATCGATGGATTAGGAAATGTCGATGAATTGACGAAGAATGCCACAGTGGAAAACGAGGCGCTGGATGGATTAGAAAACGTCGTTGAAGTATCGAAGAACATAAAAACCAAACCTTTCACCAGATCAACTAGAACAAGGATGAACAATTTTAGACGGGGACAGCAACAACAAACTTTCAAAGTTTTACGGAAGAAAAGAAATCCCAACATTATGAAACTGTTGAATGGGGCTAAAAAATGGAATCCAATGGCTAGCGCTACTTGGCCGAGACGTAATCGAAGAAAGTCTCACAGTGCAGCACCACAACCAACAAATTCTGATGGGAATATACGCGAAGTTGATGAAGCAATAGAAAATAATGCTTCGTCCACCCTTTTCAGACCTTGGCATGTGGAACAATCAGAAGGTAGAATTTCAACAGAAACGTGCCGAAGACAGATACCATCGCACTCAAGCAATGACTCTATAGATTTGCAAGAGATCGCAAATGACACAGACATGAACTGTAGAAACGTCATATCGCCTATCGCATCTCTTCATGAACAAGAACGAGATGAATCAACCGAGTGGGACCTTACGAGAGTGTTTAGAAATTTGGACAGGAATGCTGATAAAATTATTGAACATATAACAAAAAACAATAAGGAAATCGATTTTATTCAAGAACAAGCTAGGATTAAAATCAAACTTATAAAAGAACAAAATAGGATTCTATTGATGAGGATCGATAAAATCCGAGGAAATAAAAAACGATGGTTCCATGAAGTTAGAAAATTATCGCAGGAAGTCTGTGAACCAATATGAACATCAACTTTATAGGAAATTCAGCACCTTTTTATGCATTTCAGGTCTTTTTTTCAGGTGTTCTTCACTACTCTCATCAACAAAAAAAAAATCGATAAAAGTTCTCCATGGAGTATATTATATTAATTCGGAGATATACACAAGTACAGGCGGGGATATTGGGGCCTATACTGGACTTTTATCGATTTTTTTATTTAAAAAAAAAAATCTCAAATTTCAACTCTAAAAGTCGATTTTTTTCATAAAAATAAAATCCTAAATTTCAACTCAAAAAATTCAACTCTTTCAATCACATGAATGAGTTATATTTATAAACATTCTTTATTTTCTCAAGAAATCTTTTTCATACTGATGATGAATGAAAAATATTATCATTCAAGCAATAATAATACATATATATATATATAAACAGTTTCAAATATTCGAAAACATGTTATTAAAAATCGAAGCACTACAGAGTTGATTATTAATTTTTTCTTGGTAGCATCAAGCTAATGAACCAAGTATCGCCATCTTTTAGTCAGAAGTCAAAATAATAATGGATTCATTATTGATTTTTCGCGAGAGTTGGCTAATGCTACACCTAACATCATCATTCGATCAGAACTCAAAATACTAAGGGAATAATTATTGAATTTCTTTGATAGTTAACGAATTACATGCTTGTTCATGCAATGACGTACTCAGATTCTTTTTGTTGGTCCTGATAAGGACCTTTGGTTTTTGATGCGCGGAATTGCGGAATTATTTATAGATTCAAATCTATCGTTGCATCGGAGTCATATTCAATATCCTGAGATATATTTTCTGGGGTTACCGCAATCCATTCGCTCAATGTTGGATTCCATATAAAATGAGAATGAACAACTATATGTGTTGTTGAAATTACTGCGACTTGTATGGGTAAATTAACATTGTTTGATGTATTACAAAGATTTCTATCTATGGGATCCATTGTTGTAGAGTCAGCTTCAGACTTGGTTGCCATGGCAAGAGATTGAATGATATGAAGAATTCTATAAGGTTTTTTGCTTCTTAAATGATTTTCATTATGGTGGGGGTGGACTTCCCACTCCACAACACATAAATGAGGGATGGTTGTTTATCTATAAATATGATGTTTTCAAATGGGAAAGGCTATAACAGTTTTTGACTCGAAGTAATTCTATACACAAAAGAATAATTATTATGAATTCAATGGAGAGTAATGTGTTGGTTTCATTACCTGGTACTAGTGGTGATAATGCGGAAAATGGAATTCCAATTGATTTAATAGATGTTTCAATTGCTGATGGAATAGATGGGTTATCTAACTTCGATATGGATGAACTTGTTAGGATTGGAGAAATTTCGCAATTCGACACCAACCAGGATCAGATGTCAGAACCACCGGTGGCACTACATATCCCTGATAGCGAAACACCTCAGAACAATACTGACCAGGATCGAGCTCAGGTTCAGGAAGCGGTCATGTTGGACATTCCGAACAAGCTACCGGCGAGCAAGCGTATTCAGAAACGTCGTGTCACTATCGAGGCTCCCAACATTACATCAACAGCTTCGAGGTCTTCAAAGAAAAAGAAGGGATGTAACGTTTTGAAAAAAGGTGCAAGTTCATCAGTGGTGACAAAGTCTATGAATAAAATTGAAGGTATACCGTTGGCATCTCTATTACCATTACAGATGTATTCGGAAATGTTGAATGAAACCAAGCGAACGACAACGAATGCTAAAAGCATAATCACTAAATGCGAGGACGTTGATCGGAAGTTAGATGAACAAATATCAAAAGTTCGTCAAATTGATGAAGATATTTCAGCTAGGGAGGCTGAAATTGTGAAATTGCGAAAGCAGAGAGATGTGCTAACAACGCGAGTTAGTAAAGAGAGGCACTATAACCAAGGTCTTCGGAAACAGGCGGAAATTGATTGTCAAAAATCCGCACATTTGCAAGAAACTGTTTCTGCTGTTTATGCAAGATGGCGGCAGGAGCTAGATGCAGCTTTTCAAGTTAATGTCGATCAATGAATATTTTGTAAATACATATGATGAAATCAAACAATAAAGTTGTAATGAATATTATATTTAGTTTTTTATAATTATTTCAATGATACAACGAAACACATTAAACTATCGCACTCTGTTTTTCCCAACTGTCAAAATGTTTTGACAAACCTAACCACCTGATTCGAATCATGTCTCCACGCTTTTTCAATATTTTTTCAATGAGATATACATCTGGATTTTTAGTTTTCTGCATTTCGGCTTCATAAAAACATCCTTTAATCGGATTCTTATTCATATCTTCAAGCATATAAGTCGGAGGGTGTGTGCTATTAATTTTCACAATTTTAAATAGTTCTGTAGTAAAATTTGCTGTATATCCCTTCTCAAAAACGTGCTTGTATTTGGATATTCGAACGATGTCATTTACTTGATACTTTGGTGAACATTTTTTCAAATATTTCTTTTTTTTTTTGATGATCAATTCTGTAGTAGATGTCACATCTTTCGGTTTCATTCCAATGGTTTGGTGTACAGTATTATTATAACTCTTTGTTACAGCCGGGAGAATATCCAACCATTTATAATTTCCATTATAGGAAAATTCTTTAAAGATCTCACTTTTGAGGGTTCGTATAAGCCGTTCGCAAATAGAACATTTCATTACACTGAATGTAGAGTAATGATTGATTCCATATTGTTTCATTAATAATGAGAAATGAGCGTTGAAGAATTCTTTCCCAGCATCTGACTGTAGATTAATTGGGGAGTATTTTGCTTCTTGTAAAATCATTTTCATCGCATCAGTTACAGCTAATCCAGTCTTGTTCTTAATCGCTTTCGTCCATGCAAATTTTGAATAACAATCAATGACTACAAGAATGTAGCGATAATTGTTGTTGATCTTGGAATGAGCTTGGAAATCGATAAGGTCGATTTGAAATAGATCTCCCACACCCTTCAATATCGTAGATCTTCTCTGGAAGTTACGTCGTGCTGGTTTGTGTAACTCATCGACCACCTGCCTTTTGATATCACCACTCATTGCAACTGTTGTGTGTTCTATTTCACCGAGTACACTATTATATCCGATGTGATTGCGTCTAATATATTATACGTTCTTCACGTAATTCCTCTAACAAAGATAAAATTTCGTTTTCATGTGCATTGTTGCCACTCAATTTAGATCCAATTAACAGTCGTAATCGACTCACTAATTCGCTGGGTTTATTCCAATATACATAATTCCCTGACTTGCTTGTCAGAACTTTCTTTAAATTTTTGACATTGAGTCCTTCACCACTCAAATTCGAACTTGTGGTAGGGACACTAGTTGATTTCAATAGCGGTCTGATGATTTTCTGATATTTATGGGACTTTTTGAATTTGATGCCATTTCTTATTTGATTTTTTTTATATATGGTTTTCGTCAAAGTGAGTATCTCAATATAAGTCCTACGAACTCGCGAGTCTGCAACTACCATAGGTTCTTTGAGGAATATCAAATTATAGAGATCCGCGTTACCAGCAAACTGATATTTTTGCATGACACCATCATGAAATATTATATTTCCATTGATGAAACGTACTTGTAGATTTCCCATTTTCAGGGCCTTCGACGAAGTATCTATACGAATGCCATATTTTAAATCATATGCAGGGTTGCCATTCTTTAAATTTTCCAAATGTCTATCCAATTCCCTTACTATATTTTGTTTGCTAAGATCACTCGTATCCAGCTCTGAAGAATTCGTCAGCGATGTAGGTGTTTCAAATAGAGTGTCGATAGCCATTTCATCATTGTCTATATCTGTCAATGTTTTATTCCAATTATCAGAAAAAGATAAATCATTAGAATTGAACGAATTACTTTTTTTTATAGGTGTGCTTGTTGAGATAGCTTGCGTCATTGTGGTAGTAGGAGACGACATCATATTAGTTCCAGAAGAAAGAACATTTAGTGGTTTTGTTATAGGGTCATAGAGTTTCTCAAGCATAATCTTTTCTTCAGCATTACCACTTTTTATGTTGTTGAATTTTTTTCGTACAGATTCCGTTGCTTCAATCAGTTGTCGTTTCATATCGATTTCAGCTTTTGCACATTCATTTCTCAATGTATTCATTATCGCATGAAGTAATAACGTGTGTTATCAGGATGAAGTTCACCGAACGATTAATTATTTTTTTGAAACATCAGGGGTATATGAAATTATCGAACCCCATGCGATATCGTCCATCATGCACCATTCTATCTTTGTCTATAACAAGAAAACCAAACTGATTATTCCAACATTTTATGCACATAATCTGAAATTCCTTGAATGTTACGTCAGGTGATATGTGATCAGAGTATATGTGGTGCATATTCGTTTCATCTTGCCTAAACATGATGATAAAGTTGGCATTATCACGTACTAATTGTTTGGGTACTCGAGAATACGTCTGTGCAAGATAAAAACAATCCACTAGGGCATGCCTACCTCTCGAAAAATATGATCTTATGATATCTTGTTTTTCGCAAATTACATCGTCGAATATAATAACACTATTAGGTTTAGCGAGGCTTGGGTCCATAATATTTTCATTGTCACTAAATGTATAAAAGCCCAATCCCTTTATTGGTTTCAGTACATTGCGTAAATATTCGTACTTTGGTTGATTCAATGACTTTGAATAAAGATACACATTTTCGAATCGTAATCCTTGCTCATGCGTTAAAAGTGTAATCATTGCATTTGTTTTTCCACAATTTGATGGTCCAACTAACAATGCTCTAAGTGAAGAGGGTAATAGTGGTCCATGTCGATTAAGCTTATTTCCATTTAAACCACATCCAATGATCCTTTCATCCAAATTATCTACTCTGAATTTCACCTGCTGTTGAACAACACGCATCTTGGGCAGTCAAGCTCTTAATAACGAGAAATAATGAAATATGTCTCATTTAAATGTCTACCAGCATAGGGAACAGACGTAAGCGCAGCGAGTCGAATAAAAAAAAAGGTAGTGGATTTGTGAATTCAGTAATAAATAAATTACCGATTGAACTTCATATACCCGGTTATCAATTCTGCGGGCCTGGTACTAAATTAAAAAAAAGGCTTGCTCTTAATCAAAAAGGAATTAATCCATTGGATTCTTCATGTCGTACGCATGATTTACAATATTCGAATAATGCAGATAATCTCACAGCCAGGCATATAGCAGATAAACAACTCGAATACGCTGCTTGGGATAGATTCAAAGCGAAGGATTCGAGCTTAGGAGAAAAAGCAGCTGCTCTTCTAGTTACCAACATTATGAAAGCCAAGAGACGTTTTGGAATGGGATGTGATATGAACACATCCAACAAAAAAAGGAAAAAACAAACAATGAAAAGAAAAAAGACGGTGAATAATAATGGAAAAATTGCATTTGGTTCGGGTGTTGTGAAAAAAGTTCGAGATGTACTACGAAAAGCAGGAGGCGACCGATTCATAGCAAAAGATGCTAAGAAAGCTAGTGCAGTAGCATTGCATGCGGCACGTAAATATCTGAAAGCTGCAGGTGGAAAAAAACAAATACGTACACCGCGCATCATACCGATACCGAAAGTGGGAGGAATATTACCATTGATACCAATTTTTGCTGGATTGTCGGCACTGGGTAGTTTGAGTGGTGCAGCTGCAGGCATCGCGAGAGCAATCAATTCGGTGAAGGAAAGTAGAGATGGTCTCAGGGAAGTGCAACATCATAATAGAAAGATGGAGGCTATTGCCTTAGGGAAAAGGGGTGGTGGAATGTATCTGAAACCTTACCGTAACGGACTTGGTATCTATCTGAAACCACAAAGTTCAAAAAACTAATTGATGCCCTACCCCTTAAACCTCTCACAGACATTGAGCTTAATTTTTATGCCACAGAGATGAAGATTCCATTCTTTCGAGGAGTATTCATGAGAGATAACTTACCTGAATCTGGACCACATAATCGTGAAACAGCAATCATGAATTTGGATAGAAGCAGTGGTCGAGGAACACATTGGGTTGCGTACAAGAAAAACGGGCGAGACGTTACATATTTTGACAGTTTTGGGGATTTAGCGCCACCCTTGGAGTTGGTTCATTACTTTCGAAAAAAATCGAGAACACCAATCAAAATTGTATATAACTATGAACGTCAACAAAAATACAATACAGTTGTGTGTGGGCATTTATGCCTGAAGTTTCTCTCTCAAAAATCTATAAAAAACTTTTAAAATGGAATATACACCAGAAATGGATCGCGAGGCAATTAAGAGAATGGGGCATTCTTTGATAGCGTATTCAAGGCTACGTAGTCTATTGAAAATGAGTAAAGGACAACTTGCAGATATGCCTAAGGAAGTGATGATTTCGTGTGCAGCACATGAAATTGCATTTGTATGGGAAAAGCTTCCAAAACATCTTCAAGACGATGTTGATATTTTAAAATATCAGTATTGTTATGAACATAATTCTGATGACGTAAGGAGTGCTAGTACATCAAATTCCTATGATATTAATGATGGGCCCATACCAAGAAAAATATTTTGTTGTTACTGTACCATTGAAGATTGTAATATCGGAGCCAATAACAATGACATGGATGTCCGCAATGTTTCGACATCAAAAAAAAGGAAATTGTATCATTTATGTTGTATACCACAATAAATTGATATGATGTCATAGATAAGTGATCAGTCATGTCGCGCAAGTTTGAGTTACAAGTTGTGGGAAAAAGTGTCCTTAGCGCGGATTTTTATCCACCCATTGAATTGGATAGGAGTGTTCGTTATGGCTTGGGACTATTAGGATTCTATGGATGCAACACTATCCATAATATCACTGACAAAAACAATACACTTGGCTTTGAGATCCCTGCAAATTATATGGATGGTGCAAGATATTTTGTTGTAAAAATACCATGCGGCGCATATGAGATTGAGGAAATAAATAATTTTCTACAAAAAAAACTTGCATCTCTCTTATTTCCGAATGAAATACTCGATAGTAAATCAATGGATGAGATGTTTAGTCTTCAAGCGAACGATAATATATTTAAGTGTGTAATACAATCAAAATATTTTGTGGATTTTAGATACGAGAACTCAATAGGTCCCATGTTGGGATTCAAGAAAGAGATACTCAACAATTATAAAGCACATCAATCTACATTTCCTGTTAATATTGTACCTGTGAGACTCATTCGTTTGGAATGCAATATAATTTCCGGGTCCTATATAAATAATGAAGAGAATCACATTATTTTTTCATTTGATTTAGATGTGGAACGCGGCTATAATCTCACAAAGGAACCCCGCAACATCATTTATATGCCAATCAGTCCGGAAGGACGTCAGTTCATTGACAACATCACTGTGCGCATATTGGATCAAAAAAATAATCTCATCGATTTCGGAAGTGAGGAATCTGTAGTTGTTATATTGGAATTGAAAAAGTTATAAGTGTTGGTGTTATGGGTTTTTGTTACAACAAAGGACCTGTGCACGAGAGCAGTGCAAGAAGTCCATCGACACCGAATACTAATAAAAAGAAAGTAACGTATAGGAAAAAGGTCATTCCGAAAGTATACGTGGAACAGAAAAGTCATCAACTATCAGCAAGAGATCTAAATTTCCTGAAATCAATCGGACTCAGAATACGAGAATAAAAATGGTGTTAGAAGCTAACAATGAGAAGTTAAATATTTTCGATGAACCAGTTGTTGATCACAGTCTTATAAGCTTTCACGAGCATACGTACAAACCCTATGGATCACCATTGTTCAAGAACTCCGATGAAATCCGGATCATGATCAACAACCAAGATGTAATTCTTGACATTGCTGATAGTTTCATTTACATAGAAGGAAAATTCAATCCTAGAGAAGCGAACAAACTCTGTTACATGTCCAATAATGCTCTGGCCTTTCTCTTCGATGAAATTCGTTATGAAATGGGCGGTGAACACGTTGCAGTAGTTCGAAAACCTGGTATAACTTCCACAATGAAAAATATGATTTCATTTGGACAGACATATTTCAATTCGCTTCTCACTAGTGGATGGGGTCTTTCCGATACGAAACAGTGCATTCTCGATGAAACCAGTCATGTATTCAGTGGAAAACTTCCACTTAAATATCTGATGGGTTTCGCTGAGGATTACAAGAAGTGTATTCTGAATGCAAAACAAGAACTTATTTTGATAATAGCCCGTTCATTCAAGAATTCATATGTTGGCGAGGTCGATGCGACTTTGGAAATAACGAAGATTGAGTGGAAGATAAGACACGTTGTGGCCGAGGACAAGCAGAAACTTAAATTATTAAGTAGAATTAATAAGAGTGGGTTGAATGCAAAAGTAAAATTAGCTTATCGAATGTGGGATCTTTACGAATTACCATCATTACGTGCCACATCTTCCGATGTATGGGCAATAAAAACTACGAATATTTTGGAAACACCACGCTTCATCATAATCGGTTTTCAAAACACCAACGTATCCGAGAATGTTGCTGAAGATGTCACAAAATTCATGAGCGCTGACATGAATAACATTCGAGTTTACTTGAATTCCGAAGTGTATCCATATGAGCGTTGGAATCTAGACTTTGATAGAAAACTCTACTCGTCTGCATACTATGCATATGAAAACTTTCAACGTAGTTACTATGATAGAGATTTGAGTCAGCCTCATATGGATATTGCACAATTCAAGGACAATCCATTATTCGTCATTGATTGCTCACATCAACCGAATGCTACAAAATCGTCCACTGTGGATATTAAGTTGGAGTTTGAAACACGAAAAGCTAAATTTCCAAACAACATTAAAGTATATGCACTCATTCTACACGACGCAATACTGACCTATAATGCCTTAGATGGTTCTGTTCGTAATTCATATTAATGAAAAAGTATTATGTTAATTTTTTCTGTATTATTTTATATTGAGTTAGTGACTTATTTCTAAGTGTAGTAGTTTGGGAGTAGTTCAATAAATAAAGCATATTTTCGATTTTTTTTTTTTTTATTTCTATATTTCCTGATGATATCATCTGCTGGAAATGGAAATCTTCATTTTTACTTGAAACCAATATACATAACATTTCTGAATTCAATAATGTGGTTATCAAAAATGACCTAATCAAAAACGATTTTGTATTATATTATCATAGAATCAAATACGAATTTTCCTGTTATTACTTCGATTATGGAATATAATAAATAGAGCGAGTTTGAATGATATTTGCATTATTCTATATTTCAGCATCGAGTAATGTAATAAGATGATTCAATCTATCCTCAGCATTCATATTATATTCTTTGGATAGAGATTCAACTAACATATTACATATACGAACATTTTCCGTAGGATCACATTGATAGAATTCAATGTCGCTATGTCCCCACGGAAGCGTTTGAACTGTATTAGGAATAATAAAACGTTTATCATCATTGAAAGATAGTGCCACCTTATTTCTCAATTCGGTGAACATATCGTGCGAAATGCTCCTAAACGAATTCATTTTACGTAATATGAATCCTCCATTCTCAATAATTTTTCTATAATCATCAGGTGTCAACTGATTTTTTATTACGGATTTTTTCACACCTTTAGCTCTCTTTATTTCGGTTTCCAACGATTGTACATAATAAGCTTTAGCACCTGTCCCGTAAAAGCTAATTATTGGATCGTTGGGAAATTCATCTTTGAAATTACCCAAGACTGGAGGTGTGACTGGTAAATTGAACTTGTTTTGCTCTGCATAATTTGACGTATCAAATTTGTCTATATTATTTCTGATGTAATCATAGAAGTTTTCTGTTTGTACTTTCAGAATTAGAGAGTCTGTATCTGTATATAGAAGTGATACGTTGCGTCCAAATTCTCTCTTTATACATCCATAGTAAAAATCATACATGACGACTTTGGATAATTCCAAAACACAGAATCCTAAATATAGTGGTTTATCATAGTGTATTTTTACCTTAGCCATCTGAATGGCGACGAAGTTCTCAGAGAAAATCGTACAATTTTTAAAGTTCGGACGAGCAATTAAAATTCCGGCCCCCAATTTTCTATGAATATTTTGCCAATGTGTTATCAGTCTCACATCCACCCTCTTATCCACGTTTTCCATTGTCTTTCCATAGCAACTGTTGTTCATTAGCTTATAGAAATCTTTCTCAGCTTTATTACATGATCTATTACGCATTCGAGTATTGAGATCAATATAGGGCTTCATCCAGCAAGATTGCTTGAATCTCAGTATTCTATGAGTATGCATTACAATAAGTCCATTGTTTATGGATTGTTTCAAGTTTTTGGCATGTACTATATATCTGCGTTTATCATACAAATTTGGTATCAATTTAGGAATTTTAGATTTCGAATTTGGGGGAACAATTTTTTCCACCAGAAAAGGTAAATCGCTGTGATCGTCATGCAATTCTTGAGGATAGTGTATATCAACTTCAAGAACATATCCGAATGGATCATTATCTGCCACACTCATTATATCTAAATTTGTAATTTCTTGACTGGTCAACCATTTGAAGTCACCAGTAGGCAATGCTTGCGACATACTATGACCATATAAATTTGTTGCGTCTAAATATGAGATGAATGAAGTCGGTTCATTGGGATTGTAATCGGGAAGAAATTTATTATTTGCAATGTGTTTTCTTTCACTACATTGACTTATACCTCCACGAATCCCTTTTTGGAAAAAATTAACCATGTCAATGTCGGTGAGAAGTTCCAATTCCACACCGGTATATTTCAACATAGCATCCCACGAAAGTCCCGGCGCTGAATAGTAGCTTGCTGGGTCCAACTTATACGTATTTAAACATATTCGTCTGAAATTTTCGAAAATATCACAGAGAAGTAATACATCAGATTTCAGATATAAATCCGAATATTCCCCCAAACTCTTACAATCGAATAGATTCCAAACAAGTTTGGCTCTCTGATAGTCCTCGTCGGATATATGCACCTCATTCAAGTTATCATAGAATTGATTTTTCGTTGGTATGGTTGGAACATCCAACTTATTGATATTATCAACAAAGCTATATGGAAAAACACCTTTCTGCCTCATTAAATTGAATTTATTTGATTCGGGAAAATTTTTCAACATCTCAACACACTGTTCATCACATAAATTAGCTGCCAATTTCTCCAGGGAACTGGACATGAATTTAAAACTATCTATGAATCTCATTTTCAAATAATTTTTCTTTGTTTTACCCTCTTTATTGAGATAGCTATGTGTGTAGAGATGTTTCGTAAAAGAAATGTATTTTTCCTTTGTTTGAGGTACAACATCTATCCTATCTTTTTCTGCATATAATTCTTTAATAAACATGTGACAATCATATCCGCTCATGTTATGACATATAATCGGAATGAACTTTGGAATTTTGAAGTTGAGATTGCAGACAGAATGGGTTGCAGGAAATCTTTTTTTTCCAGTGGCATGACAATGATCTCTGGCCTTAATATCACCATTTGTGAATGGTTTTTCGCAGATACCACATGTAGTTGCATTATCAAATTCTTCTTCCTCTTCCACAGTTTGTTTGTCCATTGGCTTTTTATATCTCAAATGTGTATTGTATATATTTTTCAAGTCTTCTTCGATTCGCATTACAAATACTTTAGAAGCGTCAACGCCTCTGTATGAAACGAATTTTGATAATTTATCATCGAAGGAACATTTGATCATGTATGCGAAAGAGTATGCCTCATGTTTGAATGTTCTATTAGTGTATGAAAATTCCGGGTTTGGTTCATTACCTTGAATCGGTTTCAATACAGATTCAAAATCTACATATACTACAAATGGCACCTTCAACTGCCTTTCGAAATTTTCAAATGTTAATTTATTACCGGTCACCATTTTCCCAAATTTATTAACTTTCAAATCAATACGAGGCACTGTTGTACGAACGTGATTACAATCATGCATCTGATGGCGTAATAGTAATCGCTCATTAGAAAAATATAATAAACATCCGTCACAGAAAAATTTTTTATGTTCGTGGGCGGAAATTTGACTCGACACCAATCTTGAAAGATCTCTGATCCAACAGTAATGACTATTTCCTACATCATCAGTGATGAGCAGCAAATTGACGTGTCTTGTGAGTTTCTTCTGAGAATATCGCAATGGACCAACAACATCATATTTGATTTTTTTGTTTTCTATTTTTGATTCTAAACCATAAACATTGACCGAAATATCATTCAAATGCTCAAACAATTTGATATCCCGTAATTTCACTGGAAAATTCATACCTGTCACATTCAGAACATCTGCGTAGTGGGGGTATGATGATTGTATTGATACATTATTATTAGTTGGAAATAATGCTGATGTAATAGCCCATGCGAAACAGTGTTGATCTTCATTCTTCATGTTGACTATGGCATTCTTACGCTCGATGACTACTGGAAGTTTGATGTATGAAGATCCACAGAACGGACTATACTTATTTATATTCACCTCAAGGAATAGGACTTTCTCACAACTCCAGCCTGAAACAAAATACATACACGTGTTACTTGATTATAAACATTCCAAAACACTTTTAACTACTGACCTGAATCACGTTCTTCAAACTCCGTAGTTTGGGTAATGATGTTGTCTCGGAATGTATTGAATAATACATTCAAATCAGTGGATCGATCTGCAATTCGGTTTACTGAATTGAATGATTTTATATCCGTCACTTCCTGTGTTTGAATAATATAACTTCCGAATACTTCCATATTAACTTTGATGGAATTGTGTAATTCTATAGCTTTTTCCATCAGTGCGACTACTTTTTGTTTGATCTCATTGAAGAATGGTGAGTATTCAGAATAATTATTGTCGCTACTCACTCTGTAGCTAGCTATGCGACACTTGAATGCTGATTTAATCATCTGTACACCAGATCCATAATGAACGCATGATTTTGTTCTGTGTGCAAGCGTTCTAATATGTGAATTGTATTGAGATTGAGGAATTGTTACCTCACAACATTTGCATATGTACATTGGTATAGGAAGCGCATCATCGCCAACACCATTATTCAATTTCACTCGCTTCGTTGAGGAAGGACCTCCCATTTGACAGCTCTCGCGTTGATGACGACGTAGATTGGCATTGCGCGTGAACAATTTTCCACATTCACAAGAATTCATTTTTCGATTTTTTTGATAGTTCACTCGAGGAGAAACTGAGGAGGGTAGATTCTCTTAGGCCTTTTATACGTTACTTTCAGAGAGTGGGGTTGGCTTGCGCAGTCAGTCATCTACGCGTCAGGAAGCCCACGCATGTGAAGACCGCTGAAAGATTGTCGGAGATCCCCCCCCACTATGCACCGTGTATACAACGTATGAATAGGAGTGGTCGTTCTCACAACTCGATGGATTTCTGAAATGTTTGAAAGTACAAATATTCCATTGTAATAAGTTTGACATGGTGTACCTACACATGATGCTCGTACATAGTATGGGCAATTATGAAGTATGCTACAATCAAGACCATCATTACCATGTACCCATGCAATAAGTCTATTCACACCTCAGTGTTATCTGAATGTCATACACAAAAAACTCTAAATAATCATATTCTTCATTATCCAAAGTCATACAACGAAAAAGCTCAATGTAATCCCAATGTAATTGCATCATATGACCGCCTACACCCCCTGCAACCTCTGTAAACCACTGGAAGGCCAGGGGGTTGCGGCGGTGAGGGATGTGGGAGCAAACGAACCGGCTCAAAACATATACTGCAGTGAATCAATCAATGGCAGAATCTCAGAAGATTATGAATTACAAGTCAGTTGACAAGTTAAGAATATCAAATATTTGAATTATTTTATTATTTTAGGTTCTAGAATATACTCCATATTTACCTATGCCAAAGCAGACTGGTCAAAAACAGCAGAAAATTAGTTTTGGCCTAAAAGTTTCAGCAATAAATTTACTGAACACAGGAATAAATACAAAGAGCATGCTTGCAATGCATATAAAAAACATGTACGAGGTGCACAATATGGGAACTGCTATCAGCTCAAGATATCCCTGGTTTGGCTATTCTCCAGATGGAGTTATTATTCAGAATGGAAAGCCAATTACATTTCTGGAAATAAAATTTCTTCTCGATATTTTTATGACTGAGACTTTTATCCTAATCTCATAATTTAGATAAGGAGAACGATATCCAAACAATACTGGAAAGATGTGATTATTTGAAAAAAAAGGACGATAAGTAGTTTTTGAAAAAGATACAAAGTTATTTTGGACAGGTGCAATTTGGGATGGCGTTACTGAATTTAAAAAACAAGGATTTGATTATTTATTTCTCTGCATCTGGCTCCTTTCATAATATCAATGTTGATTTTGATGAATAGTTTGCAAAACATTTAATATTGAGAGTCAATTAGCTATATTTCAAGTGTATGATTCATTTTTATTGTATAAATAAAGACAAATTTGAAAAATGAATACAGAGTGTCATTCTCCAGATGACTGTTGAAATATACAGTGAGTTTCAAAAAGCTTGCACCATATGGACTTGTATATTATCCATTTGTCAGAAAATTTTATTCCTCGTAAAAATTGGTGCATTACAGAAAACTTGTATATACTGTGACACAATTTTAAATTTCTAAACGGTACACAGGGAAGAACAAAAAATAGGATAAACTACCTTTATATTTCATATTATTGAAAAAGTTTATTTAGAAAAGTTGTTTCGAATCAAAACCAACATTCAACTTCAAAATCAAAGCCACCTACGCGGAAAAAAATTTCATAAAAAAATCATTTTTTTTTATTAAAGTGATTGTTAAGTTGCAGTTTTGTATTATTTAATAGTATACCAATAACTGATTTATTCAAAAATTCTCGTTTATAAAATCACACTGATAGTTATTATGGACATACATACTAAGTGAAATATCAAATTTGTACCAAAAAACTAGTAAAAATTCAAACAATTTTCAACAAACATCAATAATCTAGTACAAATCATAAATTATACTGTATATTGCATTAAAATGTCTTTGTAGGAATATGAGACAGGCAGCTAAGGTGAAAAATTGATAATTTTTTTTGTTGAGTAGTTGGCTGTGATTCCAAATCTGAATATTGTTTATGATTCTAAACATTTCTAAATGAACTTCTTTGATAAGGTCGAAAAGAAGGTAGTTGATCAAAATTCTTATTCTTTTTTCTCCCTGTAGAACGTTTGAAAATTCAGAATTTTGATGAGTCAAATACAAGTTTTCCGAAATATATCAACTTTTATGAAGAATAAAATTTTTTGACAAATGCATAATAAAAAAGTTTCCCATATGGTACAACTTTTTGAAACTTTCTGTACAACTAATTACTTAATCGTATTCTTTTTTCATGTTGAGATGAAACAAAATTATGTCATAATTGTATTATTTATTATAGAAAGAGTTAAAATTAATTTGGATAAGATCTCCAATATGAAAAATATATGCCTTAACCCATGAGGAAAATCACAATGCTAGGAACAAATTTAATAATAATGACAATGTACGAAAAAATATATATCTGAATGAAAAAATATAAAATCAAGCGAAATAGAAAAAGTATTTTAAAATATATAATCAAGTGAATTTTATATTCTGTAAGAGATTAATTCTCTAGTTATACACAAGCTATTTTAATAGTATATTGTAACACTAGTGTGAAAAATAGAATATTTCATGAGTATTCGTAACTCATCACCTTGCCACACTCATAATTTTTACAGGAAAATGTAGTTTTAGGATTGTGAGCACATGCCCCTTACTACATCTTTGTAATATCCAATGAATTAATTAAAGAAGTATATTAGGAAGATGTGTCACACAAAGAAAACAAGTTTCATTAAACATCTATCAATATTTAGGTACATTGGTCTATTCAGTAAGAAATATATATTCCCCACATATAGGCACTATTATATTTAATATACCTATTTCATTTCGCACTAGTATGAAATACCTTATTTGGGTACTAGTTTACAGTGTAAAATGATTTGAATGAGGTGTTATTCCCATCAAAAATTTGAAAGTATGTGTGGCTTTATAGTGGGAATATGTTCTAATTCTACATATCAAACATTTACATTTTTGAACTCTTACTTCCCTACAATCAAAAACTACATGTGTACTTTTATACTTCTCAAAGCACTTTGGCATATTAGCTATAACTGCATCTTTGGTTGGCCCATACACAACTGGTTTCAATGTCAATGACAGTAAATGCAAGACTGTATGAAAAAACTTGCGCAACTTGGTGAAAAATCAAACATACAAAGGAAATATTCAATTTCAGTTTTGTTAAGACAAGAACAACTTTCTTCCTCATGTCAGTGATGCACTGTCCATTGTTTGCCTTGATAACTTCATTGATACAAATTACACATGTGTCTATGACATCACTACCAACACCAGTGAAGGAAATGCATTTTTTTTCTGTGTCCAAGATATTATCAAAAGATACAACAATATTGGACTGTCTCCTTGTCAGCAAATTCAACTTTATGCAGTGGTTCTTGGTAATGAGTAGTTTTGATGATGTGGTTGATCCATCAGCTTCTGTTATTGAACTCACTGTATTTTCTATGGAAACGTCATCGACATTTTCTTTTCTGGTTAAAGTTTCATCACAACTGTGGTAAACCATTTCTTCACTTTCAACTTCTTTGTCATAGTCAGATTAATTTTTGTTACTGAAAATACATTCCTCAACTTCCAGCTAGTGTACTTGAGGTACTAGTATCACTGATTAATCATTCATTTCAAAATGGTTTGTTCCCATCGTTCCTGAAAACATCCGTAATTATTCCCCTACACAAAGGAGGCAACCTGGACGATCCCTCTAATTATAGACCAATCTCCCTTATCCCGACCATTCCGAAAATTATAGAAAAACTGGTTAAGAAACGACTCAGCTCTTTCCTTCTAACGCATAATATTATTAGTAAGAATCAGTTTGGATTTCAGGAACATAAAAACACCCATGTGTTTACATTTCTTTACGAGGTCTACTCAAACATCAATGGTGGAGATGTTGCGGCGGCAGTGTTTTGTGATCTAACAAAAGCCTTCGACTGCGTGGATCACGAGATACTCTTGCGGAAACTACATCACTATGGATGTTAAGGAGTGACTCTGCAATGGTTCAAATCATATCTCATAGGTCGAAGACAAACAGTAAAATCCAATACAAATGAATACTCGAAGCAAATTGAGATCAATTCTGGAGTGCCTCAAGGATCTGTATTACAGATTAGGTCCCATACTTTTTTTGATATATGTTAATGATCTCACAAATATTGACTTGACTGGTAAAGTAACACTCTTCGAAGATGATACCACGATTTTGTGGCACAGTAAAACAGAAGATCTGAAGAAAAAAATATCTGTGGATGTAAAAAAAACAAGTTATGGTGTGACTCGAATCTTCTATCTTTCAATATAAATAAAACAAATATAGTTACTTTTAGATGCTCACTCGATAATTTTTCCTTTGATAACGGAATCATTGAAAATATAGACTGCACCAAATTCTTGGGAGTCTTCATAGACAAAAAATTAAAATTCGATAGGCATGTCGAGTAACTCAAAAGTAAAATATCCTCTGGATGCTACGCAGTGAGGGTAATTTCAAAAGAGCTTGGATACCAGACTGCTAAAACAGCATATTATGCCTTAATTGAGGCACATCTAAGGTACGGGATACCTTTCTGGGAGTGTGTAATCTAGACCTACTAGAAACTATGCAGGTGCTTCAAAAAAGGGCAATTCGATATATTTATAAAGCTAAACCTCGCGACTCATGTAGGCCATTGTTCAAAGAAAATAAAATTTTGACAGTAATATCTTTGTTTATATTAGAGACCGTATGCTTGGTGAGGAAACACTTTACCAAATTTGACAGTGCTCAGTCCAATTATTCCACACGCCACAGCATTAATAGTTTGAAACTGCCGATACCCAGCACGTCTTTAGTGAGAAATTCCTTGTATTACAATGGCGTTAAAATGTATAGCCACTTGCCAAACCATGTTAGGGGTGCATTAATAGGTATTGAAATATTCAGGAAAACTGTCAAAGAACTACTGAAGCTCAGACCATATTACAGCCTTAAAGAATTCTACGATGACTCGATCTGAAAACTTCTCGACTGTCCTAAAATATGGGTATGCTGATTAGAATTCTTGTGATTACCTCATTCTAATTATGTTTGCTTATATGGTCAAGTTTGTGATTGTTTTTATACCTATGCATGTTTTTATTTTTATATCTCAACAAAAATATTTATTCAATGTTCTACTACAGTGATTTTTATATTATAGTTGTAAATTTATATTTATTTTATTTTATTTTATATATAACACTTCATGCTTTGTCGACAAGAAGAAATTCTTTCATGACAATAAAGTATATTTATTATTATTATTATTATTATTACATTCATTAATATAAATTGGAAACAGGTATTCACGTTTTATACTCACAATAGTTTCCTCTTAGATTGATTAATCACAGGTTCAACATTTTGGTTTCATGTAATAGGTAAATTTTTTGATGGTATTTTATTTGGTCTCAAAAAATGGACTTTTGCAATTGGAATCCATTTCCCTTAAAATAAAACAGCAAATATTATAACCAATACTGAACATCAAGACGTTTCCTTGAAATGGAGTGAAATTACTAATATACAGTATATGAGATTTTTGAAAATTACTTTATAATATGTTTCTACGAAGTGCCTGCTACACACAGACATGTATTTGGAAATAGGTTTTCCAATTTTCAAAATGTTCTGCCACACCTTGCACAATTTTTGATCTTCTGGGAAGCTGTGTATTGATAATTTTTATCTTTATACCTACTATTTACAATTACATTGGGCAATACCTCTTGCACTTGCTGCTCATTATTCGAATCTTAAGAAGTATTTTGATACGCCAAACTTCAGCAAATTGTTTTAGAAACCGAGAAAACGTTAATTATTCGATATTTAAATCACACGTACTCTAAAGGCAACTTGTTTGTTTACCCCATTCCAAAGGTGTTTAATTTTGACAATAGGTGTCGCACTCTTTGAAGTTTTCGCGAATGACCGCATGCTGCGCCATCTCTGTGAGAATGGAGCAACTAGCGTAACCCGCCGCATAATCCTTGGCCGACAACCACTATTGGCTATGCCGTTTTTCGGATGAATTTCGTTTCTGTACATTTCAGTTTTACCGTTTTTTATTCTGATGACTTAAAACATGTTAATTTTATGTCTTGTGATATATGGTTTCGACGATTTTAGTTCTTATGACTTTCGAATATGACTCTGCTGACTTACAATTTTCTATCACGATATTTTATCATTTTTACAAAATTTTGTTGTTGTGATTTGTTGGTTCGATTGAATGAGCATCTTCACATTTTCGTTTATTCTTATTTAATGATATTACAGATTTAATTTCTTGTTAAGTTCAGTTCTTCGAATTTCGGTTCTCCAAAAGTCTGGTATGATCATTTCGGATTCTGAAATAATTAATTTCTGATGAAGATCTGTTATTGTAATGTATTGGTTCTACAAATTTTTTTTTCGATTATTTTCCTTTTCTTTCAAATAAATTCTTATCGAGTTCTGTTCTCTAGAAAAACGTTACTGAATTTGATTGGTTTGATGCTTTTAATTCATAAACATTTTCGGTTTTGACACTTTACCGTTCTGATGGATTATATGTAATCATAATCGATAATCGGGATCACAGCAATATAACCTTAATGATAAAATATCCACATGGTCCACAAATAGCACACTCAACAACGATAATACCGTTGTTTGATAATACAGAAGATAGTTAGTCAATGATATAGGCAAAATGGTTTGATCCAAATGGGCATCACCACTAGATGTCACTAGCTCGATTGTGCCCAAGTCATGGCGTGACAATATTAGTACTAACAATATTATATAGATGGCAGTTTTGAGAGTTGCGAGTTTGAAGGAATCTGCAAATACGTCATTTGCTTTGTCTGCGCTTTGTTCATTAAGCAGTTCAGTACCGTTTCAGTACCGTACTGAGGTGAGTTTGTATTTTGATTTTTGAGTGTGCTATTTGTTGACCATGTGGATATTTTATCATTAAGGTTATTCCATTGCTGTGATCCCGATTTTGTTTTAGTTATGCATGGTAGGAATTACTTTGAGCGGTGGTGTACATATTCATTCGCAACATGAATGTAGTGTCTGATTTCCTAGAAGAGGTGATAATTTTCCAATTAAAGATTAAGGGTTTAGTTTTCATGCATACGAATTTGAATGTTTTATTCGTACGAAATTTCATAAAATGCTCGACTACAATGATCTGTGCCTTTATGTACGAAAATCTTGAAATTTGTTCTCTTATATAAAAAAGTTTAGTCGAGGTTTAGAATATAGGTAAATATAAAACAGAAATTTTTGATGGAGAAAAAAAAAGCGGCCCCAGTATGGCGAACTAGTTTTGTGATTATGGTGCGATTCGATTTTGAATTGGTATGTAGGGTTTTCGGGGTCGGAGATTATGAATTTTCTGTCAAAATCATGAGGTAACTATGGCGGCTCCAAGATGGCGGATGAGTTTTGTGATTATGGTCCAATTCGATTCTAAATTGGTATGTGGCGGTTTTCGGGGTCGGAGATTATGAATTCTTTGTCAAAATTCAAACATTTAATATGGTGGTCGAGTTGTGATTATGGTCGGATTCTATTCAAAATTGCTATATGTGGGGATATTCGGGGTCGGTGATTATGATATTGTTGTCAAAATTCATAAATTAAATATGGCGGCTCCAAGATGGCGGACGAGTTTTGTGATTATGGTCCGATTCGATTCTAAATTGGTATGTAGGGGTTTTCGAGGTCGGAGATTATGAATTTTCGAAATTGTGATAAAGCTCTTCTTAATGATTCTTCGCTCCCGTAACTTGGCAACAGCGCATTCCCGTACAGTCACAATAGCAAGAACCACCCGATTGAATAGAATAATGTCCACTTCGATATCCATCTCCATATCAGATTTCTAGTAATCCGAAGTGACCAACTTGGCAACACGTATTTCCGCAAAACAAAAATTATAAATATTATTGGAATTGGCTGAAGATATATATTAATATACTTCAATCGAAACTTTTTATAATTCTCTTCTTAATGATATGCCGCTCTATAACTTGGCAACAGCGCATTTCCGCGAAGTCAAAATTTCATAATCCAAGATCACTTGATTGAAAAGGATATTGCACCCTTCCATTCATTTTCATTACATATATTGAGTAATCCAAAGTGACCAACTGGCAACAACGCACTTCAACAAAACAAAAATTGTAGATACCGTCAGAATGACTGAAGATATATATTAATATATTCTCCAATAAAAACTTTTATAAAGCTCTTCCTAATGGTTTTCTGCTCCCCTAACTTGGCAACATCGCATTTCTTCAAAGTCAAAATGTCATAGCAAGAACCGCCTGATGTCCACTTCGATCCATTTTTATATCTGATATCTAGTAATCAGAAGTGACCAACTTGGCAACAGAGCATTTCCTCAAAACAAAAATTGTAAGCGCCTTTAGAATTGGTTGAAGATTTATATTAATATACTTCAATCAAAACTTTTATAACGTTCCCCTAACTTGGCAACAGGCATTTCCGCAAAGTCACCTACATCGACTAATAGGTTATGGGCCCAGTCCGCCCAGTATCACAGCAAGAACTGCCATATTGAATAAAATAATGTCCACTTCGATTCATCTCTATATCAGATTTCCAGTAATGCGAAATGACCAACTTGGCAAACAGACCGTTTTCGCAAAACAAGAATTGCCTAATGGCACAAAATCACGATGTTTATTTTTTTAAACGGATTTCCAGTACCTAACACAAATCTGTACCAAAAAAAGTTCGTAAAAATTGACACAACATTCTATTGTCTTTATTAGTTATGAACGATCGGTCACCAGTACAACTTTCTTGCAATAAATTACTATAACTTTGAAATATATTATGTTCCAAATACATAAGTCCGACCCTGTCCGAGCAAATCGTCAAAGTTCCACAAATTATTAAATTATGAGATGGTTAACGAAAACTGGAAGATATTCCAGAAATTCCTTATAAGTTTCACATTCCATCCAGGTGGCGTACTAGTACAGTGCCATAAATTATGCAATTTTTGGAAGGTTAAAAGAACCTAGATGTCACGCGCGATTGCATCAAACACTCTTTCTACAGTGACTGCTTAACTATCTTCTGTATTATCAAACAACGGTATTATCAAACAACGATTATGAGTGTTTAAGAAGACTTCAAATAAATCATTTAATAATTTTTCTACTTCAACTGATTTTTATTAGATGGCGCTACGCTTCTGTCAAAACTATATGAAGGCTTCAAATGAGCCAAATTGAAAGTATAATTTTAGCATTGTTTAAATATAAGGGGGATGGTTAGTTTAATGCCTGTGGAATTGGTATTGGAGCCAAACGCGAGTGCCATCTAGCGTAATTATTTGCTAACATGAATATATGACGTCATTTTAGTGCTGTACTGATGCGCCCACTATTGGGAATGATACTCCCTCTGGTGTCGAGTTTTGACACTATAGATAAGTACATTGAAATTATTGTTTTCGTCAAAATTCCTAAAATTTTGGTAATTGTTTATGTGCATTTTGTTGAACCTGTAATCATTATTGATAAGTGATGAATTTCTGGTACATATAAATGGTGAATATTCTTCTGTTGACATAATGTATTCGAGAGTAGTTCCATTTTTGCCACTTTGGCGCTGGCATCTAATGTTGAATACCCAATAAGAAATGTGGACATTGAGAGGAACTACAAAAATATTGTAGAAGGTTTCTACACGTAAACAAAACACTTCCTAAAGTTTCCTTTCTTGCAATGTCAACACATCTCCATACATGTTTATACCATTTATTTTAAAGCAGTGGAAGCAGAGTTGGACTTGCCTAATGATCAGGAAGAAGTTTTGGGAGCTATTTTGTTTGAAATTTTTATTGGATATTTTTCAGTCGAGCAAAAAATTGTCTCTGTTAATTATTGAAAGTACGGTATATTTCAGCATTGAGTGACTATTTTTGTACTTACATAGTCCTTTTTGCAAAAGAACCTTAACACGGATAAGTTACACACAAACATAGCCTGAGCAAGCTAACCTGGTCATCAAATATCACTAGCTTCTTCAGTGGGTTCAGCGATGTCTTGTACTGTCTCTGGGATATATTGTAAAATATTACTAGTTTACACAGGGGCACAGGGTACTGCGATGTAGCCAAGTACATCTTTGAAGAAATCGCACTGGTCATATAAGGGATTGGAATTCACAGATTCGCATAACTAAACTGGTAGCCACGAGCAATAACGCAAGCAAAGTAGCTTTTGAAAATATGCTTCTGGGTGAGTTTACTGCAAATGTATCATCACTCAGGCACGGATCCAAAGAAGAGTAACTCATGAGAGATTTTAAGAGATTTTTTAATTTTGATATCTTGAAAAAAAATTTATTATAATTAAGTAAGTAAGACCACTGTAGTCGATGCCCTAAAAAATAAATGCAAATTTAATATTTCCTATTTCATACGGAGGAGGTTCGTTTTATGTAAATATGACTCGTGAATACCTCCTCTCTTTTTATTTTCGAAAACTTTTCAAATTGAACAATTTCAAGAAAGTACATTTTGGTTCAAATTCGTTTAGCTAGCAGTGGAGCATTAATTCGGGAACTTATCTGGATCGCAAAGAATTAAAATAAAAAACGTATATTTTTAATTATTTAATAACCATGGCAAACCATGGAAACAGTATTAAATCGATCATTCAGTCAGTAAGACTTGGTAACCTCAGTATGATGAAAAGAAAAAGTAACAAAGCTAGTACATTTACTGGTGCACATTTAAGGCAATAATTGCTTCAATAAATATTAGTAACATAGTGGACATTCAGGAGGATGTACCATCAAAAACAAATAAAAGCTTTGAACAAAAAAGTGTAAGGGAACTTCTCAAATTTAAAAAATTCGTTGGCATTTTAAAGCAATTATAGTGTCTTGTTTGTTTTTTCTTATTGTAAAACCTACTGATAGGAAAGGACTTCAGTTCTTTTCTTGGTAAAAATTTGGTTTATTGGAAATCTGTTATGAAAAAAAAATTGAACATCGCGATTCTGTGGCATTAGGCGATTCATATGGTACCATTTTTGTTTTGCGGAAATGCGCTGTTGCCAAGTTGACCTCTTCGGATTACTGAAAATCTGATATGAAAAAAACAATTGAACGTCGCCATTGTGGACCCTCAACTAATTCTAGTGGTACTATTTTTGTTTTGCGGAAATGCGCTGTTGCCAAGTTTTGGACACTTTGGAGATGTGGAAATCTGATATGAAAAAAACAATTGAACGTCGCGATTGTGGACCCTCAACTAATTCTAATGGTACTATTTTGTTTTTGCGGAAATGCGCTGTTGCCAGGTTAGTCAATTCGGATTACTAGCAACCTGGAAATTTGTATTGATATGGATAAGTGGGCAATATTCTATTCAATCAAATGCGAGTCAGTCGAGAATGCATGAAATCGTTTTTCGCTCGCGATTGACACACAAACCTAACCTGAGCAAGCTAACCTAGCTTGCGAGTCAGTCGAGAATTCATGAAATCGTTTTTCGCTCGCAATTGACACACAAACCTAACCTGAGCAAGCTAACCTAGCTTGCGAGTCAGTCGAGAATGCATGAAATCGTTTTTCGCTCGCAATTGACACACAAACCTAACCTGAGCAAGCTAACCTAGCTCGCGAGTCAGTCGAGAATTCATGAAATCGTTTTTTGCTCGCGATTGACACACAAACCTAACCTGAGCAAGCTAACCTAGCTTGCGAGTTAGTCGAGAATGAATAAAATCGTTTTTCGCTCGCAATTGACACACAAACCTAACCTGAGCAAGCTTACCTAGCTTGCGAGTCAGTCGAGAATGCATGAATTAGTTTTTCGTTCGCAATTGACACACAAACCTAATCTGAGCAAGCTAACCTAGCTTGCGAGTCAGTCGAGAATTCATGAAATCGTTTTTCGCTCGCGATTGACACACAAATCTAACCTGAACAAGCTAACCTAGCTTGCGAGTCAGTCGAGAATTCATGAAATCGTTTTTCGCTCGCGATTGACACACAAACCTAACCTGAGCAAGCTAACCTAGCTTGCGAGTCAGTCGAGAATGCATGAAATCGTTTTTCGCTCGCAATTGACACACAAACCTAACCTGAGCAAGCTAACCTAGCTTGCGAGTCAGTCGAGAATTCATGAAATCGTTTTTCGCTCGCGATTGACACACAAACCTAACCTGAGCAATGCATGAAATCGTTTTTCGCTCGCAATTGACACACAAACCTAACCTGAGCAAGCTAACCTAGCTTGCGAGTCAGTCGAGAATGCATGAATTAGTTTGTCGTTCGCAATTGACACACAAACCTAATCTGAGCAAGCTAACGTAGCTTGCAAGTCAGTCAAACTTGGCAACAGCGCATTTCCGCAAAACAAAAATAGTACCACTAGAATTAGTTGGGGGTCCACAATGGCGACGTTCAATTGTTTTTTTTTATATCAGATTTCCAGTAATCCGAAGAGGTCAACTTGGCAACAGCGCATTTCCGCAAAACAAAAATGGTGCCGTTACAATTGGCTGAGGGCCCACAATCGTGACGTTCAATTGTTTTTTCCATATCAGATTTCCAGTAAACCAAAGTTCAGCCCTTTTCTTTCTTATTCTAATGTTACATAGTCAAAAAACACTTTTTGCCAAATAAACATGAAATAATATCCTATTTTCTAATTGTATTGTAATAAGAAACGACTTAATATAATCAAACATGTGACGATACAGTCCTATAGTGTCAGCAATGTATTACAATCAATTATTTATAGAAAAACAGGAGAAAACAAGGTTTCGTACAGCTACAATTACATTTTCATGACGGTATTTGAAATTGTCAGTGTAGTAGACTTGGCCTCGAAAGTAGATGAAGAAGAATATTACGGAAATCATTGGGCATACATGTACATGTGATTTTACTTTAAAGCTGAATGTATGTAATTGTAATAGTGATAAACATTTAATATCACTATAGCCATTAAATGCATTCAACTTTCAAATGAATTCGAGGGTATGGTAAAAGTATTGCATGTTCGATCAGTTTGTGTCATCAAACTTTTCCATTTTGATTTAAGCTTTTCTGTACTTCCAACTTCCATGGTCTAAAAGAAACAAAGAAAATCAATTGCCTGCAATCTTTATTTATTATGTGAATGAAAACTACAGAGAATTGATTTTCTTTGTTTATTTTAGATAATGGATGTCAGAAATATCTAACTCAAAGTGAAACATTGGCAATCACTTTCAAAAAAACTTTTTCATATTTCGAGGCAATGTTACCTAAACAACCGATGATTTAAAATAACGTCATTTATAATACTTTTACTTTTCATCTATTTATGTTGAAGAATTGACAATTTAACATTTTTATAGCTTTTTCTTGTTGTTAATAAGCTAGACATTTCTTTACAATACTTGTAAACTTGAGTACGTAACAGCAAATTTAACATGTTATCCTCTATGTTCGCTACAGGGGGAGTTGGTTTGGAACCACTCTGGCGCAGACTTTAGAAGTTGACTCTCAACCTTCTTTTTCACATTGAAAATAATATTTCTTTCCAAGTACTTCACAATATTTTTTGCAAAAACATTCATGGAAATGAACGTGATTTTTTTTAATAGCTCTGTGGGAGTTTTCAATCCACTCTCGTATTTTATTTCATAGTTTTTATAAAATGTGAATAGCTCGTCACTATTATCCAAATCTTCTGAGGATTCTAAACTAGATTTACAACTATCACATTTATATTTATCCAAACATTTTTTGATTAAATATCCTGCAAAATACACAACTCCACATTGTTCCAAACTTATGAAACGATCATAATGAACTGATGAAATGGTTGATGAATTCTGTGAAGAATCAGTTTCCATTTCTGAAGAAGACTCTTCCTCAATATTCAAAAGAGTTAGGGCTTCATCTTCTTGAGAAATATTCAAAATATTGTCATCCTCATCAGGTCTACTTCCGGCATTGGCATTCATAGGTGGCCTCATCATATTTGTAACAATGTTGATTTTGAAAGCCGATCTGAATGATCTGACAGTGGGGTTCCGATTATATCCACCTTTTTGCCTATAGACAGAAAACTGATTTTCTAAAGGATCTTGAATGAGTCTTCCAGGAAAAAGATAATTATAACCTTTTTTTTCTGTTCCTCTGAAAATAATTTAACTGCATTAATGGTTACCAAGAAACCATCAAAGCTATTAGGCCTGGTCAATTTTCCTTTGAGACCCACTTTTTGAAGGTCTTTCAATAATTCATACCCTGCATTAATAGCTGATACTTCGGGATTATTATCACATAGTACACTATGTAGGCGTGTACAATTCAGAGCGTCAAACAGATTATCCATTGTATAAATGAAATGGGCTGTGTTTTCGCCAGTAGTTGAAATAAGTTCACCAGTTCGTATGGACGTCTTGAGAGCAGCATATGCACTATGACTTAAAAACTGAGCAGCCAATTTAACACTCATCTTTTCAAACGAATTTGGATTTAAATGTTTGTCAGTAATTTTCAATAATGACCTTCCTGTTTTGCTTCTTGTATCTAAATCATACAACTTTCTTATATCAGAAAAACGTATATACTTCCCATTTAGTAAGAAGTCATTACCCAAGAAATTATTTCTTATGCATTTGAGGAGGTGAGGAACATCATAAAAAGCGAAATACTTTTTTTCATTCAGAAAAAAATAGGGATTTTTTATATCCACCCCAAGACGTTTGAAGACTTTTTGGTTAGTTGATGACAAGTCACATACTATGCCTATTTTGGTTCCAATTTTGATTCATCGAGTTTTTCCAAACGTTTTGTTACAATAAAAAATAATGAATCATCAGTAACTCCATCGTCCGAAACAAAATAGGCAATTAGAATTTTCCATTTGCTATAAACCCCCCTGATCATAAGTACTAGGGCCTGATTGGCAGGGCTAGACTTTCTTCCAAATTCTCCAAGATCCTCAAATCCTTCAATTATGTCTGTTTTTCTGATGTATTCAACATGTCTTTTGATGGCCATTTCGTCAAACATCATAATGTACTTTCTTTCCCATGGTCGCATTGTATCTGCCTTCAGAGTAAGTTGTGCAAACATTTTTTTGTTGAACCCAGGCTTACAATTGAAATTGGCGATCCAGCTTTTTAGTGTCGATACTGCTGGTAATGTAACACCTTCCCAGTAAACATGAAACGTTTATGAAACATTTCAAAAGTACTGTAGTTGTGAATAATCGAAACATTTATTAGAAACATTTCTGAAATGTTTCAAAATTATCGAAACATTTTTGAAACATATCAAGACAGATTATTCTGATATATTCAGAAACATTCCATATTTACATAAAGTTTAGATAATTTAAACATTTCAAAATAACTTCAATTGAGAATGATGGAAACGTTCAGGTTATAAGATTTCTGAAATATTTCAAAATGATTCATGAAGTTCAAAACATGCCTTTAAACAATGCAATTCGAAATCTCCTGAATTCTGATTCAATGAAACATCACAAAGAACACCAGTTCGCTACACAGAAACATATTTTACTAAGTATTTCATAAATGTTTCAGATGTGTTGAATTAACCTCTTTGGAAACATTTCAAATGTTCAATGACTCTTGGACATTTAAAACATTCCAAATCAACTCTGAGTGTGGATAATCGACTCGTTTCATTTTTTACCGTTTCAGAAATGTTTCAATAGTATCATATAATATTTCTGAAACATTCCAAGATGGTTTATTTTGATATACTCGGCAACATTTCATATTTCAATCAATTTTTGGTACTTGAAATATTTCAAAATAATTTCAACTGAGAATAATCGAAACGTTCAGAGAGCAAAACTTCTGAAATGTTTCAAATGAGTCATAAAAGTTTAAAATATATGAGTATGCTTCAAATCAATGCTTTTGAAACATTTCAAAATAAAACGTCACGAAAGAACATCAATCAGTTTGATATACTTAGAAACAATTCATATTTTACCTAACTGTAACTGATTGAAATCATCTAATATAACAAAATTTTAAATAATTTGATACATTATATTCGCAGTAAGTAACATAGAAACGTTTAAAAAATGTTGAATTGATCTCTTCGGAATCATTTCAAATGAACATTAAATGGTGTATATTTGAAACATTTCAAAATAACTTTAAGTGTGCATAACTGAAACCTTCAATTTTGCATCATTTCAGAAATATTACAAAAAAATTAATTAGTACCTGTATCATGTGTTTGCCAAAATATTCTCAATTATGAATCATGTGTTTTCCAAAATATCCTCAGTTATGAATTATAGAAATATTTCCAAAGAGCTAAAATTGACTAACTGAAATAATTTCAGTCTTTTTATTCCGAATATTGATGTAGGTACGTAAAAAATCGAAACCTTTACCTGCTAGGTACCTAATTACCGAAAAATTTCATTTTAGCATCTTACAAATTATTGATATATTGAATATGTGTTTCATTCAGTAACATTTCGAAATCAGTAAAATTTTGATAGAACACCCTCCCTCAATAATTGAAATATTCCAAAAGGACTCCAATTGCGAATGATCGTAACATTTTTTTCCACCATCGTGAATTATTATATCTACTTATTATTTCCCTTATCAGTCAAAATTCATTCGCTGAAAAACGGCTCTTTCTTTTGCGTATATGGGCCATTTAAAAGTCGTGGGCACAAAGCTCTGAATGTACCTCTAAACCTCGAAAACTTCGTCTTCTGGTCACAAGATGGAGCAGCCTAAACTCCGTTATATCGTGTGAAATAAGAGTAAACAAATATAACTGGAGATATGTGATTTGTAACGATTCGGAGTATTCGGACGAGGAACTGAACTGATGGCATCAAAGCTATCTAGATTGACCCACCCTATTTTAGTTTCTGTTAGAAATGAGTGTGTTAACTGTTAGCAGTTTTGTTTGAATCACAGTGTTTTTTCTGTATTCAACTATTTCTGAAACATTTTCAGAATATTTCTATATTTGTGTTTGAAACATTCCCTTGATGTTTCTATGTATGTTTTTCAAATATTTAGTAATGTTTCACATAAATACAATGCAGAATTAGTTCAGAAATATATCTGAAACATTCAAATGGCTGTTATGTTTCGAAAAATGTATATTATGAAAAAAACCTGGAATATGCCAAGAATGTTCCAAAATATGAACTCATGCAAAGTTTTCTTCGGAACCTCTCTGAGGTCAGACATTTTTAGATTTAGAAATGTCCCTGGAACATCAAAGCAATATTCAGTGGAATGTTTCAAATTGTACAGAAGTAAGTAGGATCCTGACACCTTTCAATAACAATAAAATATTTAAAAAAATTTGTCACATCATCAACTAACTTGAAATGTCTCTCGAATGTTTCTGAAATAGTTACTAAACATTATTAAAGAAAGGTTTCCTTGAAACGTCTCTGAGGGCGGACATCTTTATTTTTCAATATATACCTGAAACAATATGGCAACATAAGTTGGAATGTTTCAAGCTTACAGATTATGTTTCAGAAATATTTCTGAAATCGAAAAATGTTTACTGGGTTTCTGCCGTAAATATCTATAAGTTTTAGGTCCTTTATAGAATAATGCAAGGGCAGATCTTTTTTCAGATGGCAACCACGGGGATTTCATCTTATGCCTCGACTGCATACTCACCAGAGATTTATTGAAATCTGTTCGATGGTCTCCTCCATACATCAACTGAGCAGAAAGTTGAGCTTTCTTAACCTTTCGTTTAGCTGACTTCAATTGGGTATCAATAAGGTTGTTAATTTTTTTCTGGCAGTTTTCAATTGTTCTTTCAATTGCTTGATTTCTTCTCCTGGTGGAAGTTTCCTCTTTTTAACTCGTACAGAACATGATGGAAGATTCTGAATTTCAGTCAGCCAAATTTTATCTTCACTTTCACTCTCAGAACTGTCCAATCGCGGGTAAACATTGCTGCTACAGGAAGGTTGAGCAAGTGCATATGTGGTGGAGACTGAGGAAACATCAAATTGTGGAACATCATCAATGACATTTTCCTTATCCTCGAATGACTCAGTTGAATCATCGTTGGTATACTTTAGTGGAACAGCCTGAGGAGGTAATAATCTGGATTCTATTACCAGACCAGCGAAGTGTTTACTACATAAATACTTTTTCCTTAGCGATTTTGGACTCATGTCAGCTAAGGTGCCATTACCTGAAATTAAAAGGGGAAAAATTTGAAAAAAAAAATAATAATTATCAGACATTAATTAAGACTAACGGCAATATAAAGCCGCTGCTTTGTTGTACCTTTTGCGTCATTGAAAGAATATAAATTATACAGACACCTTGCCCTATTCCGTTGGTCTGGTAATTTATACTGGAGTCCGCAATTTTTCTGTACGATTCTATTACTAATTCGAAATTATTTACGATAATCGCTGAAGGAAAGTACGTCAAGCACTACTTCGTGTCTTATCTCTCTCTCTCTTTACCGAAAAATAGTCCGGTCGCAAAAAATATTTAGGTATGTATGTATAAGCAAAGATAGGTAAATTTTGTTAATGACGTTTGTGATTTTTTTATAAAATTGTGAATATTAGAATACAGGGTGTTCCTTAAAGATATGGTAATATTTAAGGGGGTGATTTTCTTTGACTGATTTTAAGGAAAAAACTCTCTATGAACTTATGTCCTAAAAGTCTTAACTTTTGAGATACAGGGTGATCAAATTTTGAAAAAAAATCAGTTTTTTAATAATAACTGAAATAATATTGAAGAAATATTTATGAAATTCAGTACATGTTTTTTATGCTTCAAGCAATTCTAATTTAATTATTTTAATCAAGAATGGATTCTCATTCATTTTGGAACAAATCTGATCTCTTAATTTGCACGAACATTTCCACACCGCATCATATTTTTGAGGAATAATTGATCCTGAAGTAGAATAATTTAAATTTTTTTAAGCAAAAACCATGCGTCGGACAAAGAACGCCCATCAGATCAAATTTGCTCAAAAATGAATGATGATCTCAAAAGTTATTTTTATTTCAAGAGAAAGCAGTGGCGTATTTTTTTATCCAAAAATATTCAATGCAAAACCGGTACGGACGCCACTGGTAGAGAACATGAAATTTTTCGTACATCACAAAATGCACCTTGAAGCATAAAAGACATGTATTGAATTTCTTCAATATTATCTCAATTATTATTAAAAAACTGATTTTTCCCAAATTTTATCACCCTGTAGGTACCTCAAAAGTTAAGACTCTTAGGACATAAGTTCATTGGAAGTTTTTTCCTTAACATTAGTCAAAGAATCCCCACAAAACATGATACATAATAAAAACATTTACCAGAGAGAACTTTAATATTGGCAAACTAACAGAATATTAATGTTGTCATGATTTTTCTTACATAATGTTTTCAGCTACATGTTTGTGTCACATCGAAATAATATAACAAATAATATTCATTAAAAGATATATAAAATGTTGAGTATATATGTTTCTCAGACAGAGTGATTATGTTATTTGTCCGATGTTTGTGTTTAACCAACTCAAAACATTAGTCACATGTGTACTGAAAACTTTTGGAATTAATATTATCTTAAAATGTTCATTAAATGCAATTTTCCCGTTCATGTTCATGACATTCATCCATCTTGTTTATTTTACAAGCTGTGAGCGAGTGCTTTCAATTTTCATTGTGCATTTTTTGTAGGATAATCTGATGCCTTTCTATATTTTGATTGAAAGTTCTTACTTGACTTTTTGACCAGTTCGCGAGTGATATGATTTTTGTACCAGCTGAAGTATGGTAGGAAGGATAAAAACATGAACAAATAGCCAGATATTTGTTGGCAGATATATATGAAGTAGGCATTGAACTTTAAACTACTAAAAAATATTCAATAAACATCACTGATTCATTTCAGGGTGCTGTTCCATTAATTTCAGGATGCTACTCAATTCATAGAAAACTAGAAGCGTATCCAGTTGTTCCTACAGTTGGTATCTAGATGAACATCTATGTTGGTGGAAGTAGCCCTGGACCCTTATTATGACTTATTATTTCCAATAGTGATTGAAAGCAATATTATTGAAATTCTTAAAACAGGATTCAAAAAATAATACATTCCCAATATCATATTATTGTAAAATTCTCAGTGTTTACAAGGTTATGATTTTTCCAGTTCCTCCCAACAAATATTAACGTTTGATTATTTCAGGTTTCTAAGCCTAGGCTCTTGAACAAACTAAACTTAACAGCGTTGTCAATCCATCTCATCTGACTTTTACAAATAAAAATAGCTCTGCTGAGAAAACAATTTTAGGTTAATAAGGAATGATAATTAGAGTAATACTGAAGTCATTACATCCAGTGAAGATAAACTTAGCATGCAGGTCAGGCGGAGGTGAGTTAGAAAATTATTTCAATTCCAACAAATGTTATTATTTGAAGTGATGCTGAAATGAATATCTAATATTTCCATACATTTGAAGTTATGGCTTCAAAATAGATTAATTATCAGAACTGGTATGAGATTACGAATACTCCGATGCACAAATTAGTGATTTGTTTTTCTGTTACCCATTTGCATAAAGCTTTTTGTTGAGCTAACGTAGGATTAATACTGATAACTGATGAAGCATGAGTTATAGTAATGAACAAATAAAATATTTGATTCTATTAAATTGCAATCTGGCCTGTCTTGTAGAGCTGGTACCTATATTTATGAGTTTCATTTTGTAATCACCCATTAAAATGAAATATAAATGGGTTTTAAGCAATTATTAGTGATTTTGAGAATTACCAAAAATATTTCAAGAATTAATAAAAATATTTCAAGTCTTATTACATAGCATACAACTGACATTTTGTTGACAATATAAATTTAAAATTGATTTAAGTTTTCAGTGACTATAATTACTATATTTTCAGGATCTGTAAATGACATTACGTTCAACCACAGGTGAATTGAGTTTGAACTCATTGTGACGGATTGGATAAGGTTTGCAAAGTAAAGGCTGAAGAGGAAGGAGTAGTGACACACAAACCACGTGATCATTGATTCAGTGAAAATTCTACTTTTATTCTTTAAGAGTATTTTGTTATTTTTAATATTTTTTTATTCTATTAAATATTTAATGCAGTTGTAGTTTTTTTATATTTGATATCATTCTACCATTATAAATTTACCTCCCTCTGTTTTGATACTTTGATTTGTAGTGTACGGGGTGGAGCATATATACTCATATGGTATATCATCTGTATATCATCTTTTTTTCTATATTTATAGATACATTTCTGGAATTTTAGTAGTAACTTTTTTGTAGGTGAATAACTTCGACTTAAAAGATATAAAAAGAGAAAAAATACAATGAGTCATACTTGCACCCAGTATCTCAAATGAAAAATTATGGAACAAGTTGAATGTTAGACGTTTAAAAGCAATATTTTTCCATTTGAGATACAGGGTGCGAATGTGGCTCATGATATATGTTCTCTTTCTATATTTTTCAAGTTGAAGTTACTCGCCTACCAAAAAGTGACTATTGATATTCCACATTGTATGTATAAATTCAGAAAAGATGTGATATACCATGAGTATATGCTCCACCCTGTATACTACAAATCAAAATATGAATATAGAAGAGGTACAATGTTATTACATTACATACATGTTTTGAGCAACATTACATACATGTTTTGACCAACATTACAAACATGTTTTGAGCAACATTGCATGCATGTTAATATGATACATTTTTGTAACGTTTAGTTTTAAACGTTATATTGTAATATTTAAAAGAGGCACAAAGGACCATGGACGCAACGTATCTGTAATGTCAAGCATACCTCTGAACAACATCACAAAGTCACAATGCGATGTAACATTTATGTTTAAGTTATGTTTTAATGTTTAGTGGGTCACCCCCTTGAATATTAGCATGTCTTTAAGGAACACCCAGTATATCCCTATTCAATCAAATTATACTTGAAGGAAAATGGTCTTTCCCATTGATAATTTTCAAATGCCTCTATCAAAGGAACATGAAAAATTATAGGTACTTACCAGAGTGTAAAATCCATTTTTGGCATCTGGAAATATTTTCTACTGGAAATCTGTACATTCTCAATGAAGAGTCCAATATATATATATGTGTTCAATATCTCTTGATTAGCCCACAGTTAAAATATGAACACTTATTTCCAGACATATCTGAAATGCATACCTTCGATCTTTGACCTCTGACCTTTGACCTATGACCTCTGACCTTGACCTAGGCCTTGACCTTGGGCTTGGCCTTAGCCTTGACCATGATCATGATGTATATTGTTGGGAGGTGTTCAGGGTTTGTGTTTGTCCTAGAGATTGCGATGACTTGATTTTTTTTCATACGCGGACAAGTACTTTTTCCAAGTACATATATTTTTTCTTACCTCAATGTCCTTCATGTATACTTACTCTGTCGCGTGTCAATGGCACGTGACGTCAACGCTATGCACATCCAACGACGATACAGTGATGTGTGTCAGACTCTCGCTCTCGACATGGTGGGGTTTCTCCCACCCTTTCTCCCCACCTTAATCCAAAGGCTGCGGTCATGCAGCGACTACGTGGCTTTGACAGACAAGTGAAGTACTTTTTCCAAGTACATATATTTACCTCCATGTCTTCCACCGTCCTTCATGTGTACCTACTTTACAATGATCCTTATGTGTGGAGTACATCTAAAAATCTTGTCTTGCGTCCTGTTTATTTGGATTTTTTCTGTATTGATAGTGTGTATGTTATGTGTACCGACTCTTAACAAACTATGAAGCTTAAACAGTACATACAAAATACATACAAAAAAGCCATTGACATTGGTTTTTTTTTCACTAAGCACTTTTCAATTATTTATTATTATTCATTATTTATTTTCTACTCTGCGTATGACCTGTGTACGGTACTTGACATGTCTTGAACTATGTATTATATGACCATGTGTACTCCAGAGTTTGCTACTATGACCTACATGGTGTACATACAAGTATAAGTAGCAAGAAGCAAGTCCGAAAATGCTGACCACGGAGAGAATACACGTACCGTCTGTTTAAACGCCGGCGATGAATGTACCGTTCCCTCAGGCATGACCTCCGCATGACATCCCTCTCCTAATTTTGTGAATGGTGTGTGACGTGTGTCTCGCATATTAGTTCCTCACCGTCGACTTAGTTGCCGAAAACATATCGAGAAATATCACTCATAGCGAAATCTTGGTGGTCCATCAGTGCTTCGACCTATGTACACATGTGATAGATAACAATCATGTGCTAACAATTCCAACATAACTGATGATCAACGTATGTAAAACGTATATGAAACGTATATGAAAAAATAAAGATGTCCGCCCTCAGAGACGTTTCAAGAAAACATTTCATTAGTAATGTTTCGTAACTATTTCAGAAACATTCGAGAGACATTTCAAGTTAGTTGATGATGTGACAATAAATATTTTAAATATTTTATTGTTATTGAAAGGTGTCAGGATCCTACTTACTTCTGTACAATTTGAAACATTCCACTGAATATTGCTTTGATGTTTCAGGGACATTTCTGACCTCAGAGAGGTTCCGAAGAAAACTTTGCATGAGTTCATATTTTGGAACATTCTTGGCATATTCCAGGTTTGTTTCATATTATACATTTTTCAAAACATAACAGCCATATTTGAATGTTTCAGATATATTTCTGAAGTAATTCTGCATTGCATTTATGTGAAACATTACTAAATATTTGAAAAATATACATAGAAACATCCAGAGAATATTTCAAATAAAAATGTAAAAATATTCTGGAAATGTTTCAGAAATAGTTGAATACAGAAGAAACACTGTGATTCAAACAAAACTGCTAACAGTAAACACACTCATTTCTAACAGAAACAAAAAGAGGGTGGGTCAATCTAGATAGCTTTGATGCCATCAGTTCCTCGTCCGAATACTCCGAATCGTTACAAATCACATCTATCCAGTTATATTGTTTACTCTGATTTCACACGATATAACGGAGTGTAGGCTGCTCCATTTTGTGACCAGAAGATGAAGTTTTCGAGGTTTAGAGATACGTTCAGAGCTTGGTGCCCACGACTTTTAAAAGGTCCATACGCAAAGGAAGGAGCGGTTTTTCAGCGAATAAATTTTGACAGATAAAGGAAATAATAAGTAGATATAATCATTCACGATGATGGTTAAAAATGTTACGATCATTCGCAATTGTTCAATTATTGAGGAAGGGTGTTCTATCAAAATTTTACTGATTTCGAAATGTTACTGAATGAAACACATATTCAATATATCAATAATTTGTTTTTGTTTTTTGTTAAGATGCTAAAATGAAATGTTTCGGTGATTAGGTACCTATCAGGTAAAGGTTTCGATTTTTTACGTACCTACATCAATATTCGGAATAAAAAGACTTACATTATTTCAGTTAGTCAATTTCAGCCCTTTGGAAATATTTCTTTAATTCATAACAGGATATTTTGGTAAACACATGATTCATAATTGAGGATATTTTGGCATACACATGATACAGGTAGGTACTAATTCATTTTTTTGTAACATTTCTGAAATGATGCAAAATTGAAGGTTTCAGTTATTCACACTTAAAGTTATTTTGAAATGTTTCAAATATATACCATTTAAAGTTCATTTTAAATGATTCCGAAGAAATCAATTCAACATTTGTTAAACGTTTCTATGTTACTTACTGCGAATATAATGTATCAAATTATTTAAAAAAAATTTATATTAGATGGTTTCAATAAGTTACAGTTTAGGTATAGTATGAATTTTTCTAAGTATATCAAACTGATTGATCTTCTGTCGTGACGTTTTATTTTGAAATCTTTCAAAAGCATTGATTTGAAGCATACTTATATATTTTGAACTTTTATGAATCATTTGAAACATTTCAGTTTCAAGTTTTGCTCTCTGAACGTTTCGATTATTCTCAGTTGAAGTTATTTTGAAATATTTCAAGTATCAAAAATTGATTGAAATATGAAATTTTGCCGAGTATATCAAAATAAATCATCTTGGAATGTTTCAGAAATATTATATGATACTATTGAAACATTTCTAAAACGGTAAAAAATGAAACGAGTCGATTATCCACACTCAGAGTTGATTTGAAATGTTTCAAATGTCCAAGAGTCATTGAACATTTGAAATGTTTCCAAACACATCTGAAACATTTTTATGAATATACTTAGTAAAATATGTTTCTGTGTATCGAACTGATGTTCTTTGTGATGTTTCATTAATATGAATTCAGGAGATTTCGAATTGCATTGTTTTAAGGCATCATGAAATGTTTATTTGAACTTTATGAATCATTTTGAAACATTTCAGAAATCTTATTACCTGAATGTTTCGATCATTCTCAATTGAAGTTATTTTGAAATGTTTAAATTAATCTAAAATTTGTGTAAATATGGAATGTTTCTGAATATATCAGAATAACCTGTCTTGAAATGTTTCAAAAATGTTACGATAATTTAGAAACATTTCAGAAATGTTTCTAATAAATGTTTCGATTATTCACAACTACAGTACTTTTGAAATGTTTCATAAACGTTTCATGTTTACTGGGATATGACCTTCCTACATCATACAAATACCTGCAAATACCCATCATACAAAAACCGCTACCCATTGAAGAATTAAAAAAATACCGACTATTAAGTGTGATCACTTGTACTGATTAATCCATTTTTTACGTATCTTTAAAACTTTCCACACGTTAAATAGAGTACATAAATTTATTTATTAAAATCTTAGGTCAGTATAAAGCCTACAAACACCCTACTGTGACGTCATTTAACTTCTAAGGAGAGCAAATGTCGAATAACTATCAATATTTCACAGGTATGTCAATAATCCAAGTTGGTTTGGTTATGTGAAATAACGCTAATTCTATTCTACATTTTGTTTGGATTAATAACACTGAAATGAAGAGATGCTTTCATAGGGTTCCACTGAACAAAAAATGATATGCAAATAGTCACGCTATCTTACGACAGAATTCGCTATGAAAAATAGTCACGCCATCTTACGACAGAATTTGCTAACTATATCGTGAATGTGATGACTTCATAGTTCATTATTCGCGAAAAGCGTTACCGCTAGGTGGCGCTAAAAATTTAGGCACGAAACAATATAATTGGTGATCAGCTGCTAAATTCCATAAGAGACCATAGTGTTTAATTTCATTCTCATTCAAATTTTACTGAAGTACTCCAGATGTCGGAAGTTGAGTTTATCAGACCTTTTTATCTACGTCTACGACGACATTGCCATATCTGCGCAAAAGGTGCGACATCTATAATTATTTGGTTGAACTAATTAAAAGTAGTGTTTCTATTTCAATTGTTTTCACATTATTAATAGATTTTTGAAAAATAAATTGAGTTTAGTGATATCAGTAGGAGATTTGAGCCGGTTCTGGGCCTCCCCCCACCACTATGACGTCATCAGTAACCTTGACCTTTGACCTTGGTCATGACTCTTGTTGGGAGGTGTTCAGGGTTTGTGTTTGACATTGAGATTGTAATGACTTGGATTTTTTTCATACACGGACAAGTACTTTTTCCAAGTACTTAATATATTTTTCTTACCTCAATGTCTTCCATGTCCTTCATGTATACTTACTCTGCCATTGTGTATGTGGAGTACACATACAAATCTATACCGAAGTATAGAGAGGGTACAACACGTCTGCACACCACGGAGATCCAGTCAGATATGTGAACTCTGATTACTCTCCAGTGATGTATACCTTGCGATGGTGGTGGGAGGAGAGGTCGCGTGACGCTATGCGCATCCGCCCTCGCTCTCGATAGGGTGGGTCCGCGCTGACGTCACACACACCCATACGCTGCGGTAATGCATCGACTACTATTTACTCTCCGTCCTCTCTATTTTGTTATGGTGTCAGATGCGTTAACTGGTGGGGAGGGCTCTTTGACGTTGCATGAACAGTCGGAGCGAATAGAATTTATTCACCCTCTCTCCTACTCATCGATATTACATATAAAGGAGGTGGGAATGATTGTGAAATCAGTATTTTGTTGAGTTTTGTGCTGAGAAGACGACATCGATAAAATGTATTCCTGTGGTTGTGGTAAATCGTTCACTCGTACTGATAATCTCCGTCGGCATCAACTTTAAAGTTGCCAAGGTGGCCCTTCTGTGAAAAGGATTAAGTTAGATGTGGCTGCATCGACACCAATGTACACATGCAATTGTTGTAATGTGACAATTCCTACATCCCAAGTTAATTCTCACAAAAGAACTCTCCAACACAGGAACAATGCATGTGGGCAAGTGAGTGATGGCATACAGATTATAAGGAATGCTTTCAAGTGTAGAATTGTGAGCTATCGAGTGGAAAGTTCCAATGTTTACACTGAATATATGCCGTTCTTTAATGAGATCAGGGAGAAAGTTATGGGATTACTTGAAGAGGCAATAAAAGTTCACAAGATCTTTAAAGTAAATATGGAAGTATTTGGCAGCTACATTGTTCAAACACGGGATTTGAGTGACACGAAGTCATTCAACTCACAAAATAAAATTGTGGACCTGTCTACGGATTTAGGTGCATTATTCGATGGATTCCGTGATGTCATTATTGCTCAGACTACGGAATTTGAAGAACGTGATTCAGGTATGTTTGAAGTTTCATTTCTATTTACATGAATAATAAATTATTGTTATGTTCCAGGATGGAGCTGTGAAAAAGTTAAGTTCCTCGAAGTGAACATCAACAAGTATAGTCCACTCAGCGGATGTTCGTATGTGAAGCTGCCCGATTTCATTGAGACGAGAAAAGGCGTTGTGAATATTCGTAATGAAGATCAACATTGTTTTGCATGGGCCATCACATCTGCATTGTTTCCTGCGAATGGTAGAGTGTCAGAAGTTTCCTCATACCCGCACTATTATGATGTCTTGAATGTAACAGGTATGGATTTTCCAGTTAAACTTCAAGCTATAAAAAAGTTTGAGGACATGAATGATATTTCAATTAATGTCTATGGGTTAGAGTCGAAACTTGATAAGGGTAAAATGAAATATGAAGTGGTTGGTCCATTGCGTTACTCACAGAGAAGACTTAGAAGACATGTTAATTTGTTACTTATTACAGATGATTCTGGCAATAGTCATTATTGTTGGATTAAAGATCTTTCAAGGTTAGTTTCAAGTCAACTATCTGCGCATGAGCATAAAAAATATTTTTGTGATGGATGTTCATTGTATTTCTCTCACGAGCGATTACTCTTACGTCATCAGTTGCATGACTGTAATCACTTGAGTACTACAACACCATCAGTCAATTTCAGAGTCAACAAATATGGTAAAATGTTACCGGGGAATGCACTTATGTTTGAAAATTTTGAGAAACAAATTAAGGTGCCATTTGTAGTTTATGCTGATTTTGAATCAGTTCTCAAACCCATTCAAACTAGTCAACCCAACCCTAAACACTCATACTCGAATAAAACATACAAACACGAACCTTATTCATTTGCTTATTCGATAAAATGTTCATACAATGATAAATTATCGAAATTTGTTACATATAGGGGTGAGGATGCAGCCGAGAAATGTGTTACAAAACTTGAAGATGATTTGAGAAATATTTATCACAATTATTTGAGGTATCCAATTCCTATGGCTGCACAAACCCCCGCGGAAGAAGCAGAGTTTTCTACTGCACAATTTTGTGGAATATGTAATAAACCATTCACGGGTGGTGATGTGAAAGTGAGAGACCATTGCCACCTGACTGGAAAAAAAAGATCACCTGCCGCACATTCCGTATGTAACTTAAATTTCAAATTGCCAAATTTTGTTCCGATTATTTTCCATAATCTGAGTGGGTATGATTGTCATTTGTTCATAAAAGAACTGTATAGAAACAAAGACAAAGTGGACGTTATTCCACAAACCAAGGAAAAATACATATCTTTCACCAAGCATCTATTCACTCACACATACACTGACAAAGATGGAAAAGAGAAAAAGAATTTTTTGAAAATGAGATTTATAGACAGTTTCAAATTCATGTCGAATTCTTTGCAGAACTTAGGTGCTAACTTAACATCCGATCACTGTATTGAGATGCATAAACATTTTCCACAAATTGACAAATTCAATTTGATGAGACAGAAAGGTGTTTTTCCATATAACTTTGTTGATCATATTGACAAGTTAAATTATCCAACTCTTCCCACTAAAAATCAGTTTTATGACAATCTTAACGGAGAGCATATATCAGATAAGGATTATATGAGAGCGAAACTTGTTTGGCATTTATTCGAGTGTCAGAGTTTAGGGGAATATTCGGATTTATATTTGAAGTCCGATGTGCTTCTATTATGCGACATATTTGAGAATTTTAGAAACATATGTTTAGACAAATATAAATTAGATCCAGCACAGTATTATACAGCGCCCGGATTATCGTGGGATGCAATGCTGAAGTATACGAATATTGAATTGGAATTATTGACAGACATTGACATGATTCATTTTTTCAAGAAAGGAATACGAGGTGGAATAAGTCAGTGTAGTGAAAGGAGGCATATAGCTAATAATAAATTTTTACCTGATTATAACCCCGATGAACCTTCATCATACATATCATATTTAGATGCCACCAACCTATATGGTCACAGTATGTCACAACCATTACCCACCAACGATTTTGCTTGGCTAACACCCGATGAAATAATAAATTTGGACGTAATGGGAGTGCAATCTGATAGTCCGTACGGTTATGTTCTTGAGGTAGATGTTCATTATCCCCAAAAATTACATGACAAACATGCTGATCTCCCTTTCCTCGTTGAAAGTTTAATACCACCACACTCGAAATCAAAAATTCCTAAATTAATTCCAAATTTAAATGACAAAAGAAAATATATTGTTCATTATAAAAACTTACAGCAGGCTGTGGCCAATGGTCTTATTGTCATGAACACACGTAGAGTGTTGAGATTCAAGCAGTCGTGTTGGATGAAACCTTTTATTGATTTGAATACTGATATGCGAAACCTATCTAACAACAAAGCTGAAAAAGACTTTTATAAACTCATGAATAATGCAGTTTATGGAAAAACAATGGAAAACGTTGATAACAGAATTGACGTTAGACTGGTTACGCATTGGGAAAGTATCAAGAGGAAAATTGGTGCTAGCGCCCTAATATCACGTCCAAATTTCAAAAGCTATTCTATTTTTTCAGAAAATTTTGTTGCCATTCAATTGGGCAAAGTTAATGTATTGTACGATAAACCGCTATATTTGGGATTTTGTATTCTAGAATTATCCAAAACAGTTGTATAATATTAGTTTAATTTCAATGTAATCAGAATAATACATTACTTTTTTGTTGATTCTTCTTGGGAATTTTTATATTATAAATTATTTTATTTTCATAATTTTGGTACAATGTTACTAGTGCCACCGTGTAAGTATGCCTTTCAGAATTCATTTTCATTGATCTCTCCACGCATGCGCGGCTCTTCGGCTGAGACAGATGCTAGATAGCGTGCTCGCATGGAAAGAAGTCCTTTTTTGATATTAAAAGTGGAAACACGCGTTCACGTAAAGTCGTTCGCATTACCGTTTTTTACAAGTGCATAATCACTCAAGACAACATTGGCCCTTTCAAAACTAGAGAAGATCTACCTGGGTACCCAGCAACGACCAGTTCAGAGGTTGATGGTGAGTCAATTTTGTTTTCTGAAAGGCCTATAATTATTTTTGAGTTTTGTCTAATACGTGCACATTATGGTCCTTTTCGAGCCAAGGATATTACATCCAGCTTTCATACAATAAAAGTAATTTTCAAATATCAGTCTGAAATATTTAAAAACCACCAGATTACACATTGTTTTTTTTTCTTTTAAAAAACGTATTTAACCGGGTACAATTTATCAGTGCTTGTACGAGTTTTTATACCTTTTTTTGCAGTCATTCACAACTCTTTATAGCTCATAGTTTTTTCATACATTTTCACCAGCAGGTATTCAGAATATTTTGATAACCGACAGGGTGTGTACATTTTATTATAGCCCACTTTAGTCGCGATCCTTTTCACATAAATAAATTGTCATTTTTACCAGTCATTTTTAGTTTGGAAAATATATTGAAATATTCTCAACTATTTTGACAATGACTGAACAACTAGCAGCTCACCGCGCATCACGTAATATTGCCTTGAAACGGCTCAAAGAAATTGTTCATTTTGCTCAAAATGCTATCTCTGACCCAACTCTTCATACTCAGTTGAAAATTAGATGCAGTAAATTAGATCATATATTCAATGATTTTGAACAGAGTCACAATGCAATAGTTGCGGCAATTTCATCTGATCCTGGAATGTTGGATCAGGAAGATTTGATCAGGACTGAGGCTGATGAACATTATTATACAGTGAGCTCAGTGAATCATGATATTCAAAAATGGATTAAAGCTAACGAGGAAAACATGATTTCAACTCAGAAAACTCGGAACTGCAAATTACCAAAATTGCAGTTGCCTTGTTTTGATGGTGATTTTAAATCATGGCCACATTTTTATGGATTATTCACTACGCTAGTTCACACAAATGATCAACTTAGTAATATTGAAAAATTTGAATACCTAATCACAAATTTGGCAAAAGAACCTCTCAATATAGTACAGGGTGTTACTTTAGCTGATGAAAATTATGAAATAGCTTTCCAAACTTTAGTTGACAGATATCAAGACAAAAAACTGTTAGCTACCTTCTATTGGAATCAAATCAGAGATGCTCCCAAGGCTACAGAGACTGTTCAGTGCCTTAGAAAATTGGTTAATATTTTTACAGAAAATGTGTCGGCCCTTAGGGCACTCAATTTTCCTGTTGACAGTTGGGATTTTCCATTATTCAATATTCTGTTTGATAAACTTGATATTAATACGAAGACACGTTTTGAGTTAAAGTCATGTTCAGAGAAGGTCGAAATCCCATCTTATGTTTCATTGAAACAATTTCTCACAGAACAATGCAAGGCCTTAGAATCAGTTGGTTATTCAGTACAGGCTAGTTCTACTAAAACTTCCTCATTTAAACCAAATGATTGGTTTTCAAAAAATCATAATAAAAAATCGTGTGCTACTACTTCACTTGTCTCAAACAAAATGAACTCGTCTATCAATTCACATTGCCCCCTATGTAAAAATAATCATGTCATTAACAAATGTTCACAGTTCTTGAATAAACCTCCTCACAGTAGACATTTGCTTGCAAAACAGTATAAACTGTGTTTAAATTGTCTACGTACGCATCTCAATCAACCTTGTCCATCCACGTCGTGTAGATTATGTGACAAAAGACATCATACGCTCCTTCATTTCGGGAGTAACAATATCACACCGGAAGCAGAATCTATCAGTGTGGCTACTGAGCATGCTTCAATAGCATCGTCTCAGCAAGCTGAGCTTCCGCCTATCCCGGAAGTGAACACTGCCTTAACGAGCAACTGTAGTACATCAATTTCTCCATCAACGGTTCTCTTGTCAACCGCTCAAGTTGACATTGTTGATGTGCATGGAGACACCCAAGCTGCTAGAGTTTTGCTCGATACAGGGAGTCAAACAAATTTCATTACTGAAAGATGTTTGAAACGCTTAGGTCTCAATAGGTCTAAACTCAGAACCACCATTCAAGGTATAGGTCAAGTACCTTCAATGAGTAACGGTCGTACGAGTTGTACTATAAGACCAAAAGGTCTTGACGAACCCTCTTATCATTTTGAGGCTATTGTGTTACCTAATATTTGCACTAATATGCCACAACAAACAATTTCCAAAACAAAGATATCATTCATCACGAATTTAAAATTGGCTGATGAAGAATTCAATGTGAACAGAGAAGTAGATATTTTGTTAGGCGCGGATTTGTTCCCCCTGATTTTAAAAGATGGTAAATTAACGGGAAATGTTAATGAACCCATTGCCCTTAATACCATTTTCGGTTGGGTATTGATGGGTAAAATTGATAATGGCTACCCATCAACGGTATCTTCTTACCTTTCTGTTACACATCCTTCTCTAGATGAAACACTTAGAAGGTTTTGGGAAGTAGAAGAACCACCAAAACCTGAATTTGCTTCACAAGATGACCAGGTGTGTGAACAAATCTACCGGGACACTGTCACTAGAGATTATTCTGGTCGATACGTTGTCTCTTTGCCATTTAAAATGCAAAATCCTCAAATTGGAGACTCGCGTTCTGCTGCATTACGACGGTTCTATCATTTAGAACGCCAATTAAGTAAAAATCCTGAGCTAAAACAGAAATACTCAGATTTCATGAAAGATTATATTGATTCGGGTCATATGTCTCCAGCTGTTCCGCTAACAGATACAAATTCGTCGTACTTTATCCCTCATCATTGTGTCCAAAAACCGGATGCTGTCAGCACAAAGCTAAGAGTAGTCTTTGATGCTTCAGCCAAATCAAACTTAGGTGTATCGTTAAATGATGTTTTATTCACGGGTCCAAAATTGCAGAATGATATTGCCACTCTTCTTCTCTCCTTCCGAATATACAAGTTTGTATTCACGGCAGATGTGAGGCAAATGTTTAGACAAATATTGCTAACCCCCTCTCAACGAAATTACCAAAGAATATTTTGGAGATTTTCTCAGGCTGACCCTATTCAAGAGTTCACTCTAAATACTGTCGTATATGGTATTTCTAGTTCACCGTACTTGGCTAATAGAACTATTCGACAACTAGCCATGGATGAAAGGCAAAATTTTCCTTTGGCGGCACAGGCTTTACAATCTGATGTCTATGTTGATGATATTATTAGTGGTGAGAATGATTTGAGTAAGGCCACTTTATTACAGACTGAATTGGTCTGTTGTTTAGAACGCGGTGGCTTCCCACTCCGTAAATGGGCTAGTAATAGTCCTTCCTTGCTTGGTAATGTTCCTGAAGATTTTCGACAAATGCCTCTTTCATTTGATCACGATCCCATTATAAAAATTCTTGGACTGCAGTGGAATCCTCATTTGGATTCATTCTCTTATCATACTCGCCCATTTGACAGACAGTGTACTAAACGTACAGTCCTGTCAGAATTATCGCGGATTTTCGATCCGCTAGGTTTTTTGGCACCTGTCATATTTTTCGCCAAGCGTCTTATGCAATATATTTGGACGCTGGGCTTAGATTGGGATGCAACTCCTACCGATGAAGTTATCAGCTCGTGGAGTAGATACCAATCTGAATTACCGAATTTGTCTTCCATACAAATTCCTCGTAGAATAGTTCCAGATCAGTACAATGGCTGCCAACTTCATGGCTTCTGTGATGCTTCCCAGAAGGGCTACGCCGCCATGGTTTATTTTCGATTTGAATTACAAAATTCATATAAAGTGTGTATCTCGATATCAAAGACAAGGGTTGCACCTTTGCGACAGATATCGATACCACGTTTAGAGCTGTGTGCGGCAACATTGCTTGCTGGGTTAGTCGCCTATGTTTGTAAAACTTATCAGAATGTTCTAAAGTTTTCTGATATTTTTTGTTGGTCAGACTCGCAAACTGTTATTCGGTGGATTAAATCTAGCTCTCACGGTTACAAGACCTTCGTGGCAAATAGAATTAGCCTTATACAAGAAAAAACATCACCTCTTTCCTGGCGATTTGTTCCAGGTGAAGATAATCCAGCTGACTGTGCTTCACGTGGACTTTTACCTTCCGAACTCATTGTGCATAATTTGTGGTGGGAAGGTCCTCCTTGGTTACATCAATCTCATGAATATTGGCCTTCATCGGATATACTAAAAGTAATAGATGTAACTGGAGAAGAAAAAATTGTCACTTTGACTACCACAGTTGAAGTAAATGTCCTAGATTATATAATAGGCAGACTTTCCTCCTTGATTAAAATTAAACGACAAGTTGCTTGGGTTTTACGCTTTATACATAATTCTCGTATGCTGGAGAAAACCACTGGTTCTCTTTCGTTGAATGAGATAGAACATGCATTTCATATTATCATCAAACACGTTCAATGCACACATTTTAAAGATGATATCTTGAAGGTCTCTACAAAATCAGTTTGTTCTAAGCCATTACGAAAACTATCTCCATTTATCGATGAGCATGGTATTCTTAGGGTGGGCGGTCGATTAGTAAATTCCAAATTGTCATTTGATGCGAAATTTCCTATTCTTCTACCGCAAAAGCATCGTCTCACTCAACTTATCATCGAACATTTTCACCGAGAAAATTTACATCCAGGTCCCCGAACCTTAGAATATCTTTTATTACAACAATTCTGGATATTGTCTGTGAAAAGAGCCATACGCCATACTGTATCGAAATGTTACAGATGTTTTCGCGTCAACCCTTCATCATCTGTTCCCATAATGGGAAACTTACCGTCTCTCCGTGTCAACCAACTGAAACCTTTCTCGTGTGTTGGCGTGGACTATGGTGGTCCATTTTCCATAACCCTTGGTAAATCTCGAGGATGCAAATCTCAAAAGGCCTATTTATGCTTATTTGTGTGCTCCTCAACGAAAGCTCTACATTTAGAGCTCGCTTCTGATTTATCTTCAGAAGCTTTTCTAGCGGCCTTCCGTCGATTTATAGCACGTCGTGGTCGCTGTAGTACTATATTTAGTGACAATGGTACTAACTTCGTTGGTGCGCATCGTTACCTGCTCGAATTAATGAAAAATTCGGCTGAAACTCTGAACCTCAACTGGCATTTCAATCCCCCTACAGGTTCGAATTTTGGAGGTCTATTTGAAGCCGGCATAAAGTCGGTGAAGAGTCACCTCTTGAGAGTCATAGGAGATCAGATCCTCACCTATGAGGAGTTGAACACCGTGTTTGTTCAAATTGAGGCATTATTAAATTCTAGACCTTTGACCAGTTTGAGTACTGATCCAAATGAACTGACAGCTCTGACGCCTGGCCATTTCTTGACCATGGAGCCTTTAACTGCATTGCCCGATCCTGACCTGTCTCATTTAAACATGAATAGATTATCTAGATGGCAACTATTGCAAAGACTTCATCAACATTTTTGGAAGCGTTGGCATCTAGAATATTTAAATACTCTAAATCAGCGGCAAAAATGGCACACAAACACTGTTTCAATAGCCGAAGGAACTCTCGTTGTAATAAAAAATGATCAAACTCCACCGTTGAAGTGGATTTTAGGTAGAGTTGTGAAGGCTCATACTGGCTCTGATAAAGTTTGTAGAGTAGTTACTTTGCGTACAGCAAAGGGAATTTTGCAGCGTCCTGTTGCAAAAATCTGTCCATTGCCTTCTCAGTCAGACATATAAATTACTGTGTAATTTGGTGGGCGGTTTATGTATAATATTAGTTTAATTTCAATGTAATCAGAATAATACATTACTTTTTTGTTGATTCTTCTTGGGAATTTTTATATTATAAATTATTTTATTTTCATAATTTTGGTACAATGTTACTAGTGCCACCGTGTAAGTATGCCTTTCAGAATTCATTTTCATTGATCTCTCCACGCATGCGCGGCTCTTCGGCTGAGACAGATGCTAGATAGCGTGCTCGCATGGAAAGAAGTCCTTTTTTGATATTAAAAGTGGAAACACGCGTTCACGTAAAGTCGTTCGCATTACCGTTTTTTACAAGTGCATAATCACTCAAGACAACATTGGCCCTTTCAAAACTAGAGAAGATCTACCTGGGTACCCAGCAACGACCAGTTCAGAGGTTGATGGTGAGTCAATTTTGTTTTCTGAAAGGCCTATAATTATTTTTGAGTTTTGTCTAATACGTGCACAACAGTCATGTACAATTTTTTCTATGGATGTATTAAACGTCATTATGCAGAAAATGCCACCTTACTCTACACTGACACGGATTCTCTAATTTTGAAAGTAAATACCGATAATTTTTATGATTTCATGACCAACAATATATGCGAGTTTGATACTTCCAATTACAATGTAGGAAACCAATTCAATATTCCTATTACAAAGTCAATTCTGGGCAATTTCAAAGATGAATTTCCGAATGATCCCATAATTAGCTTTTATGGTACCGGTGCCAAAGCATATTATGTTCAGTCTGTAGGTAGTGAATTCAAAAAAGCAAAAGGTGTCAAAAGATCCGTCATAAAGAATGAATTGACATGTGAAGATTATAAGAAAATTGTCGAACAGGGTGGTCTAATATTCAGGAAGATGAACTCGTTTAGAAGTATATTGCATGACATGTATACTGAATTGAAGAACAAAGTTGCATTGTCATACCATGATGATGAACGGTTCATCATTCCCAATACGACACACACTCTTCCTTGGGGTCATAGCGATATAGAATTCTACCAGAATGATCCAGAAGAGAATATTCGTTGGGTTTCCAATATTATTCAATCTTTTTCCCAAGAGAGTCCTTTGGATCAATTACTTCATTTATTAACTGCTGAATTGAACAAATGAAATATCATTTTAAATGGAAAATTCACCACCATACTTATTTTTTTGTATTTGAGATGTAATTACGCTTATTATATAAAAGTCAAATTATACTAGTCAATTTTAGTTAATGTCTTGCCCTGTTACCAAATATATAGTATAAAATAAACACGTTATTCTGATTTCCTATTGTTTCATTCAAAAGAATAAAATACCTACACAGAAATATATAGATTTTGATTGTCTTGAAATCATCAGTATGAAAAATATCAAGGTGGGAGAAAGATGTCCAAAGCTATCGATAAATTCGGTCGTAGACGAAAATGGGGTACTGTCAAAGTTCGAGTACTTCAAGGTTCTCAAGGTCCTCAGGGTATGGGATTCAAGCTTTCGCCTGACGACCAATATGATATGCAAGGTAAAAGACTGAAAAATGCTGGTGAACCGATAGACGAGAGTGATTGTGTAACTCAATTATATCTCAATGAACAAATCACGGAGACGAAGGCACTTGTCCTTAAAGCCTTGCAGGCTGCCATACATGCCACAATGGCTAAGATTGTACCTGAAGCCCGTCAAGCATTCGATGAAAAAGTAGAGGAGGTGACTGATGATCTAGATCGCAAATACAAAAATCTAAAAAGTGATGTGGATATCAAAGTATGGGATGCTACAGCCACAATGACACGAAAAATATCAGAGTTGACAACTGAACTCGATCACAACAGCAAAAATCTGAAAAATGATTTGGATGCCAATGCATTGAATGTCAAATCTGCAATGATGCTAAAATATAATGATTTGGAAAGGAGGTTAGCCGAATTGGAGAATAAACATCCTGATGTTTGGCTCACACATAGACCAAAACTGTGGGCTCCAGGCAGTGATCCACACCCAGCTGTTTGAAAATTTATATTGTAATACACTTATATTCATATATGGAATAAATTTTGTCAAACTAAAATTATTTTTATTTCAATAACATAATGTTACTTATAATTCACATACATGTGCATGTCTATTCTTTTTGTAGCCCTGAAAAGGGCTGTTTTACTCCGAGGAGTTGGGGAATGTCGACCCACATACATGTTTATGTGAGACGACGAAGTCGACGGGCAGGGGGCAGGGCATCTTCATCTTCCGACGAAGACGAGAATGGACTTGGGGGAGGCCACAAGCGTTTCGGTGGCCTAGATGATATCGTATCATCTTGGATGGGGCCTAGTGACGGGACTTCGGGCACATTTTCATCCCCCTGGTCTGTAATCTGTCCAAACCTAAACACTAAAGGCCACGTTGAATTCAATCGAGTAACCTGAGTGGGCTCCGACGACACTGCTGAACGAGGCGCTGGTGCAGCTTCAGCCTCACTATCATGACTAATGGCTGCTGCTGCTGGAGCTGGTGCTGGCCCGGTAGTTGAATCAGGTTCGGACATAGTGAGAAGACTGATGCCGAACTCCCAAATAGACACTGATTTTATACTTATACATAAGATGAATGAAGTGGCGCAAATGCGCGTGTTTGTGTTCTTTGTGTGGCCCTGAAAAGGGCCGATTGGGTGCTCCGAAGAGCTGGGTGTCATCCCGCATCCCGCATGGGGGCGGCGCGGCCACGCCGCCCCCACCCCCTCCTAAAGGTCGCCTACGGCGACGTCTATTCAATTATCATTTACACTTCTTCACTTACTTCTCAACTCGCTTCTATCTGACAACCTAACCCGCATCTGAATATTCTTCTCCTGTTGACCATACACTGATCTTCTTACCAAGACTGTTAGGGAGACACGAGAGCTCCCCATTCTTATGCAGTAGAGTTGTGGTGGTGGTAACCCCCATACTCTAAATGAAACATATAAAAGTCGAACTGGTCACTGAATACTTCATTCGAATTTCATAGTTCGAATATTGTATTGAATTATATCACATTGAAAATTTTAGTCATGGAAAATTATATGGAAGTCCTGGAAAGCCTGTCCAACATGGACATTAACAACTTCGAGGAGGGCTGGGAAGACGACGTAGGGATGGAAGCCTTTGGTGTACCGGTGGTCCATGAGCTGGAGGAGATGGTGGATCAGCTGGTGTTCGACGACCTGGTGGAGCTGGAGGACCCGGTGGAGATGAATGCTGCTGAAGATGATGCCATTGAAGAGGACAGCGATGAAGATGAAGGGGTTGAGGTGGATTCTGCGAGCGGCGTCAACACAACTCGTATGTTACAAATAAACATGTCGGAGACGTTGAACAATTTTGCAACTAATTTGTATTGTTGCACATTGGCCTTCGTCGTCATTGATGGCGGGGATTTTGGCCAATTCTTCGTCTGCCACATGTGTTATTTAAGATACTGTGGTATGAATGACAATGGTGGGTGGTATGCTAACCACCATTCGTATGGAACTGTTGAGTATGCTGATACTCCAACCTATCATTTTCACGCATGCCAAACTTCCCTGTTTCAACTCACTCCTTTAAGTACATGTTTCTTTTGTAATACTTAGCGTGGTTGAAATGGGGTTGGGGTTTTGACGAGGGCGTGTTTTATCTGGTTTGTTTGGGAATCCGGGGGGGGGCGTGGCTTTGGGGGCGTGGTTTATCGTGATTGGTTGAGAATCGAAGGGGGTGTGGCTTATGTGCAATGAGCGAAGAGTAGTTTAGAGCAGGAGGGGGAAGAGTGGGAGTTGGATCGAGTGTTTAAAAGAAGAACTCCTCAGTGAATTCTTCAGTTGAGTTCCAGTCCTCAAGCCAGCATCTCCACCAGTACCAGTCTTCAGGCATCATCTCCACCAGTCTCCAGTTTTAGTTTGTGGTAGTCAAGCAGAAGTAGAAGGTAAGTTCACAATGTCATATTCAGAAGCTCGGTTAATTTTTTTTTATTTAGCCATGGATCAAGCAGCTGTGGCAGTCAATGCCATTTTGACGATGACAGGAGTCTTCGCCAATCTGCGAGCTGAGGAGGGCGAGAGACAGCGTGAGTTGGTAACACCGCCGGGCCCATCTACCGTCGACCAGATGGAATTCGACGCTTTGATGGAGACCATCAGGAATGATGTTGATGTCCCGGAGCCGCTCACACCGATGGCATCACAGGAATTGAAAGGTCAGGGTAAAGGTAAGGGTAAACGGTCCGGTAATTTCATAGGCGATGTTGCTCCCAAAAGTAAAGTACGTAAAGGGGAGGCAAAATCGTCAATGAAATGCCATACCATTGAGATTGGTGACAGCGATGATGACTTCATGCCACAACCGAAGCCAAGTGGTAGTAGTAGAAAACCATCATCGCGAAAACCATCTGGCCAAGGCAAAGGTAAGGGTGGTGTTATCAGCAAATACAGGAAGAACTGTAACAAAACCAACCCTTACCAAGGACCATGGTCGGTACCCTATTGTGCTCGCCCTGTTGCACCATCTGTTGCAACTATAGTTGCACCCATTATTGAAAGGGTTGCACCTGTAGTTGTGATGGTGGAGCAAGCAGTTGTGAATATCCCTTTACCCGCCGAAGATGCCATCCCACCACCACCACCCGCCGTCGAAGCTGTCCAACCCGTGGTTCCACTTCCACCAGCCCCAGTCAATGTGGAAGTAGCTGCTGCCATGGAGCCTGCCGCTGATCCTATCGTGGTGCCGGGGACTTTTGCTGACCAGGGGTTGACGCGACTCGATGAGGTTGAGCGCGACTGCCTGGCGATCGCTAGAGAGCGGGGTGATATTGCCCGCCAGTTGGCAGCAATTGCCCGCCAACAGGTAACTCTCACAGAGAGAGACCGACAGGCAGCCCTTCTGGAAGCTGAAATGCACACCAGGAGGGACACTGTGAGAGCGGAAGTCCGCATCGCCATGGACAGGTTAGCGGCAGCCTGCCATAGGTATAGTTTTTAAGTTGTAGGTAGATAGGTTAAGTTATGTTTAAGTATTGTAAAAATGTTGATTTAGATGTAAGTGTTGTACAAATAGGATTAGTATAAATAAAGAAAAAACCAAAAAAATAAATAAATTAACACTTAATCTTAATTTAAGTTGTAGGTAGGTAGTTTGAGTTATGTTTAAGTATTGTAAAAATGTTGTTTTAGATGTAAGTTTTGTATAAATAAGATTAGAATTAATAAAATAAAAACCAAATGAAGATTGAGTGAAAAAAAGGAGTGTACATTTAGTTGGATTGGGACACACTAAACAATGCGTGGTTGGGGCATTGTTTAACACTCAATCTTGATTTTATTTTTTCATATTTTTCAATGAGTATTTAATCTTCAACTATTTTGATGAAATATTGACTTTACAAAAGTCTCAAATACTTATTCAATATTTACATCAATGGGTTTGAATGATCATGACTAAATCATAATTAAATTATTGAATCATTATGACTTTAAATAATTTTATTTATAATTTTATCCAGTCTTCCAAAATCTCTCACACTTCAAACTTCCACCACTTTTTCTCCTACCCTCCTCTCCCACCCCTAAACTGGTATAAATACAGTACGAGCTCAGATTATGGTATCAGTCTTCCAAGATGCCTCTTCCAGACTCCACCTCGTCTCCGAGACATTGTGCCGCTTTCGAAGATGACCTAGAGTGGGCAGCGATCCGAGAACGACATAATATCGTCCCCGCCGTTCAGTACGAGCACGTGTACCAGGGTGAGCGGTTCTATCCGCGAGTTTCAAGGGGACCCATTCAGGTAAATGAGGTGTCGAACTCCACAGATGTGTGGGACTATCCATCTCCGTCGACATCGGACGACGAAGATATGGATGAACGCGTCGACGACTTCGAAAGCGATAGCTCCTCGGAGGACGAGTCCGAGGATGACGACCAAGTGGTCCATATTCGTGTCGAGGACATTAACATGGACCTCGACCCGGACGAGTTTCCCGTAGAGGACGACTCCGATGATGACACCATTATATTGGTGTCATCGGATGACGACGATGACGATGTCATCTGAGTTCTCACCCTGCCCTCCGTGGTCGTCCCGCATAAATATGCGGGATGACACCCAGCTCTTCGGAGCACCCAATCGGCCCTTTTCAGGGCCACACAAAAAACAAGCACGCGCATTTGTGCCAATCAATGGCAAAATGTACAAAGTTTCTATAACTCGAAATGATACGTTTCAAAAAGAACTCACATCTCTCAAAGGAAACAAACACACGCATTTGTGAGACCCAATGGCAAAAATTTACAAAGTTTTTATAACTTGAAATGATACTTGTCTAAAAAAAAACTCACTTTTTCTATTGGGAATCACATTCTTAGTGGATAATTGTCACTATGAATATATGCAATACGTAGGTGTGAATCAGAACTATGACTCACTTGGATCATTTTGTTCTAAATCACACCTTCGCCTTATGTTACAAAATTATTTCAATATTTATAGTTAACTGGACCAAGTTTATGTCGGTTACATAGAACAACATACAACTGAAGAAGACATCGGTTGGAAGAACACTGTTTGTTCTCAACAGTTCCTATTCCTATGAAATTTGTAGAGTTAACTCCTGAGAGGGATATTTACTACCTCTTCTACTACGATGGCTTGTTGTCATGTTCCCTGTGCGCATGTACCACTCGACTCGTTTGTATAAAACGTGGAGTCGCATGAACGTCAACACCATTTCTATCCACATCCCATTGATATCACACGTTCCTTCGAGCTAAATTATTATGAACTCATTACCAAATTTGTCTGCTGAAGAAGATGCAATGTCATGTATTGCAACAAATGATGAGTTTGGTTTTGAAGATATTCCGGTATATCACTTGTCATCCCAAGAAGGTTTCATCGATGAATATAACATGGATGATTATCTGAAGATGGGAGATATACCGGAACCTTCAGAAAGTGTTGATCCAACTCTTTCACAATTATCACCATCCAAATACCCTTCACTTTCCTCCCTTCCTAGTGTGGTTGCCAAAGCGAAACCATCTAAGAGGAAGGGTGCATGTACTGCTTCTAATCCCAAGAAAACAAGTAAGGGTGTACGGAAACCCCGTAAGAAGAAAGTAGATGACACCTTCAAGAATGTGATGGGTGATTTGGAAGAAGTATCGCTTCATTCTTTTGGTCCACTGCAGCGCTGTGGGGACATGCTTAAGAAAGCGAAATGCTGCATCGTAAAATCGAAAGCCATCATCGTCAAATGCGATGACGATGTTCGAAGAGGTAACATGGACGACGAGGTGGCACTTCAGGAGCTCGATGCAAAGATTGTATCATCCAAGGCTGAACTGATCAAAATGTGTGAAGATGCAGATAAACTCCGTTTCAAAATCACACAGAAAAATCAGTCCACCCTTTGTTTGAAAATGCAAGCTGAGATGGAGCTTCAGGAGTCCACTAAACTTTTTGATATGGTAGCATCTGTACGTGATAAGTGGCGAAAAGAGTTTGATCACGCATTTCAATCTGATAGTGATTAGCTCTGAGGATTATGAAATATTATCAATGTTGTGAGTTGAAATGAAGAACTTCTTCAAAAATCTATGAAGTGGGGAGGAGTATGCAGATTATTTTGGTTTTGGCATACACTGAACGTTGCGTATGGTTGGGGCAACGTTCACCACTTCATGATTTATTCATTTAAAAAAATCAAAAATGGTGTCATGTTTTCTATAGTTTAATGATAATCTTACAGCTTAGTGAGAATAATAAGTAATACAATTTCATTTAAATATTAAAGCATAGCACTTTTGTGTATCCATGAATTCTGTTCACTAGGAAGACCTAACCACTTAACGTATAGTTTATTTCCTTTCCTCCTTATCACTTTCTCAACTAGGTATACATCAGGATTTTGTGTTTTCAATAATTCTTCTTCATAAAAACATCCTCTAATAGGGCTCCCATCCATGTCTTCAAGAATATAAGTTATGGGGTATGTTTGGTTAATTTTAACAATTTTGAATATTTCTGTTGTGTAATTGGCGGTGTAACCCTTTTCGAAAATATTCTAGTACTTGCTTATACGTACAATATCATTCATTCGGAATTTGGGTATACTTTGTTTTCTTCGGAGGATTACTTTGGAACTTTTGAATTTGAGGTTCGTTGCTGGTATAACATCGATTGGTTTCATACCAATCGTACGATGCACTTTATTGTTATATTTCCTTCTTATGATTGGAAGAATATCCAACCATTTGTTGTGTCCTATCGCTGAAAATTCTCTATAAAGCCAAGTCTTTATTGTTCGAATTACCCTTTCTGCTATGGCCGCCTTCATGGTGCTGAATGTTGAATAATGGTTGATCTTATATTTTTGCATTAGAGATGAAAAAGAACTATTGAAAAATTCTGTTCCTTGATCGCTTTGTAGATGTTTCGGAGAAAAGTCGGCTTCTTTCAGCACATCTTCCATTGCATCGGTTACGGCACTACCTGTTTTATTTTTAATTGGCTTCGTCCATAAATATTTTGAGTAGCAATCAATGACCACAAGAACATATCGATATCCTTTATTATGTTTAGCATAAGGTTGTAATTCGGCAAGATCTATTTGCCACAGATCTGCAAAACCTTTGACGGTTGTGGTTCTTCTGGTGAAATTACGTCTTGCCGGCTTATGTAACTCATTGACAACTTGTCGTTTGACATCACTTATTTCATTATCCATCTTCTCACAGTCACTTTGTAGTGTTTTAATTTATTTTCATTCAGAGAAACAAATAGACAATGTTACGGCAACATATAATGAGGACAAACTGATCATTTTTGTTGATGTATTAGATTATTATACCTTCCTCGCGTAATTCTTCAATTATGGAAATTATTTCATTGTCATGTCCAGTGTGACCAGCTGACTTTGAAGATATCAATAGCCGTAAACGGTCGATTAACTCCTTGGGTGAATTCCAGTAGACATAATTAGCAGGTTTGGGATCAAACATTTTCTGCATTTTCATTCGATGGATCCCCTCACCTTTTTTTGTCCTACTTCTTGTCGTCTGATAATGTGATAAGTTTAGTACAGGTTTGATAACTTCACGGAATTTTTTAGAATTCGGGTGTTTGAAACCATTTCGCAGTTGATGTTGTTTGTATGGTGCATTCGTTAGCCTCAATATTTTAGCATATGTGTGAAAACTTCATCATCATCATCATCGACTTCAGGTGGGTTTTTCAAAAAAATCATGTTGTATAACTCCGGACTACTTGGAAATTCGTGTGTTTGTGTTTTATTTTTATTCCAAAATAAAATATTTCCATCACTGAAACGTACATTGTGACTCCCCATTTTCAGTTTTTGTGTAGTACGATCTAACCGTATGCCAAATATTGTATCATAAGCTGCATTCTTTGTTTTGACATTTTCCAAATGTCTTTTCAAAACATCTCCTCCAGTATTGTCTTCAAAATTATCGAATATGGACATTTCACCTTTTCCGATTTCTTTGATGGTATCTGTCTCACTGTCAATAGATGATAATTCACTACCAAATGATGAATTATTTTCCATTGAAGTTCTCATAACTTTCATTGGAGTAGACTGAGAATTCACTTGCTTCATCAAAGACGTTGGCTGTGGTGGTGATGGTTTCATGGTAGCAGCAGCTGAAGATAGAACGTTCAATGGCTTCATTATGGGATCATAGAGTTTTTCAAGCGCCATTCGATTTTCAATAAGTCCACTCTTGATAGAGTTGAATTTCTGCCGTACAGCTTCTGTTGTTTCAACTAGTTGGCGTTTCAAATTCAATTCATTGTTTTTATTCTCAACTACTATATCATTTTTTGTCTTCATTTCGCTTCACAAGAGAATACAGTGAAGTAACCTCTATGCAATTCAGCGATCGATTGAATGTGGATTGTAGCGTCATGGATATATAAAACTATCAAATCCCATGCGATATCTACCTTCATGCATTTTTCTATCCTTATCAATGACTAGAAATCCGTATTGATCCTCCCAACATTTAACACACATCAATTGGAATTGCTTAAATGTTACATCGGGTGACACGTGATCCGAATAAATATGGTGTAGATTCGTTTCATCTTGCTTGAACATTACGATAAAGTTGGTATTATCTCGCACTAACTGTTTGGGCACTCGTGAATATGTTTGAGCAAGATAAAAACAGTCGACATCTTTATGACGTCTCATACAGAAATATGATCTTATGATATCTTGTTTTTGACATATTACATCATCGAAAATGAAAACAGAATTTGGTTTGGCATCGGACGGTTCTACTATTTCTGCATTATTACTGAATGTATAAAATCCCAACCCCTTGATGGGTTCCAATACATTTCGTAGGAATTGATATTTGGGTTGATTGAGTGATTTCGAATAGAGATAAACGTTTGTGAATCGCAGTCCTTGTGGATGTGTTAAAAGAGAGATCATGGCATTCGTCTTTCCACAATTCGATGGTCCGATTATGAGTCCTCGAACAGATGAGGGAAGCAGCGGACCATGCCGCAACACTTTCTGTCCATTCAATCCACAACCGAATTTTTCATCTAGATTATCTACAGCAAACTTTTCTTTCTGCTTTACAATGCGCATCGTACCGTGGTTGGAGACTATGTAAGTGACGATATGTTGTGAACGTTTCATTTAAATGAGTACCATCAAACGATACGGATGTGTTCGTGGTGGATGTAGAAAAAGCGGTCGTGGATTTGTTAATAATTTGATAAACAAACTTCCATTCGAATTACATTTACCCGGAGGATATCAGTACTGTGGACCCGGTACAAAATTGGAAAAACGTTTAGCCCGCAAAGATCCTGGAATCAATAAATTGGACATTGCATGCAAACAACACGATATTCAATATTTGAATGATCTAACTGACCTCACAGCGAGACACAGTGCAGACAAAGAACTCGAATACGCCGCTTGGAACAGGGTTAAATCGAAGGACGCTGGTATTAAGGAAAGAATAGCTGCCCTACTCGTTACCAACATTATGAAATCAAAGAGACGTTTTGGTATGGGTTGTAGTAGTACTACTATGAAGAGAAAGAAGAGGAATCAACCGAAGAAAAAGAAAAATAATCTCAGAAAAATCGCCTTTGGCTCTGGGATGGTTCATAAAGTGCGGAATGTACTGAAAAAAGCTGGGGGTGAGCCATTTGTGACGAATAATTTGAAAAAAGCCACCGTAGTGGCATTGCATGCAGCACGTAAATACCTCAAAGCTGCCGGTGGAAAGAAAACAATCCGCACGCCTCGCATAATTCCTATTCCTAAAGTCGGAGGGATTCTACCATTGATACCAATTTTTGCTGGATTGTCTGCGCTCGGAAGTTTAGCGGGTGCTGTTGCAGGCATCACCAGAGCTGTGAATTCAGCAAAAGCAAGCAGAACCGCCCTGATCGAAGCGAATCGTCATAATAAGAAAATGGAAAGTGTGGCATTGGGTAAAAGTGGTAGTGGTATATACCTTAAACCATACCGTAAAGGACTCGGACTCTATTTGAAACCATACAATCCAAAAAACTAGTTGATTCCCTACCTCGAAAACCTCTCACCGACATCGATCTCACTTATTATGCCAAGAAAATGAAAATTCCATACTTTCGCGGTATTTTCATGCGTGATACATTACCCACTAGAGGTCCACGACACCGCGAGACCGCCATTGTCAATTTAGATGGAATAAGAGGATCGGGAACACATTGGGTGGCATACAGCAAATGTGGGAAAGACATTACATACTTTGATAGTTTTGGAAATCTACCCCCACCAATAGAGTTGATTCAATACTTCCAGAAATGTTCGAAAGTGAAAATTCTATATAACTATGATCGCCAGCAGAAGTTCATCACAGTTTTCTGCGGTCACTTGTGCCTGAAGTTTCTCTCTGAATTATTATAGAATGGATACAACTCCAGCAATGACTCGAGAGGCTATTAGGACGATGGGATTATCACTCAAAATGTATTCAAAATATCGGACCTTGACAAGAATGGATCGAGTGATGCTTGCAAATATGCCGAAGGAAGTGATACTCGCATGCGCTGCACATGAGATTGCTTCTGTTTGGGAAAATTTACCTAAAAGTCTACAAGATGATGTCGACATAATGAAATATAGATATTGCAATGACCACCACAATCTTGACGGCGAAAGCGTTTCAGATTCTGATGTGAATGATGGTCCTATACCTCGAAAAATATTCTGCTGTTATTGCAATATAAAGGATATGAATATTGGTGCTTAGAAAAATGAAATGGATATTGATGAACCATCTCCGAAAAAGCGTAGGTTGTCCCGAGTGTGTTGTAGACAACAATAAATTGAAGTGAAATCCATTAAATGTATCAGTCATGTCACGGAAGTTCGAACTACAAGCTGTCGGGACGAGTGTCCTGAGTGCAGACTTTTTCCCACCCATTGAATTGGATAGAAACAGTCGTTATGGATTGGGACTTTTAGGATTCTATGGATGCAACACAGTAAATAATATAACTGAAAAAAACAATGTGATCAGTTTTAGAATCAGTGATATAAGTTCACCAATACTTCAGAAGTACACAATTGAAATTCCATGTGGTGCCTATGAAATAGATGAGATCAATGCAGTTATTCAGAAACATATCATGTTTCGATTGTTTCATGGGAAAAATCAAAACGATACCAATGCAGATGATATATTCTACCTACATGCCAATAATAATACTTTCAAATGTGAGATGCGATCAAAATATGAAATTGATCTAACTCATCCGAATTCCATAGCAAAGATGATGGGTTTTAATTTTGATAGATTTCAACCGAATCAGATACACGAATCCTCACATCCGATAAATATAACAACTGTGAGACTAATCCGCTTAGATTGCAACATTATATCTGGTTCATACATAAACAATGAAGAATCCCACATTCTTTTTTCATTCGATATCGATGTGGAGCCTGGATTCAATCTCACAAAAGAACCACACAAGATTATATATATGCCCATCAGTCCAGAAGGTCGTCAGTTGATTCACAACATCACAGTGCGTATTTTGGATCATAATAATAATCTCATTGATTTTGGAAGTGCAGAAGAGATTGTTATAATTTTGGAATTGAAAAAAATCTAATAACTATTATGGGTTTTTGTTATAATAGACAGAATCGACAAGGATTTGAAAACATTCCACAAATAGCTAAAAAGGAAGGTTCGACTAGAAAAAGGCTCATTCCAAAAGTGTACGCTAAACAGTTAGCACACCACGCTGCTCTCTCGCTGAGAGATCTCAAATTTTTTAAATCAATTGGACTGAAAGTAAGGAACAATGGTGCTCGAAACGAATAGTGAAAAGTTGAATATATTCGATGAGCCGATGCTCGATCGTTCCCTCACAAGTTTACATGAGCATACATACAAACCATATGGATCACCTTTATTTAGGAATTCAGATGAAATTCGAATTGCAATCAATAATCAAGACGTTATACTTGACATTGCTGAGAGTTTCATTTATATAGAGGGTAAATTCACGCCTAAAGATGAAACAAAATTATGTTATCTCTCGAACAATGCAATCGCCTTCCTTTTTGATGAAATTCGCTATGAAATGTGTGGTGAACAAGTTGCTGTCGTCAGGAAGCCAGGGATAACATCTACAATGAAGAATATGATTTCATTTGGACAATCACATGCTAACACATTATTAACAACTGGATGGGGACTTTCGGAAACTAAACAGGATATCTTGGATATAACCAGTCACGTATTCAGTGGTAAATTACCACTAAAATATTTGATGGGTTTCGCTGAAGATTACAACAAAAGTATCTTGAATGCCAAACAAGAAATGATTTTAATAATCGCTCGATCCTTTAAGAACTCATATATTGGTGAGGTTGATGCTGATTTGGAAATCAATAAAATTGAGTGGAAAACACATAGTGCCAGAAAATAAGCACAAGCTCAAACTTTTAAATAGAATCAACAAAAGCGGTTTGAATGCTAAAATCAAGTTGGCTTATCGCATGTGGGATCTCTATGAACTTCCATCACTACGTGGCACGTCTTCAGACATATGGGCTATCAAGACAACCAACGCCCTTGAAACACCTCGTTACATCATCATTGGATTCCAAAGCACTACCACTTCTGAAGACAGGACAAAGGACATCACTAAATTCACAACTGCTGATATCAATAACATTCGTGTGTACTTGAACTCTGAAGTATACCCATATGAACGTTGGAATTTGGATTTCGATAAAAAACTCGATACTTCGGCTTATTATGCCTATGAGAACTTTCAACGAAGTTATTATGATAAAGATATGAGTGAACCTCTCATGGACATTGGCCAATTTCGACAAAATCCACTATTCATCATTGATTGTTCACATCAGCCGAATGCCACAAAATCATCAACTATTGTTATTAAGCTCGAGTTTGAAACTAGGAAAGTCAACTTCCCAGCCAACACCAAAGTATATGCACTCATTCTGCATGATACATTTTTGACATGCAATGCATTGGATGGTTCAGTTCACAGCAGATATTGAAGACACACCTATTTTTGATTATTTTGCATTATTTTTTTCTTTCTTTTTTCATGTAAAAGAGAAAAAGGTAAATAAAACATGTATGAAAAAATTTTATGGTTTTTTATTCAAATATCACTAGCTTAGAATTTAAATAGTCTTAGGTATGTACAAACAATCTAATATAACTTCTTCTTCATCATCATCATGATTTTCCCCTTCTTCGATTTCACTATCATCATCATCATCCAGTTGGTACTTTTGGATGATGTCTTCAGGTAGGTATGGTAGGAGGCGGTAGAGAAATCTTTTCAGCTCACATTCAATCATTGCGTCGCAGAGGTGATGTAGATCGAAAGAACCATCTGTATATTTCTCGCAGAGATCCACACCCTTTTTGTAGTTCTCGTAATCACGCATACAGTGCTGGATCCTTTCTTCATCATAGCATACGCTCAGATCATAATTGGTGGCGTGGAGAGCGTCCTCGCTCAAAGCATCCAACTCAGAGGTTAACCTTTCAACAGCTGAAGAGATGTCTACGGCTTCGGTCCAGTGTTGACTCGCATATTGCATCCACATATTTCAAGAATTAAGCTATGATCAAAGAGAAATCATTGAAATAACTATGCCATAAAAAAGCAATCAGTAGTAGTACTCACATTAGACTTTTGATGATGTCTCCACCGATGAGTGTGTTTAACAATATATGAAGAGTTTTTTATATTTTCCTTACAATTATCACCTATAATATAAAGAATCAGAATTAGCCTAGTGAAAATCATACATTACTATTATTCAGTGAGATCGAATTTGACCAACGATCTCGTTTTCATGCCGGCAAAGCTTTGTGGACTCTGACCCAAATATGTTACTGTATATTTACCACCTGATGAATTGATGCATGCTACATCATCATCGGTAAATTGCTCTGAAACACGTTTCGGCAGCCATGTTTTGAATAATGTATCATTGCTTACATCACGTAATATCAATAAAATAGATTTACCAAACCGAGTAGAACAAACTGACATACTCTTAATTGGGTAAGCTTCATTCAGTGGCAAGGATGATATTACTTTTTGCTCTGTTTCCATCTCTTGTTTAATTATAGAATTGATTTTTTGTAAATCCACCTTTGGAACTGACATGATGATGAAAAAATATAAGGAAAATATAAATAATTTTCAATAGAAAAACACACTCACTGATCTCTCTCACTGTGTAGGCACTGAATAACTTCACTACTCTTGCTGACTGCTCAACTGCTAGGTATAAAACTTCTGATTTCATATCACCATACCCACTTCTTTTATAATAGATAGTGAACCACCCCCACCACAGAGTTATGAAATATGTAAGATACAAAGCCCCCACCATGCGCGAGTTTGCATCGCATCGATAGAGGGCGGAGAGTAAATAGTAGTCGATGAGTCACCGCAGCGTATGGGTGTGTGTGACGTCAGCGCGGACCCACCCTATCGAGAGCGAGGGCGGATGCGCATAGCGTCACGCGACCTCTCCTCCCACCACCATCGCAAGGTATACATCACTGGAGAGTAATCAGAGTTCACATATCTGACTGGATCTCCGTGGTGTGCAGACGTGTTGTACCCTCTCTATACTTCGGTATAGATTTGTATGTGTACTCCACATGCACAATGGCAGAGTAAGTATATATGAAGGACATGGAAGACATTGAGGTAAGAAAAATATATCAAGTACTTGGAAAAAGTACTTGTCCGTGTATGAAAAAAATCCAAGTCATTACAATCTCAATGTCAAACACAAACCCTGAACACCTCCCAACAAGAGTCATGACCAAGGTCAAAGGTCAAAGGTCAAGGTTACTGATGACGTCATAGTGGTTGGGGGAGGCCCAGAACCGGCTCAAATCTCCTACTGATATCCTTTAATTAGTGTTCATAGTTTCAGAATAAGTCAACTTGAAATGGAGGCAGAAGTCAAAAGTTCCATTACTATAAGCGTATTTGCTCAAAGCCGCAATGCTGATAGATAGATAGATAATATTTTTATTTCGGCAGAGTTGTGGTCTGGGAAATACGTCAAAGAGTTACAAAACACCATACATGAAATACATAAAATACACACAATTAAAAAAAAGACTATACAGGTACTAATATTCTAGTATTAGTAAATAACAGTATTGGAGAAGAAATCATTGACACAATAAGGCTCCATATTGCATAGATATTTTCGCAGAGATCTCAACAAGCTACCAGAGTCTTCAAAGCTTTTAATTTCATTGGGAATATTATTAAAAAATTTGATTGCTTTATATAATGGACATTTCTCGAAAGCAGTCTTTGAATGTATAGGATAGTTATAGTTGTTTTTGAACCGAGTGCTGTGATCATGGGTAATTTTATAGTCGTGAAAATACTCTTTATGTTTGATTAAAAATGTAATTGACTCCATAATATAAACTGCAGGAACTGTCAACGTATTGTTTGTATGTATGTATTATCTTTATATTATTATAACTTTAGCTCCGTGACGGCCTAGGTGGGAGCAAACGCTCTAAACACCTCGACCACTTTAGTATAATACTCGTGTTCTAGTGATCCGAAAAGTTCCATATTTTCTTTCACAAAACTCATTGCATCATAAATATAGGTATAATCCCACATGAGTAACTAGTTTACATTTACTTCAGAAATAATAAAATTAAATCACTATTTTTATTCGAGTTTTTTCTATGAATACTGACCAATTAGCGTGAAACATAGTCACAAAAAGCAAAGTTTGTTAAAAATTCAAATGCAATACACATGCACTTGAATTCATACTCTACAGATTGGTTAGTTTTAAACGGAAGTTTGCAATAAGCGGGTTCGTTATAAGAGGACAGTACTGGAATCTTATGGAAAAATGAAAATGCATACAAGGATAGAAAAAAGACACTTCTTGGAGTTTATTTTTATGTGTCACTTGTCTGCAGCATAGAATACAGTTTTTTTTTTAAGGATAACCCTGTATTTTTTGGATTCTATCTACTGAGCTGATTCCAGTGTCCTATAACACTAATAATATAATAATACTCTGTCAAAAATACTCATAGTGTGAACCCAAACTCATAGCCTGTGCAGGTAGAGGACTGCTGTTGTTATTTCTATAGATTTCTGAAAGAGAAATTCTGAAATTCAAAGAACTTGAGGAAAACTGAAGTAGAGATAATGGAGCTTAGACAAGTCAATCTAGTACACTCTTCAACTAGTATTGAAATTCAATCAACCCACAAAAATATAAAAAATATATGGTGATCCATTCGAACAAGTTCACTTTTTTTGTGTGTCATCTCGAATATCTCAATTGTAGTTGAAATGACATCACATTCAAAACAAAAATTGACCTGTTCGAGCATTTCTAATACATTTTTTTGAATATCACCAGAAATAATTTCATTAAATAAGTGGTTTCCACACTGTATAGTCCTATAATTGGATTTCATTATTACATTGGAATTATTTTCCAAACTTAGAAGGAATGATAGTTGTGTGGATAAAAGTAGTAAACAATTTTCATCTGTTTCTTGTCTTTGAAGGATCTCAGCTGTCTAGATGTGTTGGTATGTTGGCAGGCAATCTTCTGGCATCTGCAATTTTAAGTATTGTTTATAAGTATACAAAGAAAGATACTACAATGTTGAATTAGTTTATTCCATTATGTTATTTGGAGAAAAAATGGTTTTCAGTGTTGTGGCAAGTATGAAGATTGGCCGAGGACATCACAAAGATGACATGCCATTCATGTAAGCCCCTCAAAGTCATTTTACATTGAATAAATTTTGTTGAAATTGTTAAAATTGTTTTTTCCGTTAACCAGCTGTCATCCCCTTACGAACGGCAGCCCTCAAAAGTCGAAACTTGTGCGAGCCAAGGATTAACGAGGTCTTACCTTTTAACGTGCGACTCCTAGCACTTTCTCAGGCCATCAGATAAAAATCTGTACTCGCTAGGATTCGAACCTAGTCGACCAGCAGTCAATGGTTTTGAACGTGAAAGTCTTAACCACTGAGCTACATGGCCCTTTAATAACTAACATAAAACCGAATACAGCGATTATTGTTTGTGAACTGAATATTGAAAATCGAATAAATTATGAACGTGTAGTCTATCTATTCAAAAATAAAAGCAAATTTGTAGTATTACTGTGAACCGCTCATATCCTACTTGTGGCAAAAAAGGGGTTACCTATAAATAACACACATGATTAACATGTACTGAGTTTTTGATAGATTACCTGATCATTTCTATACTGGTGAGTGAAATAAAGTTGCAAATTTAAAACTTGTTGGAATTGGTTGTTTGTTCCCAAATGATCTAAAGGTCAACTAGTTTCTCAGCTAAGAAACCAAGATTACTTATTCTGGGGATCATCTCAGTCTGATCAAGTCATGAATACTGAGTACTAAGTACAAATGGACAAACACTGAATTTCTGCCAAAGACCATCAAAATACCGATAAAACAAATATATTTGTCCTTGTTCCGAACGAAACTACATACATTCTCCAAAACATATATTATTATATGCTATTGCATAGCATTACATGTTAAAAGGTAAGGGCCCTATTTACGTGAAGTTATCCACACTTTTCTGGCCACAGTTTTTGCTTTTGAGTATACCTTAGGTGGAATTGAGGAGTGACCGTCTGCGGTGTTGCCACATCAATTGTTTCTACAGATATGTTCATTACCAGTTTTTTAGATTATTTGCAGCTAGGTAGCATTATTATTCAACAAACTATTGAAATGTGGTAGGTAAGAAACATGGAACTGTCCAAAAAATCCCGAATTGAATATGAAATAGAAATACTGTGCGATATAGACGCCTTCCAGAAATGTTAGTATTTATAGAGGGAATTGAAAGAAACAACGATTTATTATATTCATAATTTACAAGTTTTTATTTAGTTTAATTTGTTACTTCATTCGTTCGTTCGTTCGTTTTGGTCAAATTTTGCAAGCGAATTTTGACTCATTTCTGGTTGTCCGATTAACTTGAAATTCGGCAACTTCAAATCTCTTTGGATGGCCGTAGGAGAGTTGCAAAAAAATTAAAATGTTTTCTCGGGCTATAAAATATAAAACTATGTCAAGCAGGTACGGTGCAAAAAAAACAAAAATTCACCATCGGAAAGAGCATAAAAATCTTGACATTTTCTTATGCACTTATGCATGATCTATTGAAAATGTTTCTTAGACTAAATTTGTATTCAAAGTGGTAAATTTGTAAGTATACAAAAATATGAGCGTGGATAATTTGCTGACCAAAAAATAATTCTGCCTTTCAGAACCTTGGGAAATATTTAACCGAACCAAAATCTTAAACTAAGTTATATATGATGAGTTGTTCGTGCCACCATAGAAAAAATTCAAATCAACCGCCTCATAAGGGTAGTTTACACTTGTGATTTTTCGAAAAACTTTGCTGACCGATGGTTTCCAGTGGAGATATTCCATTGAAACTGCAAATAATGATTACCCAAAACGTATTTTTTCTGCCACCATACGAAAAATTGGGATCAGCCCCCGTATAGGGGTAGTTTATACTTGTGATTTTTCGGAAAACTTTGCTGAACGATGGTTTCCCAGTGAAGATATTTCATTGAAACTGTAAATGATGTTTAGCCATAACATACTTTTTATGCCACTATACAAAAAATTGAGATCAGCCCCAACATAAAGGGTATTTTATACTTGTGATTTTTTGAAAAACTTTGCTGACCGATGGTTTCCAGTGAATATATTTCATTGAAATAGTATAAATATGATTTTTCAAAACGTACTTGTGCCACCATAGGAAAAAATTGGATCAGCCCCCACGTAAGGGTAGTTTATACTTGTGATTTTTCGAAAAATTTTGCTGACCAGGGTTTCCAGTAAATATATTTAATTGAAACAGTAAAATATAATTTTTCAAAACGTAATTCTTGCGCCACCATAGGAAAAAATTGGATCAGCCCCCACATAAGGGTAGTTTTTACTTGTGATTTTTCGGAAAACTTTGCTGACCGATGGTTTCCAGTGAAGGTATTTCATTGAAACTATAGATAATGATTGCTCAAAACGTACTTTTTATGCCACCATACAAAAAATTGGAATCAGCCCCCTTATAAGGGTAGTTTATATCTGTGATTTTTCGGAAAACTTCGCTGACCGATGGTTTCCAGTTAAAGTATTTCATTGAAACTATAGATAATGATTGCTCAAAACGTACTTTTTATGCCACCATGTGGTTTTTCAGAAAACTTTGCTGACCGATGGTTTCCATTGAAGATATTCCATTGAAACTGTAGCTAAGTAATGATTGCACACGGGGGTTAATCCCAATTTTTTGTATGATGGCATAAAAAGTACGTTCTGTGAAATCATTAGCTACAGTTTCAATGAAATATCTTCACTGGAAACCATCGGTCAGCAAAGTTTTCTAAAAAATCACAAGTATAAACTACCCTTATACGGGGGCTGATCCAATTTTTTTCTATTGTGGCACAACAAGTACGTTTTGAGCAATCATATTTTACTGTTAAAATGAAATATCTCTACTGGAAACCCACGGCCAGCAAAGTTTTTCGAAAAATCACAAGTATAAACTACCCTTATGTTGGGGCTGATCCCAATTTTTTGTATGGTGGTAGAAAAAGTACGTTTTGGGTAATCATTATCTACAGTTTCAATGGAATATCTTCACTGGAAACCATCGGTCAGCAAAGTTTTCTGAAAAATCACAGGTATAAACTACCCTTATACGTGGGCTGATCCCAATTTTTTGTATGGTGGCATAAAAAGTACGTTTTGAGCAATCATTATCTACAGTTTCAATGAAATACCTTCACTGGAAAACATCGGTCAGCAAAGTTTTCCGAAAATTCACAAGTCTAAACTACCTTTACGTGGGGGCTGATAAATTTTTTTCCTATGGTGGCACAACAAGTACGTTTTGAGAAATCATATTTTACTGTTTCAATGAAATATCTCTACTGGAAACCCAGGGTCTGCAAAGTTTTTCGAAAAATCACAAGTATAAACTACCCTTATGTGGGGGCTGATCCTAATTTTTTGTATGGTGGCACAAAAAGTACGTTTTGAGTAATCATTATTTACTGTTTCAACCAAATATCTTCACTGAAAACCGGTCAGCAAAGTTCTAAGAAAAATTAAAAGAATAAACTACCCCCAAATGGGGGTGGATTTCAATTTTGAGTATGGTGGCAGGAAGATATTTCTCAATAGATGTCTTTTTTGTATTATCATTTTGATATTCGCAGTTCAAGTCTGAAATCAATGAAATATTATATTTCGGTCAGCAAACTATTTTTTCCCCAAAAAGATTAGCAGCAAGACATACTTCCCTCATATAATCGTATGTGGCGATGATTTTTTTTCTCTAATCTTTCTCCTGTTGTTTTGTTTTGCAAGTGTACCTCCTGAATAATGCTTTAAAGCCCGAGAAAATATTTTAATTTTTTTGCAACTCTTCTACAGCCATCCAAAGAGATTCGACGTATTGCCGCAGATTGGAGAATATAAATAGTGTAGTATTGCTTTTCATGCTGTTTCCACTGGTATTTTTTTTTGTACACTGTACCTGCTTGACATAGTTTTATATTTTATAGCCCGAGAAAACATTTTAATTTTTTTGCAACACTTCTACGGCCATCCAAAGAGATTTGAAGTATTGGAAATGTCAAGATTTACCTGCTTGACATAGTTTTATATTTTATAGCCCGAGAAAACATTTAAATTTTTTTGCAACTCTTCTACGGCCATCCAAAGAGATTTGAAGTGTTGGAAATGTCAAGATTTTCATGCTCTTTCCAATGGTATTTTTGTTTTTTGTGCACCGTACCTGCTTGACATAGTTTTATATTTTATAGCCCGAGAAAACATTTTAATTTTTTTGCAACTCTCCTACGGCCATCCAAAGAGATTTGAAGTTGCCGAATTTCAAGTTAATCGGACAACCAGAAATGAGTCAAAATTCGCTTGCAAAATTTGACCAAAACGAACGAACGAACGAATGAAGTAACAAATTAAACTAAATAAAAACTTGTAAATTATGAATATAATAAATCGTTGTTTCTTTCAATTCCCTCTATAAATACTAACATTTCTGGAAGGCGTCTATATCGCATAGTATTTCTATTTCATATTCAATTCGGGATTTTTCGGACAGTTCCATGTTTCTTACCTACCACATTTCAATAGTATGTTGAATAATAATGCTACCTAGCTGCAAATAATCTAAAAAACTGGTAATGAACATATCTGTAGAAACAATTGATGTGGCAACACCGCAGACGGTCACTCCTCAATTCCACCTAAGGTATACTCAAAACAAAAACTGTGGCCAGAAAAGTGTGGATAACTTCACGTAAATTTTGGATGTAACTTTTCTTCATGTTATATGTTATACTACGTCAAATTTGTTTTCATGAAAATAGCAACAACCCAGAATTAGAAGAGTGCAGTGAAGAAAGTATACAGACAACAAGATAAACTGATTGCTCCAGTAGCTTTATGTAAAATGTTACAATCTCAACTGAATGCCACTGTGGTAGCTGCTGGAGTTCATATTGAACAAGCAAATCAAACAATTTTCATTTCTTAGTGGTAAACTACAGGGGCCCTCAGTAGTCAGTAAGCATATCGGAGCTAGGATATTATTGTAACTATAGCTTGTGCCATTGCCAATTTATCATCATGAATTTTAGCCAATAGGTTCATGAACAGCTAGCTGCCTGCCAACTATGATTTCGTTATTTCACTATTAAATGAGATTTGCACTTTTTCTGATTCATTGTAAATTGTTCATGGAAAATAAATTGAGTTAATCAATGATTTTAAATTATTTATTTTCTCATATTTCATGGAGCATATGCTCAAAAAAGTTTTTTTTTCAACGTTTTTATTTACATTCTACAATATTCATAGTCGGTCATATATTTAACATCAATTGTGTAAATTGAATCATCAACAGATGCATAAATTATAAAATCTCACTCTTCCAGATTCAGTAATGCCATTCCTACTTGAATTTGGGCATAATACGTATGCTTTTTCTTCCATCCCATCGGTTGGCCCACGCCAACAAATTTTAAAGTTTTTACACATTCCATAATTGGTTTTGATTTACCTGCAACAATTTTTTCTAACAAAAATAAAGAATGAATGCGGGAAGCTGAATACACGGAATACACTCGTTAGTAATGAATGAAGTGAAGAATTTGTATATAAGTGTATAAATTTATTATTTATTGCAAAGCGCTTCCGACTTGCGTCATCTTCAGTGCTTACTAGTCAGGCAACAGGAAGTATCGAGATTTGTAAAAACATTATCTGTTTAAATTAGAAACTTACTTAAGTCTAAATTTCATTCAATTGAAATATCCACATGGCCTTATAACTCCAACATTCATTTCGTTGGTTTTTAGACTTAAAAAGTTTCAAATTGAAACAGATAATGTTTTTACACATCTCGATACTTCCTGTTGCCTGACTAGTAAACACTGAAGATGACGCAAGTCGAAAGCGCTTTGCAATAAATAATAAATGAATACACTTATATACAAATTCTTCGCTTCATTCAAAAATAAAAGAAGGAAATAAAAAACTTGATCTATAAAGGGGCACTTTATTTTCTAAAACTTTTGAAGACATGCAATTGTCTATAATTACTACATCTACACAGAGAAAAAAGTTCACTAGGGGTTATTAAAAATTTAATTATCATAATTAAAAACTTGAATACTATATGGGACAAATAAACACTGTAATACCAGTAGGTAAAAGATTTTTCCTGAACTGGTATACCTGCTGCAGATACCAAGTGTAGTAGTTTATTCATCGTTAATGAATAAATTTATCAACAGATAACTTATCGTTATTAAACTATATATTAACAGTGAACCACTATTTGTATAACTGCAATTTATCTTTGTATACCCTCAAATAAACAGTTTAATAAGCATGGCATGTCAATAACTCATCGTTATTAAACTATATAATAACAGTAGACCACTATTTGTATAACTGAAACTTATCTTTGTATACCCTCAAATAAACAGTTTAATAAGCATTGCATGTCAATAACTTATAGTTATTAAACTATATAATAACTGTAGACCACTATTTGTATTACTGCAACTTATTTTTGTATACCCTCCAATAAACAGTTTAATAAGCATTGTTTGTCAATTACTTATCGTTATTAAACTATATAATAACAGTGGACCGCTATTTGTATTACTGCAACTTATCTTTGTATACCATCCAATAAACAGTTTAATAAGCATTGCATGTCAATAACTTATCGTTATTAAACTATATAATAACAGTAGACCACTATATTTGTATTACTGCAACTTATTTTTGTATACCCTCCAATAAACAGTTTAATAAGCATTATTTGTCAATTACTTATCGTTATTAAACTATATAATAACAGTAGACCGCTATTTGTATTACTGCAAGTTATCTTTGTATACCATCCAATAAACAGTTTAATAAGCATTGCGTGTCAAATATTTCTCTGTACTTGTTTCAGGTTCACACTTTAATAACGGTTATCAAACAGTTTAATGAATGTTTTATAATAGACAGGGAGATGATGACAGATTTTGGGACACGATTTTACTCAGTATGCCTTTTGGAGGACAGTATTGTCCGTATATCCTCATGATAATAGTGCATGAATCTAAGAGTCATCGTAGGTTCTTCATACTAAAAAATAATTATTATTTTTATTATCATTATTATTATTCGAGTATGATTTTAATCAGGCTGCCATGTGAAAAAGGGAACTCTTCGCCCACCCTAACGGTATGCCAATGGTTTTTCGAGTATTTTAGTTCTATTATTTCATTACAAAACACATGGCAACCCGATTGGAATCGTACTGAAACATATAATTTTTTGAAAATATTATAATTATTCAATATGAAGAACCTACGACTACTCTTTGATTCATGCGTTATTATCATAAGGACACATGGACAATACTGTCCTCTGAAAGGCATACTGATTAAAATCGTGTCCCAAAATCTGTCATCATCTCCATTGAGGTAAAGGTTTATTTAGTGGGAAAACAATCCAAAATATATTGAATACATATTTATTCAACACATAACCATTATAACACAACAAAACAAAATATTCTCTCTAGACATAATATTATTAAACACGAAAACAAAAACATCATATTATTCTCTATAGAAAATTTAAAAATGTTTATAAACAAAACCATTTTTATACAGGTGGACAGTTTTATAATGTGCAACTTTGAACTAAAATATGAGAATTCAATCAACGTGCCTTAAAAAAATGTTCACAATAAATGAGAGAAAGGTTGTCAGAGTTGATTTTTTTGGTTTTTTTTTTGTCAACCACTTGACCAATTTTCAACTAATTTGACAAAAATACGTTCTACTGTATGAAACATATTTGGACCACAGCTTCCCTCTTGCCGGCATACGTAATCCACTTTTGGTTGATGAGCAGTATGGAATGTAATAGGTTTCCCGCTGTTCCCCAGGAAATAAATTTATAATTTCATCGGTTGCCTTCATAAATGTTTCTCTTTTTATTCTGAAAAATTCAACAAATGTACGGCCTGAAGACAAAATGAATAAGGAAAATGGAAACAAACGGAAATACTCACTCGGCACATTCTGATGTGGAAAAAAAATCATTTATAATGATTTTGCTCAGTTTCTGGCGCAAATCGTTATTTAATTTTTGTCTGTTCATAAGAATTACTCTACCATCAGTAGACTTCCTAAGTAATTCTTCCAGCCCCTAAAATGATAGAATTTGGGTTATTACCAATGAAAAACAAAATACTATATATATACCAATATTAGTTGAAAATACACTAGAGGATCTCTTTTTCTTAGTAGGACTGTCAGGTTTATGTGATGGTTCTTCTAAAATTCTAAGCAGTTCTCTATCTGGTTCAAAAACAAATATACTTTCAGATGTTGATGAGGTATGTGCCGGTGTACTAGGCCCACTTGAATACAGTACATCTGTGACATTAGCGGGAGCCTGAAATATTACATATTTTAAAACACATGTTGTAAAAATATGCTTAATATTTTTCTTTGTATTTAAGAGAAAATCACAGTTTTTTAGATGATGTGAAATCCAGTATAAATTCAAGGTACCTACATACAATTTTAACATTTTTGTATGATCATCAGAACATGATAGATATTCCTACTAATTAAAATAACGAAAGAGACACATCTTTAGTAAAAGCATTCCCTATAACATTTATTCAGTAAATAGGACAATCCTAATAATACATTAAAAAAAAATACAGGTAAGAAATTCCTTAATTATTATTCTAATCATGGTAAATTATAAATTATGCTACGGTATATATATGTATATCAAAATACTAATTTATAAAGTAAAAATATAGTACAAAAGATTAATTACATCTGTTGAAAATATATTGCAATAAATTAGATTTGAAATTTTTTAGGGATGAAGCAGATTTTACTGAGCAAGGTAATTTATTGTATGTATCAAAGCCCTTGAAAAAAACTGAGTTCATGCTGCTTTTGTTACTAGTTCTGTTTATATGTATGTCAGACTTGTGTCGAGTGTTGTAATGATGAATATCACAGTTGAAACATATGGATTTTTTAAGATATGTCGCAGCTAAATCATTAACAATTTTATGTACGAATATCATTGTCTGGTATAATAGTCTTTGAGATACCGAAAGCCAATGCAAGGTTGATAACATCGTGGTTATAGAGGTATATCGGTTTACTTTCAATATAATTCTCATTCCTCTATTTTGTAGTTTTTGTAGTTGTGACTGTTTGTTCAGGTTTAAGGAATATAAAATTGAAGAGCAATAATCGAAGTGTGGTTGTATGATTGTTTTATAAACTAATATCTTAGTGTTTAATGACAGGTGCCTTGAAATTCTAGAGTAGAAATACAGTTTTTTTGAAATTTTTTTGTGTATATATTGGAAATGGTCTTCATATGTAAGATTACAGTCCAGTTGGAACCCTAGATATTTTACTGTTTTATTTATTTTAATATTTTGTTCATTAATAGTAACATTAATCCTGTTGAAATCAATTTTATCATACTTGTACTTAGAAGTCAGAATCATAGCAGTGGTTTTATTTACATTAAGTTTCAACTTGTTGATTTTAATGAATTTTTCAACTGTTTCCAGAATCACATTCATTTTCTGCACAGCAGTGTCTAAGTTTGTGTCGCTACAGGCTAGTAGCGTATCATCAGCAAATAAGTTGATGAATTCACATTCAACAAATAAGTTGATATCATTCAAATATAAAATAAATAGTAAAGGACCTAAAACACTTCCCTGGGGTACTCCTTTATCGTTTAAGATTTCGTTTGAAATAGTGTCATTAATTCTCACTTTTTGTTTTCTGCATTTAAGATAGTCTGAAAACCATTCATACACATAACCGTCGATACCATATCTTTTCATTTTACTGAGAATTATATTTCTGTCAATGGTTTCGAAGGCTCTCTTCAGATCTAAAAATACAGCTATTACATACTTGTTGTCATCTAGTTTTTTTATCAAATAGTTAAGAGACCTCTGCAGTGCCGATTCACATGAGTATTTTTTCCGAAACCCAGACTGGTTATCAAAAAGAATCTCATTTTCGTTGACAAATTCCAGTAATTGATTATATACGGCATATTCTAGAACTTTCTCGATGGGCGGCAAAGTATTAATAGGCCGAAATTCCTCAGCTTTGACGGTTTTATTAACCTTTGGTATTGGAATAATAGTACTGATTTTTAGTAGATCGGGTATTTTTCCTGTTTGAAGGGAAGTGTTGACAAGATTCAGTATAGCATGCCCAGCAGTTTCAAAAATTTGTTTCAATATTTTTGCATTCAAAATTTCGTGAGTGTTACATTTATTATCTAATGAGGCAACAATATCACGTAATTCACGCATGGAAACCATTTTGAATTTAGTTATGGGCTTGTAAAGATTATATTCGTAATTAGACCAGATTTCATTACTTTGTATGCTCTCGATTACCTGGTTAATACTATTAACAAAATAATTATTAAAATTTTCCACCAAGGATTTCTCGTCCTCAATCATATATGAGTCACCATCATAATCAAATTGTACCTGGTTGAATGAGTTTTGATAACTGCTTTTAACAAGTATTTTTAAAGTTTTCCACATCATCTGAGAATTGTTTTTATATCTGTCAATTTTTTCATAGTAGTAATTTTCTTTTTTCTTTTTTAACATATTCACAACCTCATTTCTGATTACTTTAAAGCTATTCCATTTGAGTAGTTTGTCATTTGGTGACGATTTAATAAATGATTTATATGCTTTATCTTTCTCCCTAATTTTACCGTATATTTCGTTGTCAAACCATGGAACATTATTTTTAAAATGGCAATTTTTCAAGGGGGCTACATCGTTTATAATTGCAGTACAATTATCAAGGAATGTTTGATAAATAACATTTACATCAACTGAATTCAGTGCCCATTCACATGAAATCAACTTATTTTTTATTTTATCAAGATTACCCTCACAAAAATTTCTATATCTTTTAATTTTATTACTTTGGTTCTCTGAACTTGAAAGAAAGTTGACTGATATTACCAAATGATCTGTGATACTTGGACATAAATGAACCTTAGTTGTAATATTGTTTTGGTTTGTTATAACATAATCAATCAATGTTTCTGATTCTAATGTGATACGAGTTGGTTCTGATACATACTACTTCAATCCATAGGTTGCGAATAAATTCTTAATTTTATTTACATAGAATGTATTATCTGCAAAATTCAAATTAAAATCACCAGCGAGTATAAATCGACCATTGGCTATCATAAAGTCATCACTAATGTCTTCAAAATGTTCCAAAAAAGTTGCATCTGAACTCGATGGGAAATGGTACAAGCAGCCAATAAACCATGTTGAAGATTTAAAATCAACTTTTAAAATTTTACACCAAAAGTTACCCTCGAGTACAAATGTTTTATAAATAGAAAAATTAATACTTTGCTGTATATATAAAACTACACCCCCAGTATAACGACTATTTGAGTCACATCGTACACAATTATATTGTTCCATCTTTATTTCTGAGTCTTCAATATTCAGCGTTGTCCTAGTTTCACTCAATAGCAGAACTTTTGGGTTATAACGCACCAGACTATCCTGAATTTCATCCTTGTGTTTGATGAGACTCTGAGCATTCATGTAAATAATATCCGAGTTCAGCTGTATATTATTAGGAGTACTTACAAGTTTTTTTTGAATTGAACATGATTTTTCGGAACGATTGTAGGCTTGTTATTTATAAATTTAATAGTTTTTGTACTATCACCACTTGCAATACTGTTATCCAGTTGTGCCTTTATTTTACGGAAATAATCCCTTTGTGCTATGGTTTGGTCTCCTGAAATCTTGATGTTTGGAGTTTTGATCATTTGTCTATTCTTTAGTATATGTTTAGCATCTTCTGGCGATTCCAAAATAACCTTTATAGGTCTATTCTTGTTTGGTAATATTTTACCTAAAAAATTTTGAAGTTCACTACTAATAGTTTTCTTCTCCTCGGCTACTTTTTCAGTCTTGTTTTGTAGTGGGCATTCTTCAACATTGTAGAGGATGATATTGGAGGCTCGGTTTTGTCTCTCAATCATTTCACAAATTATTTCTTCCTTTTCAAATCCTTCATTGGATCTTTCCTTAGTTTTAAGTGTTTCAACTTCTTCTTTGAGTTTTGCTATTTCCCCTTCGAGCAGGGAAATCTTACGTAATAACTGAGGTACTTGCTTGAACGAAGTTGTGCAGTCAGCACAAAAAAAGATCATAGATCGTTTTTGTAATTCGAGAACTTTTATTTCTGAGGCAGTAAGTTTGGAGCAAGTTTTGGTCATATGAAAACAGACTCTGCAACTATCACATCGAAAAAAATCCTCTACTTCGCAGTGAATTGTATTTTTACATGTGGAACAAGATACGGACATTATATAATTAATAATGGTATAATTTCCAAATCTAATGTTCTCAGATCAGTAAATATTCACTGGTCTATTGTGGCATGATCCTTGGCTTCTTTTTTACAGAATAGAAAAAGCTTATCTCTTATCACTGAGTTTTTATTGTCCTTTTAATTGGAATATGTTCCAGTTGCACGACTTAAATGCAGTTTTCTTCACTTTCAATCTGCTGAATTACTTCAAATTTATACTTGCTTGATTCACCAAGTTTTTATTGATTTATGTGTCAAAATTTTACTTCACTTTATACCTATCAAAATTCCACTTTTACTTCACTGTATTCTTAACATGTATGTTAACTAGGCTACAGACTATAATGATATTTATAAATGTCTAAAAAAGTATATTGTTCAGAATTAGTTCATCTTACCTCTTGTGTTAATGAAGCATTAGCCAAGTATTCCGAATACTTCTGTTTAAAAATTAGTCGAGGTCCAGCTTTATCTATTAGTTGGTTAATTGTTGTGTCATCCAACAAATTAAAACTTTCATCCGTTATCCCCTCATCTGAAACATCTTTCTGTGGTTAAAATGAAAATGAAAAAGTAGCCAAGCCATATACCTTCCTATACACATTGAAGAAATTCTCACAAAAAGGAAAATCCAAGTTTAAAAGACATGAATAAAATAGAATAAAATAGAAAAGGTAGTTTATAAATAACAGGAAGGATTATAGCCTGGCTATTATGAAAATTGTTAATAAAGCATTTCCAAAACTCCGCCACATTTTTATATTTCAATTTTATCTATTTTAAACTGGTTGATGGAAACTTGGCCTCCATATGTGTCGATGTCCTAACTTTCTTACCCTATTTGGCCTATTTAAGCAATGGAACCCCCTGAACACAAATTCTAATTAAAAATGCGGAGTACCAATTTGAAACATTCGTCAGTTGAAAAATTATTTTGTTTTGGCGGGAAGCTTGAATGACGCTTCTGTGTAGGTGAGGTCTGAGGTGTTCTGTACTGACTGTACTTCTGTTTACCTAGGTACCTACTACTACCTACGGTGGTAAAACCCGCAATTTTGTTTGAAATCCAGTGTGTATGTAGATGCTTCAAAGAAATATTAAACGTGGCCGTACCGTTTGAAAGACATTTTCGCGTTAAATCACCGTTAAATGAAATTTACATAAGGAACTGAGAAGTCCTGAAAAGCTACATAATACACGGCATGATTTAACCCACGCCACGACAGATACCTAGGTAATTGTTAAAAAAAATTACTCACCAATGAAGTTTTCGGCAAATACTTGTAGGCCCCACTGCTCCAGTGAGTTCAAGAATGACATCATAAGCTTTGTTGACTTTACCTATTTGAATTTGATACACTTCAACCTCACAGCACTGATGGCCGACACACCACACACATCTCACTTGAAAGCCAAACGCGAAATGTTGCCGGCCGTTCAGCCGTTCGAGATCGTGGCCCGCTCAACCGTTACACCGAGTACAGTCGAACACTGACGACACAGTAAAAATTGACTATTCAAGCTATGTATGAACCTGCCAATACAAAACATTTAATAACCACAAACAGTTGGTTTCATATCACTGAAACCGAAGTTCCTGTGACAACTGTACTAATTTTAAGTGAAGCTGTTGAATAATGACAAATGAACACAATAACACTGAATTAGTTATAAAATAAATTGTCTGTAGTAGAATCATGGTTCACCTGTCCCTGAAACTCGATATCAGAAACATTTTTTTACTTGGTGTTATGATACAAAAGTTGAATAGTTTAGTAATGGTTATTAAAATATTCCCAAGTGAACCTGTGCACCTAGAATCGTTTTCTCTGTGTAGGGAATACCCAGTCCATGGATAAGTAGAGAAGAAACAATAAAAGATTTCTTCAACAAAATTTTCTTTTATTTGGGTGTATTAGTTCTATGCTACCTTAAATTATATGTATGTGGTGCAGCGTGCAGCATAAATGTCAACTAATTTGGTAGATTCACACAAAATCAAGTGGTTATCATTAATCTTTTCCTTCTCTTACGTTAACGTGAAGCAATATTAGAACCAAGTTATATATTTAAAATATTGTACAACGGAGAGTCGATTAAGTACTGGAATAAAAAAGCATTACAAAAAATAATATTCGAAAAACAACTATATCAATGTTCATTTTAAATTCAGTAAGGTCCTTTTTAAACAAACTAGTTGGAAAACTTTTGAAACTAGTGTTTATGGAGAAATTAAATAATAAATCACGGACGAAATGAGAAAAACAATGTAACACAAGAGTGAGGTTATGTTTTATCTGCCTTGTCTAAAGTATCAAATCAAAATTCCGAGATGCAAGTCGGAATTCCGAGATCTAAGTCGGAATTCCGAGATGCAAGTCGGAATTCCGAGATCCAAGTCGCAATTCCGAGATACAAGTCGGAATTCCGAGATCTAAGTCGGAAAAATCTTTAAAATAAAAATAAAATTGTTTGTGGCCCTTCTACGCTTTCGTAGATTCCCAAGATTTTGGCTATTGCTTATGTGCAATTTGTTACACCTCTAATCATTATTGATAAGTGATGAATTTCTGGTACAAATAAATGGTTAATATTCTTCTGTTGACATAATGTACTCGAGAGTAGTTTAATTTTCACCACTTTGGCGGTGGCATCTAATGTTGAATCCCCAATTGATTCAGCACATTGGGGCACTGAGCAAATACGCCTGGTAATCATATTAATCTATTAAATAGATATATGCTGGTAATACAATATTTGACTGCTTCTCTCACTTAAAATTTGTTGGTCAAAAATCGATTAATGAACCGAAAACAGTTAAAATAGATACACTACCACTTCTGGATGTACTTTTCACCAGTTCAATCAAATGAATATAGATGGACGTCTCTAAGGGCCGGATTTTCAATGTCCAGTCAGCATAGTTTGACTGGCAGCTAAATTTGACTGCTGCTTAGAATGGTTATGAAATTCGATAAAATTGAGGAAAAAACGTAGCAGAGCAGTCACTCGTCAATCGTCATTGTATTTTTTACTACTAGCGAAGGAAACGTAAAAAACGCTGTTTTATATGAATTATCATTATTTTGCAACCTGAAACATATCAAATGGTGGTGAAACAAATCAAACAATTTAAAAAATCTGAAATACTCCTAACAGCCATATCAGTTACCTAGCCATTGATATTGATCCCCTCATGTGAAATGAGAGAGAATTTACCAAGTAAGTCTGAAAACTGAAATTAATGTTTTCATTATTTCAAAGTGATACCTATTTCACAGAGATATTAAAACTAAACATAGAAACCCGATGGTTTTGGTATAATGCTGTTGCAGAAAAAATATGGAATATAATAAGTGAATGAAGAGCCCTAATTGGGGGGACAGATATTAAACTGAAAATGAAAATCAATCCTTATATATCAGGAGAAAAATATGGATTGGAATATAATAAGTCGAAGAAGTGGCCCCAATTGGCGAAGGATAACTCGGATAAGTGCATTGTGAGTGTTGTTTTGGGATGGGATATCGCCATAAGAATAATGCAACAGATATAAATGATAATTTCAATATGACAAACATTGGAATGCAAATGCCACTATGTGTGATTATATGACCATATTGTTGCCCCCATAGCAATAGCATTTGATGAATTTTTATTAAATTGTTATTTCCTTCTGCATTCTTAAGAGCAACCCTCATAAGTCCTCGAGAGACTTGTGCAAGCTAGGGAAGATGCAGCCCTTACCTTTTAACATGTAATGCCATGCAATAGCATATAATAATATATGTTTTGGAGAATGTATGTAGTTTCGTTCAGAACAAGGACAAATATATTTGTTTTATCGGTATTTTGATGGTCTTTGGCAGAAATTCAGTGTTTGTCCATTTGTACTTAGTACTTAGTATTCATGACTTATCAGACTGAGATGATCCCCAGAATAAGTAATCTTGGTTTCTTAGCTGAGAAACTAGTTGACCTTTAGTTCATTTGGGAACAAACAACCAATTCCAACAAGTTTTAAATTTCCAACTTTATTTCACTCAACAGTATAGAAATAATCAGGTAATCTATCAAAAACTCAGTACATGTTAATCATGTGTGTTATTTATAGGTAACCCCTATTTTTTGCCACAAGTAGGATATGAGTGGTTCACAGTAATACTACAAATTTGCTTTTATTTTTTTAATAGATAGACTACACGTTCATAATTTATTCGATTTTCGATATTCAGTTCACAAACAATAATCGCTGTATTCGGTTTATGTTAGTTATTAAAGGGCCATGTAGCTCAGTGGTTAAGACTTTCACGTTCAAAACCATTGACTGCTGGTCGACTAGGTTCGAATCCTAGCGAGTACAGATTTTTATCTGATGGCCTGAGAAAGTGCTAGGAGTCGCACGTTAAAAGGTAAGACCTCGTTAATCCATGGCTCGCACAAGTTTCGACTTTTGAGGGCTGCCGTTCGTAAAGGGATGACAACTGGTTAACGGAAAAAACAATTTTAACAATTTCAAAAAAATGTATTCAATGTAAAATGACTTTGAGTGGCTTACATGGATGGCATGTCACCTTTGTGATGTCCTCGGACAATCTTCATACTTGCCACAACACTGAAAACCATTTTTTCTCCAAATAACATAATGGAATAAACTAATTCAACATTGTAGTATCTTTCTTTGTATACTTATTAACAATACTTAAAATTGCAGATGCCAGAAGTTTGCCTTCCAACATACCAACACATCTAGACAGCTGAAATCCTTCAAAGACAAGAAAACAGATGAAAAGTGTTTACTACTTTTGTCCACACAACTATCATTCCTTCTAAGTTTGGAATATAATTCCAATGTTATAATGAAATCCAATTATAGGACTATACAGTGTGGAAACCACTTATTTAATGAAATTATTTCTGGTGATATTCAAAAAAATGTGTAAGAAATGCTCGAACAGGTCAATTTTTGTTTTGAATGTGATGTCATTTCAATTACAATTGAGATATTCGAGATGACTCACTTGTGTGCAGTACAAAAAAAGTGAACTTTTTCGAATGGATCACCATATATTTTTTATATTTTTTTGGGGTGATTGAATTTCAATACTAGTTGAAGAGTGTACTAGATTGACTTGTCTAAGCTTATTATCTACTTCAGTTTTCCTCAAGTTCTTTGAATTTCAGAATTTCTCCAATAAAATTCATTATAATTTAATAAATCTATATAAATAACAATAGTACTCTACCTGCACAGGCTATGCCTTTGGGTTCACACTATGAGTATTTTTGACATAGTATTATTATATTATTAGTGTTATAGGTCACTGGAATCAGCTCAGTAGATAGAATCCAAAAAATACAGGGTTATCTTTCAAAAAAAAAACTGTATTCTATGCTGCAGACAAGTGACACAAAAATAAACTCTAAGAAGTGTCTTTTTTCTATCCTTGTAAGCATTTTCATTTTTCCATAAGATTCCAGTGCTGTCCTTTTATAACGAACCCGCTTATTGCAAACTTCCGTTTAAAACTAACCAATCTGTAGAGTATGAATTCAAGTGCATATGTATAGACCATTCCAGAACACGTGACTTTGACAATTATCTCTGGGGGGCACACATACATTTCTAACCAAAAATTACATTATTTTGTAATTTTTCGACTAGTTTTCAACCTAAATAACTTCAAATGGCATTATTTTGGCATTTTTCGAATGCTTTTCAACCTAAAAAGCTTCAAGAGGCATTATTTTGGAATTTTTCGGCTAGCTTTTAACCTGAAAAGCTTTAAATTTGACAGGTTGCCCTCCAGCGTGACGTAATACTGGAATGGTCTATTGCATTTGAATTTTTAACAAACTTTGCTTTTTGTGACTATGTTTCACGCTAATTGGTCAGTATTCATAGAAAAAACTCGAATAAAAATAGTGATTTAATTTTATTATTTCTGAAGTAAATGCAAACTAGTTACTCCTGTGGGATTATACCTATATTTTTGATGCAATGAGTTTTGTGAAAGAAAATATGGAACTTTTCGGATCACTAGAACACGAGTATTATACTGAAGTGGTCGAGGTGTTTAGAGCGTTTGCTCCCACCTAGGCGGCTCGGGTTCGATCCCCACCGCCGTCACGGAGCTAAAGTTATAATAATATAAAGATAATACATACATGATGTGTCCTGTAGGGGAATCTTCAGAGCAAACAATACGTTGACAGTTCCTGCAGTTTATATTATGGAGTCAATTACATGTTTAATCAAACATAAAGAGTATTTTCACGACTATAAAATTACCCATGATCACAGCACTCGGTTCAAAAACAACTATAACTATCCTATACATTCAAAGACTGCTTTCGAGAAATGTCCATTATATAAAGCAATCAAATTTTTTAATAATATTCCCAATGAAATTAAAAGCCTTGAAGACTCTGGTAGCTTGTTGAGATCTCTGCGAAAATATCTATGCAATATGGAGCCTTATTGTGTCAATGATTTCTTCTCCAATACTGTTATTTACTAATATTAGAATATTAGTAACTGTATAGTCTTGTTTTTAATTGTGTGTATTTTATGTATTTCATGTATGGTGTTTTGTAACTCTTTGACGTATTTCCCAGACCACAACTCTGCTGAAATAAAAATATTATCTATCTATCTATCAGCATTGCGGCTTTGAGCAAATACGCTTAGTAATGGAACTTTTGACTTCTGCCTCCATTTCAAGTTGACTTATTCTGAAACTATGAACACTAGAGGATATCACTAAACTCAATTTATTTTTAAAAAATCTATTAATAATGTGAAAACAATTGAAATAGAAACACTACCCCTTATTTACTACTTTTAATTAGTTCAACCAAATAATTATAGATGTCGCACCTTTTGCGCAGATATGGCAATGTCGTCGTAAGACGTAGATAAAAAGGTCTGATAAACTCAACTTCCGACATCTGGAGTACTTCAATAAAATTTGAATGAGAATGAAATTAAACACTATGGTCTCTTATGGAATTTAGCAGCTGATCACCATTATATTGTTTCGTGTCTAAATTTTTAGCGCCACCTAGCGGTAAAGCTTTTCGCGAATAATGAACTATGAAGTCATCACATTCACGATATAGTTAGCAAATTCTGTCGTAAGATGGCGTGACTATTTTTCATAGCGAATTCTGTCGTAAGATAGCGTGACTATTTGCATATCATTTTTGGTTCAGTGGAACCCTATGAAAGCATCTCTTCATTTCAGTGTTATTGATCCAAACAAAATGTAGAATAGAATTAGCGTTATTTCACATAACCAAACCAACTTGGATTATTGACATACCTGTGAAATATTAATAGTTATTCGACATTTGCTCTCCTTAGAAGTTAAATGACGTCACAGTAGGGTGTTTGTAGGCTTATACTGACCTAAGATTTTAATAAATAAATTTATGTACTCTATTTAACGTGTGTAAAGTTTTAAAGATTCGTAAAAAATGGATTAATCAGTACAAGTGATCACACTTAATAGTCGGTATTTTTTTTTAATTCTTCAATGGGTAGCGGTTTTTGTATGATGGGTATTTGTATGATGTAGGAAGGTCAGATACGAGTGTCGGAGTACAAAAAAAATCTGAGAATTGAGGGACGACTGTAGAGATACCACTCGTAATGTCAGAAGAAGGTTTATATAGATACCACGCGTAATGTCAGAAGAAGGTTTAACGTCTGTTGTGTACAAATATTGCGAGTTTGTAGTGAGGACATATGCATATTTGACTTCATTGTATATGTACTCTTCACAAATGCCGAGAGTATCACCGTGTATGGATGGAAATCTCGACAACAACCTTAAGGTCAGAAAACAAAGTCCCCAAGGACACAATGATCAACAAGGTAATCTGATAACACCACATAAATAAGAGAGACGCACTGGTGTGCGCCTATTCTGTTGTTACCCCACCAGACTTCACGTCGATATCCCTTCCTCGAGCGCGTAGAGGAGAAATTGTAATGCTTCTTTCCCCTCAACGGCTCTCAACCCAAGGCTCTATAACTTTCCGATACTGTATAGTATCAGCATAGTTCATACACGTTTCATATACGTTTTATATTATACGTTGATAATCAGTTATGTTGGAATTGTTAGCACATGATTGTTTTCTATCACATGTGTACATAGGTCTAAGCACTGATGGACCCCCAAGATTTCGCTATGAGTGAGATTTCTCGATATGTTTTCGGCAACTAAGTCGACGGTGAGGAACTAATATGCGAGACACACGTTACACACATACCATTCACAAAATTAGGAGAGGGATGTCATGCGGAGGTCATGCCTGAGGGAACGGTACATTGTAATGCTTCTTTCCCCTCAACGGCTCTCAACCCAAGGCTCTATAACTTTCCGATACTGTATAGTATCAGCATAGTTCATACACGTTTCATATACGTTTCATATACGTTTTATATTATACGTTGATAATCAGTTATGTTGGAATTGTTAGCACATGATTGTTATCTATCACATGTGTACATAGGTCTAAGCACTGATGGACCCCCAAGATTTCGCTATGAGCGAGATTTCTCGATATGTTTTCGGCAACTAAGTCGACGGTGAGGAACTAATATGCGAGACACACGTCACACACATACCATTCACAAAATTAGGAGAGGGATGTCATGCGGAGGTCATGCCTGAGGGAACGGTACATTCATCGCCGGCGTTTAAACAGACGGTACGTGTATTCTCTCCGTGGTCAGCATTTTTGGACTTGCTTCTTGCTACTTATACTTGTATGTACACCATGTAGGTCATAGCAGCAAACTCTGGAGTACACATGGTCATATAATACATAGTTCAAGACATGTCAAGTACCGTACACAGGTCATACGCAGAGTAGAAAATAAATAATGAATAATAATAAATAATTGAAAAGTACTTGGTGAAAAAAAAACCCAATGTCAATGGTTTTTTTGTATGTATTTTGTATGTACTGTTTAAACTTTATAGTTTGTTAAGAGTAGGTACACATAACATACACTATCAATACAGAAAAAATCCAAAAAAAAACAGGATGCAAGACATTACCGTGTATGTGATCTCTCCCATCTATCACCAATATGTCATCTCAAGGTCAAACACAAATGTATAGCATTCATGAAGGTCATACAACATTTTCAAAGTACCTCTGCGTATGGTGGACCCACCCCACCGTGTCGAGACTGCATCGTCGTCGGGACACGTCACCACACCACCATCGCAAAGTATCTCTCAGAGTTCACATTTCTGACTGGACTGACTGGATCTCCGTGGTGTGCAATGCACACGTGTACCTTCCTCTATACTTCGATATAGATTTTTAGATGTACTCCACACATAAGGATCATTGTAAAGTAGGTACACATGAAGGACGGTGGAAGACATGGAGGTAAATATATGTACTTGGAAAAAGTACTTGTCCGTGTATGAAAAAAAATCCAAGTCATCACAATGACATCTTAAGGTCAAACACGAACCCTGAACCCCTCCCAAAAATACTCAGAACAAAAGTCAAGGGTCAATATCAAAGGTCAAGATCACCGATGACGCCATAGTGGTGGGGTGAGGGGGGGGCGACAGTGGCGCGAGGTAAATTTATGTACTTGGAAAAAGTACTTGTACGTGTATGAAAAATGAAATCCAAGTCATCACAATGACATCTCAAGGTCAAACAGAAACCCTGAATACATGTATAGCATTCATTAAGGTCATACCAAAATTTTCAAAGTACCTCCAAGTACATCTCAAGGTCAAAGCCACGTAGTCGCTGCATGACTGCAGCCTTTGGGTTAAGGTGGGGAGAAAGGGTGGGGAGACGGGGTGGGAGTAAGGGTGAGGAGAAAGGGTGGGAGAAAGCCCACCATGTCGAGAGCGAGAGTCTGACACACATCACTGGATCGTCGTTGGATGTGCATAGCGTTGACGTCACGCGACCTCTCCCCCCCACCACCATCGCAAGGTATAATCATCGGAGAGGAATCATCCGTGGCGTGCAGACGTGTATCCTCCCTATACTTCGGTTTAGATTTGTATGCGTACTCCACATATTAGGATCATACACAATGGCAGAGTAAGTTTACATGAAGGACATTGAGGTAAGAAAAAATATATGTACTTGGAAAAAGTACTTGTCCGCGTATGAAAAAAAATCAAGTCATCGCAATCTCTAGGATAAACAAAAACCCTGAACACCTCCCAACAATATACATCATGGTCATGGTCAAGGCCAAGCCCAAGTCCTAGGTCAAGGTCAGAGGTCGTAGGTCAAAGATCGAATGTCAAGGTCACTGATGACGTCATAGTAGTGGGAGGTAAAGTGGTGGAGGGAGGCCTAGAACCGGCTCAAATCTCCTACTGACCTGGAGTTGTATAGACTATACACCTACTCGTCCAGGGATCTTTAAAAAAAATAATCTTACTTGGGAAAACAAATCCACTCGTTTAAGATTTCAAACACAATACCTATACCTAAAATAAATGGGACTGCCAAAAATCTTTTGGAATTTGTTAAAAGCATAAACTACTAACACTACCGCATAAATAAAACTAGTTGTGATCTGTGGATTTGCCCTATACTGCATTTTCACTGAAGAGGCTATCATAATGTCGATAATTTATCATTTATAACATATTATAAATAATTCATTGATTTATGATGCGAAATTCATTATTATAAATAAATGCATGGGGTCATACACTCGCTTTTTATAGTTTTTACACTCACCTTATGAAATTCTTGATGTACAGTTATATTTATTTCAGCCAGGCAAGTAGGCCCCAAAAAGGGCCCATTGGGGCCTACTTGCCTGGCTGCGGCCTCCCCATGATTACTACTACTACTATATTTATTTCACTTACAAAATCCAAAACACAATATGACACAACAGAATAAATACTAACACATCCACTGAATCCACATTTCAAACTAACAACTAAATAATTTCCTGAATTGAACCATATTTCTAATTTTATTGCAGTCATTGGTGCCACCTATCTACCCTATTTACAATTCATCACATGATCCGCCATCTACTTTACGGAAATTCAATGTGACTGCCAAATTACGTATTCTGCCATTCAAGTTACGACATGACTTGGATGCGAACACCACTGACGCCATCTACATGTCGCCTCCATTTGAATCCAATATTAATCCCATAAGGTTGACCAACTATCCCCCTTATATTTAAACAATGATTTTAGTTCAACTGTTATACCAGATATTGTCTTGCTGACAAAAGTGATTTGTGTTGTTATACGTTTTTAGTGAAATCACAAGTGAGTATATTTTACACACATTTTCCTTACAATTATTTGACATGAATAAATTAATTTTTTTCAGTACAAATTGGATTAAATATTTAAAAATTTTATATTTTTGTTGAGTTTATTACGTGATCATCTCCGAAAAGTTATGAAACAAATCTCTTAGATAGCTTAGAATCATTCTCTCTACGACGCTCTTAGTAGAAAGACATATCAGTCATTCTTTTGGTGAGTTCGTGTTGAGATATTTAATTTTTGTGAAAATTTTGAAAAATTTATAAAACAAAGCTCTCGATAGCTTAGAATCATTCTCTCTACGACGCTCTCAGTAGAAAGACCTATCAGTCATTCTTTTGGTTAGCTCGTGTTAAGATATTTAATTTTGTGAAAATTTTCAGTTTTTTCTTTAAAATCTAATTTTGAAAAATGGAAAAAATCGTTGCACGTTTTCGACTCCAGGGGCGTACTCTACAATTTAGAATCTTACCCGTACCTCACGGTACAGAACCGGTAGGATGGATTAAATCGGCTATTGAGCAAATCGTCCTCAAAGGGACAGAAGGATTGAAACCTTCAGATAAAATTGGTTTTGTGTTTTCGAGTGCTGACTTCAAACGTGGACAAGGCTACAGTAGTTTCAAAGATGCAGAAAAAATATCTACGGATGATTTGTGGAGTACAATATCATCCGTTTATCAATCCAATTCCTCAAGTCTGAACACTGAAACTTTCTATTTTGGGGTAACTACGGTACGAATGCCTATGGGGAAGGGGAGGGCTATGAATTTCAACAATTTTGAAGAAGAATGTACTAAACGTCATGGCATTGTTCCTATCTATAATAACGATAATCTCTGTCTTCCTCGTGCTCTTGTACTCGCTCAAGCATACGTTGAAAAAAATCCTGAACGCACAAAAATCAGACGAGATCTAGGAAAGTGTCAGCTGATAGAGGCTACCAAATTAGTTGATGCTGCTGGGGTTACTATTCCTGAAGGGGGTGCTGGAATATCTGAGCTCGAAAAGTTTCAGCGTTATCTGCAGAAATATAAAATTACGGTTTATGTATATGGAACTAAGGGTAAAGAAGTACTTTTTGAAGGAATTACTGATGGACCTTCGTTGAATTTATTGTATCACGAGGGTTATTACAATGTAATAACATCCCTAACAGCAGCTTTTTGCTGTGTTTATTATTGTGAGGAGTGTCACATTCCCTACAATGATAAACGCAAACATCGATGTTCAAAGACATGCGTCTGTTGTAAGCAATCTCCTGTTTGTAGCAAAGAACATTTGAAAATTGTTTGTGATACTTGCAAAAGATCCTTCAGAGGACAGGCATGCTTTGCTAAACATATTGAACATAAAATCTGTGAACAAATTCGTAGATGTGAGGAATGTTTTAAGGTTGTTCCTTCTGATCGAAGTCATGTTTGTGGAGAAGTCTTTTGTAAGATTTGTCAGCAACACTGTCCTTTTGATCATCTTTGCTACATTCGACCCGATACAAAATATCCACCAACTAAAGATTTTCTTTTCATATTTTATGATCTCGAGACTAGACAAGACTCTATTCAATCTGATGGTTCACTTCTTCATGAGCCACACCTTTGTGTGTTCCGTTCCGTCAGTGTTGTGACAATGGTATTACCTCCAATACTAACATCTGTCAAAAATGTGGTGTTCGACTTCATATTTTGAAAAATAACCCCATAGGAAGGTTCATAGAATTTGTTTTAAATCAAAGAAAACTCTTCAAAAACGTTATCGTTTTAGCTCATGATGGTGGTGGATTCGATCATCAGTTCATTTTGAATCATATTTTAATCAAAACTCATCTGAAACCAGATCTCATTGGGATCCCATGAGGGGTACCAAATTAATTTCTATGTCTCTAGTCAACATTAAATTTCTTGATTCTCTAAACTATTTTCCAATGGCACTCTCAAAACTGCCAAAGGCGTTTGGTTTCTCCGAATTATCGAAGGGGTATTTTTGCCATGAATTTAATCGTATAGAAAACCAAAATTATGTCGTTGCCATCAGCTGAGTTTTACACACCTGGTAATTTTAAGACCGAGAAGGAACTTAACGATTTTAAAATATGGTATGATAGGAAAGTCGAGAAAAATTATATATTCGATCTTCAAAAGGAACTCGTCGAATATTGTATTTCAGATGTTGACATTCTAACCAAGCCTTGTCTACATTTTAGAGAGCTGATGCTAAAACAAACAAATGTGTGCCCTTTTACTTTTGCTTCCACCTGTAACAAGGTTTTTAGATGTAATTTTCTCAAAGAGAAAACCATAGGTATCATTCCTAAAAATGGTTACAGATGGCGCGACAACCAATCAAAAATCGCCATTCAGTGGATAGTTTGGGAAGAAAAACAAAGAAATATTAACATTCACTATGCTGCTAAAGGTTCCGAAGCTAGAATTTCTGGGGTTAAAGTGGATGGATTTTGTTCTTGTTTGTTCGGTTTTTACGGGGGTAGATGTGGAAATACTCGTGAATATTATAAGACTACAGGCAGTGAAAAAATCAAATATGTCGATGTATGTTCATTATATCCTTATATATGCAAGTACGGCCACTTCCCGAAAAGACACCCAAAGATTTTCGTTGGTGAAGAATGCTCGTCATTAAAACTGTCCACTCTCTCTGGTATGATTAAGTGTAAGATCTTACCACCAAACGATTTGTTTCATCCTCTTTTACCACAAAAAATGAATAATAAATTAATGTTCACACTATGTAGGAGTTGTGGCAACAATATGTGTCAAACATGTGAGCATTCTACGGAAGAGCGTGCTCTTACCGGAACCTGGGTTGTAGAAGAAGTTGTGAAGGCTGTTGAGTTATGATATAAAATTCTTGAAATTTTCGAAGTATGGTCGTATGAAACTATGCAGTTCAGCAATAATGTTTCAGGATTGTTTACCGATATGATGAATAAATTCATCAAAATCAAACAGGAGTCAAGCGATTGACTAAAACAATGTCAAACTCCAACGGAAAAAGAACAATATATTGAGAGATTCTTACAGCGAGGGGATGTTTTGTTGAAATACTCAAACGTTACAAACAACCCCGGTTTAAGGTCTTTGGCTAAACTTATGTTGAATTCATTCTGGGGTAAATTTGGCCAGCGTGAAAATCAGACGAAAACATCTATAATTAATCAACCAGCCGCCGAATTATTCTCAATGTTGAGTAATCCTTCAATGTCAATACTGTACTCCCCATCAACGAGGATACTATTATTGTCAACTGGGAGTACAAGGAAGAGTGTTACGAACCTCTTTCGACAGTCAATGTTGTACTGGCCTCATATGTGACCGCCCTCGCACGCCTTAAGCTGTATAGTTATCTCGAAAAAGTAAATGATCGTGTTTTATACTATGACACAGATAGCATCATTTATGTGTCTCGTGTTGGAGAATATGATATTCCTACTGGTGAATTTATTGGCGACATGACGAATGAATTAGAAAATGAAGGGGTGGATGCATATATTTCGGAGTTTGTTTCTGGTGGTCCTACAAATTATGCGTATAAACTTTGGTCTACAAAAAAACAACAATTCAAAATCGTTTGTAAAGTGAAAGGAATTTTTTTAACGTTAGATTTCCAACAAAAAATTAACTTCGAATCAATCAAAAATATGATTTTATTTCCGTCACAACCAATTAATACAATTTCAAAACAAATTAGACGAACGTAAGAACACGAGGTAATAACCGAAGAATGTATCAAGAAATATCAAATTAATTCCCTGAAAAGAAAGTTTCTATCAGATCACAGCTCTGTCCAATTCGGTTTTAAAAAATCAAAAACCAATTAAATTTACATTAAAACTATATAAAAATGATTTTGTTTTCATCTGAGAACGATTAACAGATAATCCTACAATACTATCAAAGGCTTGGACTTAATTCCTTTGATATCATAGAACCACCGAAATGATAAAAAAGATGCCAAATAGACAAGAGCCATTTTTGGGTGAATTAATGAAACGTCTTTATTAGTTTAAAGATAAGTGTTCGTGATGCCCAGACAAAGATGCCACCATGCGTTAGTATACTAGTATTAAACTAGAGCCAATGAGAAAAAAACGAAAGAGAGCCATTTTTTCATCGACTAACTAGCTCCAAACTAGAGTCGATGTGATTAAAAAAAAATTGTCATTTTATGTTGGTATCCTATTCAATACCACTGGGGCCAAGTCCAAAACATATGGCTTTGATTACTGGGAAAATTAAAAAGTGTTTTTCAAGACTCGTTCTCAAATGAATACATATTATGGTAGGCCTATTAGTAATTTTATGTATATATTTTGTATAAAATTTTAGTGGGGATTCCTATAACGAAGCCACAAACACCAACAATAATCGTAGATTATTGACCTCCTGGGTTGGCTATGGAAAATGGTGTTTTCGTTATCATTCTTAAATGAAATGCATTATTATATACAACTGATATGTGTCTATTAGTTTTTCCTTCATACAGAGCTGACATCTATTTAGAATGGTAATGTTTTCGAAATTCATGTTTGCTTTTATATTGCACTGAAAATCTTTCCATTTCCTCCTCGAGGTACCCCACACAACCCCTGTCCATCTATTGACTAACGGTACTACTATTCATTGTACTGACATTGTTTATAGAGAAAGAAGAGATGTTATCCCAACAAAAAACAAGATTCGACATTTCTTCCCAGTTTCTCTATTTATCGAAAGATGGCCATACTTGTACGTATTTTTACTCCGTCTAGAAAAAATCCTCTTCAAACTGGTACCGCTTTGCCTATCAACAAATATCAATAAATTTACCTCGTTCAAGTATTTGCTTTTAATAAGCAAGGTTTTTTTCTCAAAATTAATATTTCACCTTGTGAGTTGAATAATATCTATGAATTATAATTGCGAGTTGCTGATGTCACCATGGAAACTGAAATGATAAATGCTATAATAGATGATGCTTGAATGTTCGTCTTCTGACTGAAACATTCACCGTAAGTTGTTTGATATAAGCTTAAAGCACTTTTCTCATTTCTGTATAAATGATGATAATAATAGTTTGAACATAAATTTAGGCGTTTTTGTTGTTTTCAAAGTGAGAGGGTATATTATATAGTTTTGTATTTCAATGAGTTAATATATTTTATTTTAAAATATTCCCTGGAGTAATTTTTCTCATTTTAATAATAATAATAATATTGGTTGGGTATTAATTCGGGCAATTTTTGTGTACCTATCACTAGGAGTTCGTTTTTAAAGTGTAGCTCAGACTAATAATAATGTAACCTGCTAATAATAGAGTATTATGTTGGTGAGTTTGATAGTGTCTTATAATATATATCTAAAATGCATTTAAGAGTAGAGCAAGACTTAATTTTTATGAGAGGGTGACCGTTTTATTCAACTTGATAATAATTTCGCATATTTTCAAATGCAGTGTTTATGGATTCTTCTGACGATATTTATACATCATGAATAATATTTTCTTTATATACGAAATTGATGGTTATTTTTACATTTCACATAAGTACTTTACAAATCTATGATATTCACCATTTTAAATATTCTCCACGGTTTTGCTTCGGTAATTAAAGCTGTTTCGTGGAAACTTTGCTGGTTATTATTTAACCCTTAACTGCTCATACAAAGTCCACGCATTTGTGAAGCCGTGGCCGAATCTGCAAATCAACAACTTGTCCTCCAAGATAATGGTGTAACACGAGAACCAGTAGCGTCATGAAGTCTAGGGTTATTCATTCTGGCTTTCATGGGTGGGGACTATATCCCCCGAGCTCAAATCCGTATGATTCAGAGCGAATTCAAAACTATACTCCGGTCTGGTGGCAGCAAAAGTATAACATACCATCATATACTTTAATTTTAAAATAATAATTTAAAAAAAATACTTCCTAGGGTGGGCGTCTGAGGAGTGGCAGATTACTTTGGATAAAATTTGAAATAGAACCAAAGATGTCGTCGCCTAACACCCTAGCGATTTATTACACCGGAAGTGGTGAATTTTCAATAGAGGGGTCAAAATATGCGTATTCAAGTACTATATCAACATACCAAATTTAAAATCTGTATCTTCAAAACTATAGAAAAATTGGGGGGCGTACCTCACCTCGTGGTCACCCGGTATATACAGTGACCGCCAAAAAGTATGTACCATATGGGAAAAAAGTTTATTATTAGAGTATGAATAGGCAAAAAGTCGGGTAAAATGGCAAGATATCGAAAAAAATTATTTGAAAAAGGTGCTTAGAATTAAATGTTATACACATATACAAAGTTTGAAAAAATAATGTGGGAAAATTGAAAATTGTAATTTTATTTAAATATTTTCCTAGATGTATAAAAATATCAAATTATTTTCTTGTTAATAACTTGACCATACTGAAATATTTGTATTTCAATGATAATCAATTTTTCAACATTGCACGTGAAGTGCAACGATCTGGCACGATTATCATCGAAACTTGATTATAATCTGGAAAACACCATGTTTCTGGAGTGCCATGTCATCACAATGGTCGTGGAATTCTGATATAACTGTCAGATACGAACCAATGTAACAGCCAGGGTTTTGACAAAATCCAATTTTTTTAATTTAGTGCTCACTGGTGTGGAAAACATTAAAAAGTTTTGCCATCATCATTGAAATTCAAATGTTTCTGTATGGTCAAGCTATTCATAAGATAATAATTTGATATTTTTATAGAGCTGGGAAAATATTTTTAAAAAATAGCCACTTTCAATTTTCTCTCATTATCTTTTCAAACTTTGTATATGTGTATAAAATTGAATTTTAAACTTTTTCAAATAACCTCTTTCGATATCTTGCCATTTTACCCGAATAATTCGGAATACACCACTGCATTCAGGAGGTCTCAATATATCACTGGTCAAAATTTCATCGAGGTCTGTTCATAAATAAAAAAATCATAAAATAATAACATTTGAGTAATATGTAAATGGAATTTCACGAAAATGTCATTTTACCTCATAATTTTTATTTATCAACAAATTTCAATGAAATATAGTAAGTGATATTTTGAGACTCCCCTAATCCGGTTGTGTAGTCAAAGTTTTGATAAAAGTTCTGAAATTGAATTAGTGGGTTCATTTAAACGGCATATTATTCAAATTTCATTCCCTTATAACTTTTTTATTGATTGACGAATTTCAATGTAATTCACATTTGAACCATTTGAAAATGTCGCGAATCCAGTGGTGTAGTCAGATTTTTTATAAGAAAATCTCTAGTATTTTTTTAAGATTTTTTACCTTGAAAAATAAGATAAGTTGGCACTGGAAATGGAGATTTATTCATGAAATTTGGTGTCCTGGTGGACTTTTTGAATGTCTACCTAACGAAAAAAAAATCATTCCAATCGGTTGAAAAATGTAAGTTTTAGAAGGGTGCTTCCATCTTAAATGGGTCACAATGTATATCTTCAACTCTCATTACTTTATTTAAAATCAGATTCATTAATGTCAATGCAATTTTATTCAGATTCACTGAAAAAGGGGTGACCTAAAACATGATAAATACTAATACGGGACAAAAAATTAAATGATACAAATGATTTACCAGTAACCTAAAATAATCTAGATACATATAGTAAACTCAGATATACATCATCTCAGCCATTGAGCTCATTTTTTTGGGAATATGTACAAAAGTCTCAAAATAACTAGCTAATTCATCAATTGTCACATCACATGGTGAGTTTATGTTCATTCGAGCTTGATGTGAACAGCTACGTGAGCCTGGATTAGTACTACTTGTCCTTTGAACACTTGCCTGTGAACGAGCATTTGAAAAACTGAATGCATTGAATTTATTTGAGTTGACAAGAGTATTATCTATGCTCAAAACTTCATAAGCATCCACGATGGATTTGAAATCTTGTTCATCATTAGTAGAACAATCCCCAAATAGTTTTTGTTTTCTCTTACCAGACTTATTAATGGTCTTAGAGTTAGGATTAACATTACTTCTTTGGGTATATTTCAAAAATTTTAGAACAGGTTCACGTAAAATTTTCTTATTTGGTCTCTTAAATTTTGTGGTATGCTTAATGTAAGTGTTTTTTCCATTCCAAGAACATTCTGAACTGAAATTTATAGATGATAGTGATTTTGAACGTCTCCTCATGAACGGGTTGGCCTTTATGCTGATCCCTTTCATAGGTTTTTTACTGACATCAACATCGAGCTCCAAATTTTTTAGGCATTTCGATAAGTTTGTGTCTTCTTGTGATATGTCTGCCTGAAATAAAAACTTTCACTTAAGATCAAAGAATTCTTGAAGCAATAATAAAAAATAGGATCATAATACATACCATCACAATAGACTATAATCATTATTTTACGAAAATGGAAAAATATGTTGAACTAGCTACTAATAGGTAGTACTCAATAGATTTCAAATGTTTATATATTGAAACATTCAAACGTTCACTTGTACAAAAATAATAACATTACTAAAAAACAATTAGGACTGATGACTAATGAAAAACTGTAATTCAGTGTTTTCCAGTGCAGCCAACGGAACGGAAACTGTTCAAGAGGATCACTAGACTAGACAGTACGAAAGATTCACTCTTAACGGATTGATAATCCTCACAAAATACAAAATCCACGCAAGTTTTTTTCTATAAAGCTTGTATGACACGGTTCAGTTTTTCACTCATCATAAGTCATAAAATGATATCATTTTTCGAGTCAATTAAGAATTGATAATAAAACGGATCACGGATCATTTTCTGTGTGAAGATAAGGTACGTTTTTTTAATCCACCGGTGGCTCCACGCTCGGAGGGCTCCACCAATCCACCAACTGCGTTTTTCAGTTTGACGTCAACCTAAATTGCAAAACATTCAACCGGGTGGTTAATAAAATTAATAACAGAGTTGGAGAGTAGTATTAAAAAATTAAAGAAATTGATGATACGTTGAAAATAATCTAGGATACATAATAAAGTACTGACTGCACTATTAGCGTCAGAAATTAAGAAATTTCAAGTGATATGTACATTACTGCACATCTTTTAAATTTTAAATTTCACGAATAATTGTTTTTCAGATGCTAATAAGTGAGTGCAACACTTTTCAATATATTATTTTCTATCTTGTCAATTTTTGCCGATACAACAATAATAAGATTGAGTTCCCAATGTATCGTTTTTGCTTTTCGCGTCGCGCGTCACGCATTCTGATGGGCGAATTCTCGACACGATTCACCAATTAAAGAAGGCGTGACGCGCTACGCGAAAAGCAAAAACGATGCATTGTGAACTCACCATAAGTTGAAAATCGATTTTCAGTTGTCAGATGTGAAGAACTGCGTTTTTTAATGTACCGCTGATGGTGACTCCACCACGTCGGTGCAACGGTGACTGACGTCAGCTCATCAGTGGTGAATATCAATATACGGTGGAAATAAACACGTGCCTTATACAATGTTGTGTGACACTAATAACACAAAATATTCTGACCGGAGGCATGTCCAATGGATCAGTACAGTTTCTCATTCAGAAAATAGATGATAATTATCATCTACTGGATCGTGTCATATACGGGCTTAAACTGTTACAACATAATAACCCAGTAAACATTTTTCGATTTCAAAAATATTTCTGAAACATAATCTGTAAGCTTGAAACATTCCAACTTATGTTGCCATATTGTTTCAGGTATATATTGAAAAATAAAGATGTCCGCCCTCAGAGACGTTTCAAGGAAACCTTTCATTAGTAATGTTTCGTAACTATTTCAGAAACATTCGAGAGACATTTCAAGTTAGTTGATGATGTGATAATAAATATTTTAAATATTTTATTGTTATTGAAAGGTGTCAGGATCCTACTTACTTTTGTACAATTTGAAACATTCCACTGAATATTGCTTTGATGTTTCAAGGACAATTCTAAATCTAAAAATGTCTGACCTCAGAGGTTCAGAAAACTCTGCATGAGTTCATATTTTGGAACATTCTCGGCATATTCCAGGTTTGTTTTATACATTTTTCAAAACATAACAGCCATTTGAGTGTTTCAGATATATTTCTGAAGTAATTCTCCACTGCATTTAGGTGAAACATTACTAAATATTTGAAAAACATACATAGATGTTTCTGGATGTCCCTGGATGTTTCCAGGGAATGTTTCAAACACAAATATCGAAATATTTCGGAAATGTTTCAGAAATAGTTGAATACAGAAGAAACACTGTGATTCAAACAAAACTGCTAACAGTTAACACACTCATTTCTAACAGAAACAAAAAGAGGGTGGGTCAATCCAGATAGCTTTGATGCCATCAGTTCCTCGTCCGAATACTCCGAATCGTTACAAATCACATCTCTCCAGTTATATTTGTTTACTCTGATTTCACACGATATAACGGAGTTTAGGCTGCTCCATCTTGTGACCAGAAGATAAAGTTTTCGAGGTTTAGAGATACATTCAGAGCTTTGTCCCCACTACTTTTAAAAGGTCCATACGCAAAGGAAAGAGCGGTTTTTCAGCGAATACATTTTGACAGATAAAGGAAATAAGAAGTAGATATAATCATTCACGATGATGGTAAAAAATGTTACGATCAATCGCAATTGGAGTCCTTTTGGAATATTTCAATTATTGAGGGAGGGTGTTCTATCAAAATTTTACTGATTTCTAAATGTTACTGAATGAAACATATTCAATATATCAATAATTTGTTTTTGTTTTTTGTTAAGATGCTAAAATGAAATGTTTCGTTAATTAGGTACCTAGCAGGTAAAGGTTTCGATTTTTTACATACCTACATCAATATTCGGAATAAAAAGACTTACATTATTTCAGTTAGTCAATTTTAGCTCTTTGGAAATATTTCTATAATTCATAACTGAGGATATTTTGGTAAACACATGATTCATAATTGAGGATATTTTGGCATACACATGATACAGGTACTAATTAATTTTTTTGTAACATTTCTGAAATGATGCAGAATTGAAGGTTTCAGTTATTCACACTTAAAGTTATTTTGAAATGTTTCAAATATACACCATAATGTTCATTTGAAATGATTCCGAAGAGATCAATTCAACATTTACTGCGAATATAATGTATCAAATTATTTAAAATTTTGTTATATTAGATGGTTTCAATCATGCAGTTACAGTTTAGGTAAAATATGAATTTTTTCTATATATATCAAACTGATTGCTGTTCTTTCGTGACGTTTTATTTTGAAATGTTTCAAAAGCATTGATTTGAAGCATACTTATATATTTTGAACTTTCAGAAATCTTATTACCTGAACGTTTCGATCATTCTCAATTGAAGTTATTTTGAAATGTTTAAATTATCCAAAATTTATGTAAATATGGAATGTTTCTGAATATATCAGAATAAACCTGCCTTGAAATGGTTCAAAAATGTTTCGATAATTTTGAAACATTTGAGAAATGTCTAAAATAAATGTTTCGATTATTCACAACTACAGTACTTTTGAAATGTTTCATAAACGTTTCATGTTTACTGGGAATGTATAAGTATTACTCTCAGAGTAATAAAAGACCATAGAGATGCCCTCTCTATCTTTGTCTTGAAGTCAACATAACTTTGTTTACAAGCGAGGGCCTCATACATGTTAAGTCTGTATTCATTCGGGTAGTTTCGTGTATGTCCGTTCATTTCATTCGGATCAAGTTGTCTCTTCGGTTGTATTATGGACCTTCATACTCTAAATGTAAACAAACTGTCCATAACATTTCCTCACCCGTCACCCCCTCGCCCACAAATTGTATAGAAAAGGATAGTTCATGTTCACTTCAAAACAATCAAAATATATTTGTGTAGGTATAGGCAGGGCATCTCTATGTCTTTTATTACTCTGAGGTATTACTAGTACAGTTGAATCATATATGTATTAATACCAATATTAACCGTACACACCAATCAAGCCATAAGTCAATTGGCGTTTTCCATTTCGGAGTGTGTTAAGCCCCGGGGGCTTCTTACTATTGGTGGATTTTGACAGATGTCATTTTTCAGCCAATGATTCAACTAGAGAAGAAGGTGGTACTCTGTATTTTGTTTTGCATAGCGAAGCGAAACGAAGTTAAACGAAGCACACGCTATCACTTTGTGGGACATCCATATTGTCAGAACAAACTAGGTATATCAAATAAAGAAACTGACAAACTTTACTTCATCAGATGGCTGCTTGATCAGAAAATGAAATGAACAGACCCGTACTTATCTCTACTGCAAAATGTAAAACTTGACAACATCAAACCGTATTTCATCAGGCTGGACGAAAGCAGAAACAAAAATATCGACTGTACTTTCCTGGATTGTTAATTCGACGTATATGTAAATGATCCGAATGAGATTTTCACAAAAACTTATTTTGTCAGAAGCGAATTTTAACAGAAAAGTAAATCTTCAAATTCGTACCTCATGCGATTCGTATTTCATAAAACCAGCAACTCAACAGACCAGTAAATATCTATACTGGTACTAACACCGATTGCACTTGCTCCGACCGATACATGAGCCGATTAACATTCGGTCAGATTCGAATTTATCAGAAATTGAAAACAGTTCATGATTGATGGATATTTAAATTTGCTTGAATATTTTGATAAATGGTGGTGTTTGTTCTGTCCTTTATTTTGTTTTACAAGAAGGCACGAACCTTGCAAATGTAAATGTTGATATCCTAACGAAAAAATAAAAATTTCAAATTCGTACTTAGATGGACATTTTTATATTGCTCTGCTTTTGATATATACATAGTAGTTTATCGCCATTAACTCATTTGCATAGATATAATAATATGTCAAGTGTTTTTCATTCGTCATTAAAATATGGATAGATATGTTACAATTTTCTTTTAATAGGTATTAAATGAATCGTTGTTATTTTTGAAATATCTTAAGCGGAGGGATGACAATAATAAACGCTGATAAGTAATTTCAATAAATACAATAGTATTGAAACGGTAAATTAGCCACAACTATTATATAACTCGAAGGAGAAATACTTACCGCTTATTATTCATGCCATTTGAAGATAGAATAATTTCATATAAATACCAATTCGCATGTAATTCAATTGGTGGTAAATGGAATATTTTTACTACATTTCTTAGACTGCATAGATATTTTCTATTCGTCATCAAAAATATCGAAATGTTTTCTATCGTCTCTAATGTAAGGATAAAGCCATTGGATCACAGTTTGTTCAAATTGCATTATTTCACGTTTTATGAAACAAACAAAGATGAATTACATTCTTCATTTCATTGGAGAGCGTTATCAACTTCTCTATTTGGATTTCACGTAACGGTGGAATAGCTCTAATTTTCGTGATCATGACTTCAATCACATGATCTGCTCTTCCAAACCGCGTGTGTAATGTTTCCAATATTAGGTCAACATTTTCGGAAGTTAATAGCATTCCTGCCACAGCTGACTTTGCCTCATCTCCTCGCACACACTTCTGTAACTTAATCAAAATTTCGTCAGGAGTGTATTCGCACATCCGACAGACTTGTTAATATCGCTGATAAAATATAGGCCAATCTTCAGGATTGCCGTCGAATATGGGAAAATCCTTATCAACGATATGCCTAGCTAGAAATTTATCATGTCCAGATGGCGCAACTTTTTTCATGACATCAGAAATTGTTTGACATAGCAAATTGACATCATCACGAGGTTGGTTCATAGTTGGTACGATATGGGGAGGGTTATCAATAATGGGTTCAAAAACATCAACATTTTTTATCCAATCAACAATAGAAGCATGTTTATCAATTTTGCTCACCTTTGAAGATGTGGATACGTCAGTTCCGTTGTTTTCTGCCTCAGCAGCTGCTTTCAACTCAGCTTCCTTCACATCATGCTCCAACTGCAAAATCTTCAATCTATTCTCGATTTCTTTCTGTTTCTTTTCAAAATCTTCCTTCATCTTCTCTAGTTCCCGCCTTTCTTTTTCTGTCTGCATGAGTAGGCGCTTCTTCTGCAGATCTAGGGACGCATGGGAACCTTTTGAAGAAATAACAGAACGAGAAACACATTTTTCGGATTTTCCGGGACTATAAGATCGTTCCGAAAAAACTGACTTTTGTGTGACATTCATGTCAACTTTGGAATTTTCAAAATTAGGCAATGAATATGAATTTGCATTGATGGGGGGGACATGCATAGGGGTAACATTGATAGCCTTACCTTCTGCTAATGTACTCACGTTTCCTCTACTCCCAGCACCAAATCCTCTCGGCCACGCAAAATCATCTGCCAATCCCTTGTTGACACCAGCAACACTTCTTCTTGGTTTTCGGACTGTATTTACTCCTCTATCCATAGTTGAATTCAATCCGGCTCGAAGGACCAAATGTTTCATACAACTAGTTAAATCAACTTTATTTTCCAAAAAATTACAAATTCAAAGTATAACTTTTCTTTACTTCAAAATTGACAATCAAAAATCCTCTTTTTTTTACAAAACCACAACAACAGTCTAAATTCACTTTCTTCATACAGGATGAGACGCCACAATGTTTTTCATTTAATTTGGATCCGAAAGGAGCACCATCATTTTGAACAGCTCCTGAATGACTACTTTTATGCCTTCTTTTGATATCTCCATCCATTAGACGACCTTTTACGAAGTCTACCGTGATTTTATCGGACGAAAGAGTTTCGATAGCCGTAACTACAACATTGTATGACTCGTTGTATTTTCTTGCATTGGGATTGCCAATGAATTGATATTCCAAAAAATTATAGGTTTTTAATTATACCACGAATTATATTTAGGACGACAATATATCGATTTGAAATTGAAAAAAATCGTGTCACCTGGTAATTGATGCTTTACTTCTAGCCGTATTTAACGGAATACTCTTTTCCACGGCCTCATCTATGATACCAATGGACATTTGTCCCCAACGATCGCTCATATTCATAAATAAAGATAACTAGTCAAAACACATGAATTTGACGTTTATAATTTAAATCATTATTTTCACTTGACAGATAGTAAAACAAAAACTAAGCAGGTTTATCACCGTGAAAATACAGCGACAAGCTATATTTTCACTGTAGTTCTATTGTCTGAATTTCAAAATTTGAAATCCACTGATTGGTTGTTAAGCAAGGAAATATATTGTCAGTAATATATGCAATATTATGAAGTTGATGACAGTTTTCATTCAAATTTGCTAAAGTGACAAAACATTCTATTTACATATATATAAAAGAACATCAAAAACATTCATAAGCTGATGAATGGATAACTTAGATTCCAAATATCAACATATTTCTATCTAGTACCATTGTTTAAATATAAGGGGAATATTTAAACAATTACAGTACCATATGATCTATTGCGCTTTCTAGCCTCTGACGATATGATGAAGTAAATTTCTGTGTGTTACGATTTCTATAATATGATGTTGCATTGGGTGTTCCAAATAAAGCTATAGTACTTTTACGAACGATTCGGAGTAAGCAGTCCTCTGAGTAAGTTTATGAACGCAGCCCTTACAAGCTATTACCATCGACATAAATTGACAAACTGACACTTCTGACAGCGCCAACAGTCATAAAAAATGTTTTTGCAGGATTTTGACAGTACCTATCTTTTGTGTTGTGGAATTGTGGATGTTTGTGAAAAAAATAATGTATTCATAAACTAAAAACTTTAATTATGAATTTACTAATTCGGTGAGAGTGACTCTAAATTTAGTGAAATAGTGTTATTATGCATTGTACAGTTGACAAAACTCATTTTAGTGCAGCTTCCAGCACACAGACTAAGAATATGAAGGATGGTAAGATGTTTTTTCACTTACCATTTGAAACGACAGTTATGAGATGATAGTGTTTTTTTTTCAGAATATTCAAATCTACCACTAATTTCTAACAAACAGTTATCTAGTAATCAATGTTTTTCTAATATACATACTTCAAAATTTTTACAAACTACACATTTTTCTCTGCCCTTAGCTTGTTCAGGAGAGTGGAGCACGCCCTAAACATTGTTTGTAGTGAAATGCTAGCCGTGATAGGGAAAATGAAGTTGAAAGAATCAGAAATATCTGAAGGCTTACTTAAAATGCATTGAGAATGAACTTTTTAAGTAAGGCCTCAAAGCCTCTGGAAGATCTTGTGGATAAACACCACTAGTAATAGCTGTGTTGAGTGTGGATTATGATTTCATTAATAACTGAAACGATTTCTTTTTCATACCGCTCTTGGTTTTCTTCTGATATAACAGCGAGCTATTCAAAACTTTGTTCGCAGTTCAACCATATACTTTTTCTACAACTGCTATGAAAAGCAGAGTATTTTTCATGGCTTACTTACTTCAAAACCATGTTTTGCTCATGAGAAATATTCTGTCTTACGGCGCTTTGCCCACACCACATTCATTTATATGGAGAGTTAACAAATATTGACAAAAACTAGTTGGCTGCTGTTCAGCTTTAAATAGTTGTCACAGCTCTCAAGAACTGTCAGATTACCTATAAATTAAATTCATATGGTGGTTTTTATTCGTGTTTTGATGAAGAAGCAAACTATTTTCAGAATTTCTTTCGCTTTTTTCCTTGAATTAACATAGCTTTTTGTAGTCAGTCAGAGAATTAAAAAAATCAGCTATCTGAATGAAAATGCGAATTTTCACTTTCAGATTTTTTCTTTTCTTTTCAGTTAGAGTATTTTTACAATATGTATCAGATGTAGTTCAATGTCCAGCGCGGCTTGTGCCGAGGAAGTAGTTGTTTTCTGTTACATATTACAAATAAATCACATTTTTCATTTTTGAATTTTCATGGTGAATGTTCCCCTTTTCAATTCTGGTCCTGGTTCGACACCCGGGCCAGGCTATTTTTTTTTAATTTTAATTTATATTATATTAAAACACATTCAAATACTACTACTGTAGCTTTAGGATTTCGTTTTATTTTCAGTACAACAATATAAGTCAAAATACTATTTTCTATTTTTCAAAAACTGACGACTACTACTTTTTATATAAAAAGGTGTAAGAGTTTACAATCAATTATGCACTGGCATTAAGAACCAGCCTACACATTTCAAATTTCGAATCTCTATAAAACGTTTTCTGCAAGAAAATTTATTTTATGACATTGACGAATTTTTTAATGTAACTTTTTAATTAAATATTTTATTGATGTGTTTAATCTTGTTGTTTAGTAGTTAAGTAAGTAGTTTCTATTATATTTATATACATGTACTCATACATTATATCTTGACATGTTCTATCCCAAATGGGTCTTTTGAATGAATAAACTGATTGATTGATTGATTGATTGATTGATTGATTGATTAAAGAGTGATGTAATCCAACATCCATAACACTCTTCCACACCTAAATGAAATCACTTAGGTACTTCGGTTTTCTAGTATTTCTTCCAGATCTTCTCACGCACTGGGTTTCGGAAGACACAGCATTGCTTATTCCAGTCTCAATGGTCATTTGATCTCCATCTATTCCAGTGACGGAAGCGTCAACTTAAGGACCAATGGAAACACTTGCATTGGAATCAGCTAAGCTTTGTTTTCGCGATTCATCTGATCCTCGTTCTCCAAACTAACTCGTGGTAACAATTGGTCGATATGCCGCCTCATTTTCTGGCCCTCTGAAGTTGTTATGGTGAAAGTGCCATTCTTCTGATAAACTCTTCCTGGTAACCATTTATCTCCATTATAATTTCGGAATAAAACTTTATCATCAGTTTCAAAGCTTCTGACCTCTTTCTTCCTTACCACTTTATCTTCATTGATCAATTTTGGATTATCCCAATCAAAAACGCTTCTCAACCTCCTACCAAAAAGAAGTTCGGCGGGTGATTTTCTTGTTATGCAATTCGGTGTAGTTCGCAAACTGAAGAGGACTCTGGGCAAAGTCTATATTGTTTGTTCCCATTTTTTCCATCTCTTTTTTTTATTGTTTGAACTTGTCTTTCCACTAGTCCATTTGAAGAAGGGTGATATGGTGCCGTAAATATATGCTTTATTCCATTCTTGGTAGTAAAATCCATCATTATTTGTGATTTGAATGTCTGATGATTATCAGATACCATCGTTATTGGAATTCCATGCACACAAAATATATTTCTTAACTCATTAACAGTCTCCTGAGGGGACAAGTGTTTCACTTTTTTCACCTCACCTCAACCCAACGGGAGTATGCATCCACTACTATAAAATAGATATGTCCATTATGTGGTCCTGCATGATCTATATGTATTCTCTCCCATGGGCCATGTGGAGAAGGCCAACTGCTTTTAACTGGTGATGGATTATTTCAATGTTTTTGACATTCTTTTCATGAAGATACGATTATTTCAATTTGTTCTTCTGATTCAGACCACCAGAAATAACTTCTTGCCATCATTTTCATTCTAGTCATTCCTTCATGACATGCATATAACTGGTTGAGCAATTTTCTCTGAAAAATTTTGGGAATAACCGTGCGACCCAAATAATACAACCCCGCAATATAGATAGTTCAATTTTTCTTTTGGCAAAATAACTCATTTCTTCCAGAACTTGATATGGTCATCCGTGTAAAATTGCATATTTAACTTTCTGTAATAAATTGTCTTGTTTTGTAGCCTCTTCAATTTCCTTTGCTGTTATCGAAAATTCCCTCTGTCCTGATATTAAAAACACTTCTGATGGTTCTGGAATAATACATACTTTCGTTGGTCTAGGCAAACGGATAAAGCATCTACACTTTGTAGTCTCTCAAAAGATTCATGTTTGATTGTATAAGAATAAGCTGACAATTGTAGGAGCCACCTGACCATCCTGGGAGATACTGAATTCGGAGTCGACTTTTTTGGATTCAAAAGTCCTATTATAGGTTTACAATCAGTAACAATGGTGAACTCCCTTCCCACAATGAACTGATGAAACTTTGTTATACCAAAAATGATTCCCAAGACTTCTCGCTCAAACAAGGAATAATTTCTTTCCGTTGGCTGGAGAGTACGTGAAGCAAAATATATAGGAGCCTGAGTTCCGTCAGACATGATATGCGATAAAATGGCTCCGACTCCATAGGGGGATGCATCACAGCTGAGAACTAACGGTTTCTTTAGATCGTAATATATCAACAATGCATCGGATTTCAATAATTGCTTCATTGTATTGAAAGCAATATCATGTTCGTCTACCCACCTCCATGGCTCATTTCTATCCAAAAGACTATATAATGTTTCAGCAACAGATGCTTTATTTTTCAAAAACCTATCATAAAAATTCAGAAATCCCAAGAAAGACTGAAGTTCCTTTTTATTCTCTAGAGTTTTTGCTTGATGTATCACTGCCATCTTCGGCATCAATGAGGTAGCCCAAAATTTAAATTTGTTTCAGTTTGAACTGACATTTGGACTTCTTAAGTTTTAACCCTGCTTCCGAAATTCTTTCTAAGACCATTGTAGTTCTTCGTGTGAGATCAGCATCATCTCTGCCCATTATAAGAACATCATCAATAACTACTATCACACCATCAATCCCCGATAATATAATTTTTCCAATTTCGCTTTGACAGATGGCTGGACAACTGTTGACTCCAAAAGGAAGTCTTTTCATCTTGAATAATCCCTTTGATGTATTGATAGTCAATAATTCTGAACTGTGTTCGTCGACAGTGAACTGGAAATAAGCTTCTCTAAAATCTAGCTTAGCAAATATTTTAACACCAGCCAAGGAAGAAATAACTTCGTTTATAGATGGAAGGGAATGTACATCAATTTTCACTGCCTCTTGATTGACTGTGTGACCATACAGTCTAACGCTGCCATCAGTTTTAATAATTGGAAGAACTGGGGTAGCCCATTTTGAAGTACGAATGGGTTCAATTACGTTCATTTTCTGTAAGCGCTCGATTTCTGTTTCAACTTTTTCTCTCAGAGCAAGAGGAACTGGTCGAGATCTCATGAATATAGGTTTAGCTTGTGGATCTATGTTCATTCTGTTGATAATAAACTCCTTCCAATCGAATTCTTAACTGACTGAACCAATTGCTTCCCACTAATCCTGGACCACTTCCTTTTGCTACTAGCAACGGCAACTTCATTTGGGAATTTTTGAAACACACATCAACCATTGAAATGGTCGTTACCAACTCTTTCAGACGTATGTCAAGCTGGCGTAGCCGTTTCAGCACAATCCAAAAAAACAAGTGCAGTATTTTGTAACTAATTAATAACTATTTTCTAAAACAAATTTCAATTTTCTAACTCGAGCCGTTCCGGAAAAAAAGGTTAAGCGTTAAGCTAGCACAGCCATCTCGTAACTTTTTTCCTGCTGAAAATTTTTGAAGGATTGAAATGCTAGAATTTCTAACTTTTTAAAAACTTTCGAGTAACACAACTTTCAATTTTCTAACTCAAGCCGTTTCAGAGAAAAAGGGGTTGTGCTAGCTTAAAGCTTAAGCTGGCACAGCCGTCTCGTAACTTTTTACTGCTGAAAATTTTCGACTGATTGAAGTGCTGAAATTTCTAACTTTTTAATAACTTTCTAGTGATATACAAGGAGTTTCGATTCGCTTCCTAAGGCGCAAAAATCCCAAAATACTCGAATTAAATTGCATTTTTTTAACGTTGACTTCTTCATTGTCTAACTTTTGCAAATTTGAAAACTGAGAATATATTACCTGATTTCTCACTCATATGGCCGATTGTGGTGAAGAAAATTTCAGTAGAAAGAATTAAAATCTTCGAAACGCAACGAGACCGAAATCCAAATCATATCACCTTCTTTCTCCTCTTTAATTTTTTACCTTCAATACAAACATTAGAAAGAAGCCTACAGGGGAATACGACATATAACACCTATGCGAACTGGTTGGGATTAAACATTTCTATATTAAATGCAGAAATTATATTTCTAACCTTCTACAAAATTTGATGAGACCGGGGCCAATATAGGTACGCAATTCCTTATTTTTTTGCCTTCTGATTCTCTAACAATAACACAAACAGCAGATATAATGATACAGGGATGATTGACATTACCTTCGACCTATGTGAATTGATTGTGATGTGAAATATTATCTGATATATATTTATATATACAGTGCGGCTTTTAATAGTCCCCCCCCCTGTTAACTTTTGAACGGTTCGACGTAGAAACGTGAAAAAAAAAAACCGTTTCGAGGGTTTCACCAATACTACTTTTTGAAAAAAAAAAAATATGGTGATTGCTCAATAGGGGGCGCAGGGGGGCCCATCAACTAAAAATTTTTATATGGCATGGGGGGTCAAGGGGTACATCGTTGAAAAGTAAATTCAATCCTCTTTACAACCATCAACTTTTTTTTAATTTCGTTGATATTTTTTTTGCAATTTAAATTCGAAATATCAAAAATAAATGCGGATCTGAATACTACTCATACCTCGATAAATTTGAACGGTTTGATGTGGAACAATGAAACCAAAAATTTTTTGAAGGACATTACCGATACTACTTTTTGAGAGAAGAAACATTGCGATTACTCGACAGATGGCGCTGGGGACACATTAATTTAAAAATTTCGAAAGGCATAAAAATCGAAATTGGGAAAAAAATTATAGACAAAATTCAAAAATATTTAGATGGTTGTAAAGAGAATTGAATTATCTTTTCAACGATGTGCCACTTGACCCCCCATGCCATTTAAAAACTTTGAGTCGATGGGTTCCCACGCGCCCCCTATTGAGCAATCACCATATTTTTTTTTTCAAAAAGTAGTATTGGAGAAACCCTCGAAACGGTTTTTTTTACGTTTCTACGTCGAACCGTTTAAAAGTTAACAGGGGAGGGACTATTAAAAGCCGCACTGTATACATTAACGTGCTGACAGTGCTAGAGGAAACATCTGTATTCCTGAGCTTCTTTGCATAGTACAGGACTTTAGTGCAAAAGTGATAATGTCTAGTGAAAGTGACGGTAGTTATTCCGAAATGGAACTGGATGATGATGGCGAATGGAAGAAAATCTAAATCAAAGGCTGAAAATGACCCAAAAAGAAATAAAACTTTCTCCACAAGTGAAATCAACAATATTATTATGGGCACCAGCTCCAGTACTATAAGCCAAACAGCAAAAAGTCCACATATAAATACTTCCTCAAAAAAACAACCAACAAACAAAAACCATGAAATAAGAAATTACTCTCCCAAAATAAATGAGATACAAAGGAAAAAATTCAAACACCTTTTTCATCTGAATGGCGATACAGGGTGTACAAGAATAGCATTCTGCAACCTCTGGGAAAAACTATTTCCTGAGGTAGACGACGAGATTCTCCAGACAAAAACTGGTATACTATTGAAGACAAATCAAGAAAAAACTCCTCTGGTTGAAACTCTTAAGAAATTAGTAACCCTGAAGAGGATAAATAGCTTCAAAGAAACTACCACAAACAACAAACCCCCAACTTTCTCCCATTCTACCAGCTTCTCAGTTGTCATAGCCTCAGTTGAGTTGGAAATCAGTGATGATGTAGTCAGCCAACATCTCACCAATATGAACATAGAACACCGTTTCTGCAAAAGGATCATATCACAAAATACCCATCAACCAACAACTCTTATTAGAATCATAACTGGTTCTCAAGACACATCCCAAGCTCTTTTGAAAAGTAGATTCTACTTCAAATACCGCCATTACCCGGTATACCCTAGGAAGCCTCCTCCTCCAACTCCTATGCCATGTAGCAAATGCTCCCTTTACTCCCATCCCACTGAACTATGCAACAGCCCCCCAAAATGCCCTAAACGCTTTGGAGCACATCACCCAAACAAGTGTACATCAACGCTTCCACCAAAATGTTCAGGATGTGGATCAGAAGAACATCAAGCTTGGTCATTTAAATGTCCTAATAGACCTACAGCACCGATCGAGGGAGTTCTCTCAACAAGAAATCCCATGAAATCGATCCAGCTAAGAAGCAGTCAAGAATTCATAGCCCAGTCACCATCCATGATATGATTATAAATACATACATTGACGAGCTGAATAATCCAGCAAACGGAAATAGAAATGAGCTACTACACAAACTTGGGCGTAGATTTGTCGACAATTACAATGTTGACTCACAAGCTGTCTTTTCTGGAAGTCGAGTTTACATCTTGATCTTCGAACTTGACTCAAAAGAACCATCCCCTACCGAACCAATCAACAATGAAAGTAACATACAGTATGCCCAGTCCAATGCCAGTTAAAATTCTCTACTGTAACATAAACAGCTATCCCAGGAGAAAACAAATTATAAATCATTATATCGAAAACAACGACATTGATTGCACTCTGTTTGTGGAAGCGAAAACAAAACTTGATAGCAACACTTCATATAGAAACTGGTACGTCATTCAAAAGAATGGTCATCAAATCCATAATAAAACTAGAGGGGGTTCGATGGTCCAAGCAAAGCCAAATGTCGAAATTGGTAAAGCAAACTCTCCAGCAATCAACAATCAGCTCAATGAATGTATACACTTCACTATACCTTTCCTCAAGGACAAACTTCATATATTTCTGGTGTACTTTCATCCAAACTCTAGACTTGAAGAAACCGTCTTTACCCAGGCATGCTTACATACCTACTCAATTATCATTGGAGATTTCAATGCAAACAACAGGTATAAAAGAAGACAGCTGAGCAATTTTCTACAAAATTCTAACTTCAAAAGATTTGAAACGGCTCCGACTTTCATAATGCCTAATAACCAAGACTCAACACCCGATGTTATACTTTACTCACAGAATCTCTCATCAAACATTCTACGAGTTGAGGAAATCCCAGACTTGGGATCAGACCATCTCGGACTAAAACTCACAATTGACTGCAACAAACGAGTTGAAAACGATGAAATCTGGAAATATATTTTTCATAAAACTAATCTTGAGAAAGTTAATGAAAACATGGAAAACTACTTAGAAGCATTAGAGGGGCAAGAAACGACTGAACAGCTGAGATAACTAACTTCAATGAAAGGCTCGCTGGACTTATAATGGAAAACACTCCAAAAACTAAACAGATATACTATACATACGAATTACCACCTTTCATCATTAGACTCATTAAGAACAAAAGAAAAATGTATCGTGACTACAAGCTTACAGGTAATCAAAATCTTAAAGCAGAAATGAACAAATACAATAAGAATATTCAAAAATTGATTGAAGAATACCGAACAAGCAAGTGGATTGATACCTGTGAAGCCATAAACAAGAAAAAAGGACAGACTTACTGGCACGAAATCAGAAAACTGTCAAAATACAAAAGCAATTCAATGTGTAACAGTAAACCACTTGAAATCAATGGTGATATATTTGAAACCCCAGAGGAAAAAGCAAATGCTTTTGGCGAGTATTTTGAAACCACATAGACTAAAACTCAAGATATAAACTTTGACGTCAACCACTATCTAAATGTGAACTCTTGGTTTGAAAGATACTTTTCAGCAGAAACCCCACGAGAAGAGCATCATATTGAAGAGGACGAATACTTTGACATCATCAATCAAGGCAAAAGTACGAGTCCAGGCCATGACCTTTTAACCAAGAAGATGCTGAGAAAATTAGATGTACGAATACACAGATTCATTATAAAAATACACGAACCCTGCTTAAAATACCACCATATCCCTACAGAATGGAAAACAGGAATTATTGTAACAATACCCAAAAATGGTAAAGACCACAGCAAACCCCAAAACTTTAGACCTATCACACTGTTGCCTGTGTTAGCTAAAAATCTGGAAAAGATTATAAAAGATCGGTTGGAAACTACCATGGGAAGCAATATACCTGACTATCAATTTGGATTCAAAGCCCAGCACTCGACAGCACATCCCCTGAAAATATTAACCAACAATATAGAAACAACTAAATTGAATAGGAAGAAAACAGGAGCTTTATTTATGGATATAAATAAGGCTTTCGACAGTGTCTGGCACAGGGGCTTATTGTACAAGTTATTCCAGATGAATTGTCCATCATATTTAATATTTATTCTCAGAGACCTGTTGAGAAACAGCATTCTGAAAGTAAGAATTTTCAACGCCACATCCAACGAATTTGTTCCTCAGCAAGGACTTCCTCAAGGATCACCTCTGTCCCCAATATTATACAACCTATACTGTGCAGATATTTATAGTCACCAACATCAGGACCCAGAATATTTCAATAGCTCATACCTACTACAATATGCTGATGACACCGCATTAATAGCTCACGAAGAAACAATAGAGAGAGTTGCTGAGAACCTGCAAGAATTAATAGACTCCACCTCTTCTTGGTTTAACAGATGGAGACTCAAACCCAATCCCGAAAAATCCCATTTTGTCCTCTTCAACCACCACCCAACCCCATCATCACCCAGTCTCACGATGTATCAACACAATATTCAAGCAGAGACAACTATCGACTATTTGGGCATGAGGTTCGATAACAAACTGAACTTTAATGCACACACTCAACTCAAGAAGAAAAATAAAATTGCAAGAGCTGGACACTTTCGAAATCTTACCTACAGAGGAAACGGTATCAACATCAATACCGCAAGCCACATATATAAGATGATATGCTGACCAATGATCGAGTATGGACACATGATATTCCTTAATTGTAAGAACAGAGCTCTAAACAACCTCAGAGTAGCTGAAACATCATCACTACGCAAAATTACTAAAATGCATCACCCCAATAACCCCCTCCACAATCCATCCAATGCAACACTATATCAGAGGACAAAAAATATGCCAATTGATGAACGTCTAAGAAAACTGAACTTTAAATTCTTCAACATAACTGAAAACTTACAAATCCTGGAAAAATATGCTATAAGAAGAATGCCAGGCATCATTCCACATCACAGACACCCTCAACAAACAATTCTTGAACACATCTATGACATCCTCCACTAAATTAAGTTCCTTTTTTTTATGTACACAATTTTTTTTCATCATTGAAAATAATGAGAAAGGGGTGTATTAAAGTATATTCTACCCTCAGGATCTGAAAAGAACCTAATTTTTTCTAGGAAAATATTTTTGATCCTCTTCAAATCGTGATGAGAACGAGAGAATTGAAATTTCACATTTGTTTTACCCTCTGATTTTCTAACTCCAGTCAAATCATTGGAAATAATGAAAAAGGGGTATATTGAAGTATATTCTACCCTCAGGATCTGAAAAGAACCTAAAATTTCCTAGGAAAATATTTTTGATCCTCTTCAAATCGTGATGAGAAAGAGAGAATTGAAATTTCACATTTGTTTTATCTTCTGATTTTCTAACTCCAGCACAATCATTGAAAATAATAAAAAAGGGGTATATTGAAGTATATTCTATCCTCAGGATCTGAAAAACACCGAAATTTTCCTAGGAAAATATTTTTAATCTTCTTCAAATCGTGATGAGAGCGAGATAATTGAAATTTCACATTTTTTTTACCCTCTGATTTTCTAACTCCAGCACAATCATTGGAAATAATAAAAAAAGAGGTATACTGAAGTATATTCTACCCTCAGGATCTGAAAGGAACCGAAAAATTCCTGGACAAATATTTTTAATTCTCTTCAAATCGTGATGAGAACGAGAGAATAGATATTTCACATTTGTTTCACCCTCTGATTTTCTAACTGCAACACAATCATTGGAAATGATAAAAAAGGGATATATTGAAGTATATTCTACCCTCAGGATTTGAAAAAAACCGAAAAATTCCTAGGAAAATATTTTATACCTCTTCAAATCGTGATGAGAACGAGAGAATTAAAATTTCACATTTGTTTCACCCTCTGATTTTCTTACTCCATCACAATCATTAAAAATAATAAAACTAGGGTGTATTGAGGTATAATCTTTCTTCAGAATCTGAAAAAAACCGAAAATTTGCGGAGAAAATATTTTTAATCGTATTCAAATCGTGATGAGAACGAGAGAATTGAAATTTCACATATGTTTTACCCTCTGATTTTCTAACTCCAGCACAATTATTGGAAATAATAAAAAAGGGGTATATAGAAGTATATAAAAAATTCCTGGAGAAATATTTTTAATTCTCTTCAAATCGTGATGAGAACGAGAGAATAGATATTTCATATTTGTTTTACCCTCTGATTTTCTAACTGCAACACAATCATTGGAAATAATAAATATATTGAATATATTGAAGTATATTGAAGTATATTGAAGTATATTCTAATAGAATATATTGAAGTATATTCTACCCTCAGGATCTGAAAGGAACCGAAAAATTCATGGGAAAATCATTTTAATCCTCTTCAAATCGTGATGAGAACAAGTGAATTGAAATTTCACATTTGTTTTACCCTCTGATTTTCTAACTCCAGCACAATTATTGGAAATAATAAAAAAGGGGTATATAGAAGTATATTCTATCCTCAGCATCTGGAAGGAACCGAAAAATTCCAGGAGAAATATTTTTATTTCAAATTTGAAATATCAAATATAAATGCCGATCTGAATACTACTCATACCTCGATAAATTTGAACGGTTTGATGTGGAACAATGAAACCAAAAATTATTTGAACTTATTAATTCTTGATTGTATCAAATATTGAAATTCCAACAGAAGATAACTGTGTTTGTATCAGCAGCTGCTGCATTGGAAATTTTGTATGGCACATTTTTAAACTCACTATCGCTGCTGCTTTCCATAGTTCATTGCGATAATTGCAACCGAAAAACATGCAAACTTTCAAAAATCAAGTAGCTGTCAGTTGTTGCGCTGCTGCGGTAATGATCAACTGCATTTATCAAAACCATACTTACCAAGATTTTCATATTTACAATGACAATAACGATGTGATTCTCGTTAGTACTTACTTTCCGGACTTGGCTGGTGAAATTCCACTTTCTCATGGAAAAAGCGTCCATAAAGTGGGTACTTCTAAGATATTTTTCATACTTGTCAAATAATACTGTAAAATAGCCATGTTTTATTATTTCCAATGATTGTGCTAGAGTAAGAAAATCAGACGGTAAAACAAAGGCGACATTTCAATGCTCCCGTTCTCGTCAAGTTCTGGTGAAGATTGAAAATATTATCCTGGGAAATTTTCCGTTCTTTTCAGTACGATTATACTATAAAGCAGCCCTGATTCATTATTGTGCTGGATTTAGAAAATCAGATGGTAAAACAAATGTAAAATTTAGAGGCTCTTATTCTCTTCACGTTCTAAAGGCGGTTAAAAATATTTTTATGACACTAAGGTAAAAAACGATTAAAATTTCCACAATTTATATATAAATTTTGTGGAAACTTTAATTGTTTTTTACCTTAGTGTCATAAGTATGGATTTCCATCAAGTAACGGCCACGTCAATCCAAAAAATAAAATATTTTTCATTTTCATTTTCCTCAGATCACGGGGGTAGAATATACTTCAATAAACCCCTATTTTATTATTTTTAATGATTTTACTGGAGTTAAAAAATCAGAGGGCGAAACAAATGTTCTCTCGTTCTCATTACGATTTAAATACGATTAAAAATATTTCTCCGCAAATTTTCAGTTTTTTCCAGATTCTGAAGGAAGATTATACCTCACCTAGATTTATCATTATTAATAATTGTGATAGAGTTAGAAAATCAGAGGGTGAAACATATGTGAAATTTCAATTCTCTCGTTCTCATCACGATTTGAAGAGGATTAAAATGATTTTCCCATGAATTTTTCGGTTCCTTTCAGATCCTGAGGGTAGAATATACTTCAATATACCCCTTTTTTATTATTTCCAATGATTGTGCTGGAGTAAGAAAATCGGAGGGTAAAACAAATGTAAAATTTCAAATCTCTCCTTCTCATCACGATTTGAAGAGTATCAAAAATATTTTCCTAGGAAATTCTAGGTTCTTTTCAGATCCTGAGGGTAAAATATACTTTAATACACCTCTTTTTTATTATTTTCAATGATTGTGCAGAAGTTAGAAAATCAGAGGGCTAAACAAACGTGAAATTTAAATGCGCTTGTTCTCGTCACGTTTTGAAGACGGTTAAAAATATTTTCCCAAGATTTTTTCCATTATTTTCGAACCCTTAGGGGTTATCGGTCTCATCAATTATTGAACACAGTTAAAATATTTTCTCAATTGATTTTCGATGCATTTTAGATCAAGTTTGATGAACATTGCGAAATAATATAAATATACAGGTCGTATTTTTTATGTCGTACCACTATTGGCATCTCGAAAACGGTAAAGGATACGAAGTTGGTTAAATTAGACAAAAGTTGCCTATTTTAGTGAACAATGAAATGATGTTTCCAAATCGGAAGTATTACAAACCGTTTTCAAAATATACGGGGAAAACTGAAATTACCCATTTTCTTTTCTTTGCGATGGCATATAGGGGCAGAAATGTAGAAACAAATACCAGGTAAGATACATATCTGAAGTCGGTAAGATAAGGACTACTTAAATTCTTTAGAAAAAAATGCAGGTCCGTATTCGAAAAAATAGAGTTGAGGGTGGCCCCGAGGAACAAAACGTCGTTTTGAAAATTGAAGTATAGCACGTGAAAGAAAATTCAAAACAGATAAGAAAGTTTCCCGAACACATTTCCCTATTCCTAAAAATAGGGGCGCCAACGCAAAGAAAATAAAACGAGTAATTTCGGTTTTCCCCGTATATTTTGAAAACGGTTCGTAATACTTCCGATTTGGAAACATCGTTTCATTGCTCACTAAAATAAGCAACTTTTGTCTAATTTAACCAACTTCGTATCATTTACCGTTTTCGAGATGCCAATAGTGGTACGACATAAAAAATACGACCTGTATATCAGACAATATATTTCCTTGCTTAACAACCAATCAGTGGATTTCAAATTTTGAAATTCAGCCAATAGAATCGGAACTACAGTGAAAATATAGCTTGTCGCTGTATTTTCACGGTGATAAACCTGCTTAGTTTTTGTTTCACTATCTGTCAAGTGAAAATAATGATTTAAATTATAAACGTCAAATTTATGTGTTTTGACTAGTTATCTTTATTCATCAATATGAGCGATCGTTGGGGACAAATGTCCATTGGTATCATAAATGAGGCCTTGGAAAAGAATATTCCGTTAAATACGGCTAGAAGTAAAGCATCAATTACCAGGTGACACGATTTTTCTTTATTTCAAATCGATATATTGTCGTCCTAAATATAATTCGTGGTATGATTAAAAACCTATAATTTTTTGGCAATCCCAATGCAAGAAAATACAACTCGTCCTGCGGACGTATTTTCAACTTTGGGATTGCAATTCATTAATATTCCAAAAAATTATCGGTAATAATCATACCACTTATTATATTACCCCTGATAATATTTCACATCACAATCAATTCACATAGGTCGAAGGTAATGTCAATCATCCCTGTATCATTATATCCGCTGTTTGTGTTATTGTTAGAAAATCAGAAGGCAAAAAAATAAGGAATTGCGTACCTATATTGGCCCCGGTCTCATTCAATTTTGAAGACGGTTAGAAATATAATTTCTGCATTTAATATAGAAATGTTTAATCCCAATAACCAGTTCGCATAGTCGTATTCCCCTGTAGGCTTCTTTCTAATGTTTGTACAACCACTTTTTCTCCGAAACGGCTTGAGTTAGAAAATTGAGAGTTGTGTTACTCGAAAGTTATTAAAAAGTTAGAAATTCTAGCGTTTCAATCCTTCAAAAATTTTCAGCAGGAAAAAAGTTACGGGATGGCTGTGCCAGCTTAAGCTTTAAGCTAGCACAACCCCTTTTTTTCCGGAACGGCTCGAGTTAGAAAATTGAAAGTTGTGTTAGAAAATAGTTATTAATTAGTTAGAAAATAATGCACTTGTTTTTTTGGATTGTGCTTAAACGGCTGTGCCAGCTTGACATACGTCTCTTTCAGTAGGTGTACCTGTGTAACTGCATCTTGGAAGTTTCAGTACGTTAGTACAACCATTACTATTACAAGTATCTCTACAGTACCTATTTCAACCTGCACTAAATATATTGGGTACTCTATTCAGTCGTTAATTTACTTTTTCAGTACATTCAGTACCTCATTTAATACTCCAGTACTCCTCGTTATCATCTCCAGTCTTTTCCATACCAGTCATGAATTTTCAAAAATGTCTTCATCAAATGCTTTTGGCAGTTCTTGCATGAATTGGCAACACCGTTTTTCTGTATTGACGTGTTCGAAATCATCTCATGAAAAATAGTGATTTGTGAAGTTATTTAAAGGAAATAATTTTCGAATATAGTTTCCAGTGAAGGGGAAATGGAGAAATTCATATTGAATAAATCTGACCCCTCCAATAGGGAAATATTACAATTCATGACAAAGAAATTTGCTAAACTTGAAAAGTCTGTAACGTTCAATAGTGATGTCATGGATGATTTGCAAAAATATCTGAAAAACATAATTACCCAAAATTTGAGGCCCAAAAAGCAACAACTAGTGTTAAATAAGACAATACGCGATCTCGAGCAAACATTTCTTGATAAAGAACAAACTACTTGGAGTCAACTGTGCTTGGATGATATTAGATACTGGTACAGAATTGGAAAAAGTTCTAATTCAGAACATCTTCGTCTAATTGTCATCGAGTTTGTCTCTTTAAAAATAAAGCAAAGTATTTTTAAAAACGATATAAAATTGAAAAATAGTGGAATCTCAGTCAGTTCTGACCCAACTGACTAGTTACAAAAATCGTAAATTCTAATATTCCCAATTAAAAATTGCTCGGGAGATAGATTCTGAAGCAAAAATAAAGGATAATCAGCTCTACTTCCAGAACGAGACATTTTCACTGAATCATTTGGAGAAGTTGCCTCTCCAGCGTGTATGAAAATCCCAGCTAAGCCCACAGATAACTCCAAACGCCCAGCCTCTTCTCCACCCTAAGAATGTCTCCAACAGAAACTACGCCCCCGCAGAAAATAAAGTTTTTCCCTTTATTTCCTATTTTCTTCTTATTATTTTGTTTTGCTATTTAATAAATAATGCACAAAAATTTCAATTTTTTTCATATGAATGTACGTTCTATATAAGGTGGTTTTGATATTTTCAAAAATTACATTATCAGCCATAAGCCTAGCATATCCTCATTCTCAAAAACATGGCTAACCGATAATACCAATTCTGAGGCACTCAAAATACCTGGTTATTCTTTCGTGAGAGTGGATAGGTGTGGACAGGGTGGGGGCCTGGGAACAATAAAAATCTACTTTCAGGTCAAGTCAAGGTCAACAAACACTACTCTCTATGGCACACATACAGATTAAACAGATGTGCAAAGTTCACGATAAGGCTTTCAGAAAATATAAATCAACGAAAATAGTGGATGACTGGATTTATTATAAGAAGTTGAGGAATTATGTATCCTGTGCTATCAAAAGAAAAAAAACGTGCTCACCTAGAGTATGTAATGAGACAAAAAAATAGCAAATTGCTATAGACTACACTAAAAAAATAAGTCCAAGTGATGTAGATCCTATCAATAGTCAGTTTCTAAGTAAGATTTGTACGGAACCTACTGAAGAGCACAGAGTCTTACTTTCCAAATACAACAATTTAAACCATCCCCAATCAAATTTTCTTTTTCACACGGTCAGTCTAAATGATGTCAGGAATCCCATTGAGCAGATAAAGAGCAATTGCATTAGCTCTGATAAAATTTTCATAAAAATGTTCTTTTAGATATCACATTCATAATCAACACATACATAATTAGCAAATTTGGAAACATGCGAATATAATACCTCTACAAAAAACTCTTCCCCCACAGAATATAGTCATATTAGACCGATTCAAATCAAATCAAAATATCATTTATTATCGGAAGATATCAATCTCATAGATAAAGTCATAATAAATACAAACACAAAATTGAATAAATAGGTATATATAAAAATAATTAGTATGAAGCAGGTACTATAACATTGTCTAATTATAATAAATACTTATTCACGAAAGAGAACAACAATAACCAAAGGGAAAAACACATATCAAATCAATTAAGTAATGAGTATAAATAAAATTTAAAAGGGATCATATATAATCTTTCATAAATTCCTATACATACTTATTACTTATTAATTATTCCAGTCTTCCTCAACAAATTCGTGTACACTATAAAACACCTAATCGATAAGTAATCGTTTGACAGATCTCCTGAACTGATATGGCGAAACGATGTGTTTCAGTGTTTGGAGGCAGCAGGGAGATGATTGTATAGTTTAATTGCACTATAGATCAGAAAATTCTTAGTTAGATTTGGGTACGGAATAGGAAGTCCCAAATTGTTGTTTTGGCGAGTGATACCTACATTTGCATACGGGTGTGAGAGCAGCGACGGTTTTCCCAGCGACGGTTTTTTTATTTTATTTTTTCATTATTATTATTTTTTTCCGCTTGAATATTATTCTGCACCTATTACATACGCTTCATAGGGTGAAATAATTTGTTATACAAAAACTACCCCTAAACAACCCTCAGAACAAGAAAAATCTTTAAACTTTTGAAATACCCTTTGCTCGGAGTTTTTTTTTCGAAAATGCATTATTCTACAGCTGCTGAATACGCTCTATAGGTGAAATACTTTTTGACTATCCTTCAACAACCTTCTGAAGAAGAAAAATCTTGAACCTGTTGAAATACCCGTTGCTCGGGGTTTTTTGACGGAAATGAATTATTCTTTACCTGCTGAATCAGCTCTATAGGGTGGAATAATTTGTGACCCAAACACTACCCCTCAATGACCCTCTGTAAAAGAAAAATCTTGAAACTGTTGAAATATCCGTTGGTCGAAGTTTTTTTCGGAAATGCATTATTCTACAGCTGCTGGATTCGTTCTATAGGTTGAAATAATTTGTGACCCAAACACTACCCCTCAACAACCCTCTGTAGAAGAAAAATCTTGAAACTGTTGAAATACCTGTTGCTCGAAGTTTTTTTTCGGAAATGCATTATTCTACAGCTGCTGAATACATTACATAGGTTGAAATAATTTGTGACCCAAACAGTACCCCTCAACAACCCTATGAAGAAGAAAAATCTTGAAACTGTTGAAATATACAATTGGTATTATTTTTGATTCTGACCTTGAATTTGACCTGCAATTGAATGAATTGTTAAAAAAAAAGTTCAGTACTCTCAAACTGATTTATTCAAATAGACAATGTTTCAGTCAATCAATCAGAAAACTTTTTACAGATTCGTTGGTTTTATCGCGGTTCAACTATGGTGATATTGTGTACGGTAATGTCTTGAGTAAATTTAATCAAAATCGGAGACAGAAATTCGATCATGTCTCCAACAAAATCATTGAATTGAATTGGTTAACAATGAATAATCGTATTAACTATAATTTATTCAACTTCATATACAAATACATATTAAAATCCAGTATACTATATCACTCTACAAGAAATTGATTGCAAGGTCCAAGATACATTCTCTTGATGTGAGATCTAAAAACAAACTACATGTACCTCGCCATCATACCTCATTGTCTTAGAGATCGTTTACTTGTCTATCTATCAAATTTTACCACTCACTGTTGTACAATTATATGCAATGTTCAAAAATCAAAATCAGAACCGTTCTGCAAAAATACTTTTTCAATACTAACATGAATTCAAATGCCTAGTCGATAGTATTCATATGCCAATTTCATGAATCATTATAACATGAAACATCATTCTTTATATTTTTATTTCGAAATGTACATCTTAGGTTAAGTGTAAGAGTAGCCTTTGGCTAAACTACGCCTATTTTGTACATCAAACAATAAAGCCGGTTTATTATTATTATTATTATTATTATTATTATATTCTTAGATATGATATCACTCTCTGGATGTTCTCTTGTTTCTTCCTGCCATCGGAAAATCGTATTTACTGAAATATTTTACGGAATTTCGCAAAATCTTGCTGCAAATAGTAAATGAAACTAAATTATCTCCAAGATATGATGCCAGAATGAAAATTAAGGGAATAATGGAGCATATTTGTATAAAAAAATGTTATTCGTAGTGTGAAAATAAATTCATTTTCATTCTGTTATCATACCTTGGTGGCAATTCAGTTTCAATTACTATTTGCAGCAAGATTTTATGAAATTCCGTCAGATACTTATTTCAATTAAAGTGATTACATGAGAACATCCACAGAGTGATATCATCATATTTAACAATATACCATCCGTCTAGGGCGATGAGGAGAAAATCACTATTATTTGTAGAGTTCAACAGAAATATCAGATACCATTTTATTATCAATTTCATCTAACATGGAACGCGACCCCAATAAAAGTTAAATTGAAAAACATTAAAAACTATGCCCAAAATGAATTCTTTATATTTTAGTTCATTTCTCTAAAACTTGTACTTAGTTACTTACCTAGGTGATCCAAAAAAGTGTACTTGCAATATACAGGGTGTTTCCGAAATTGGAGCAATTAAAAAAATCGGTTGTTATATGAAACAAAATGTATCAATAAATGTCAAGAATTTTCGTTTTTCAAGCTGTCAAGCATTTTATGACATTGTATGAAATTACTTTCAGTTACCTTTGTTTGGGAGGCACTGATTTGATTCTCCAGGCCACAGCGTGTCCGCCCACTGGCAGTGATTCAGCGCGATTTGCACAGGCAGACCTCTTATCAGTGATTACATATATCTCCCAAAATTTTATCTTACAAAAAAGTATTCTTTCATTTCGACTTGTTTTCTCATCTTCTACTTTCCATTTCATTTATTGTTCCAATTTCGGAAACACCCTGTATGATTAATTTCAGAAACTCCAAAAGGCCTAATTCAAACTTTTACCAACTTTTGGCATAGTATATTACTTAGTATTTTTCTACGATAAAATTGTTATTTATTCAACAAGTTGGTTCATATGAAGCATATTAGAGTTACCACATTTTGATTTGATTTTTACAAAAATCTACGAAAATAGGTAGGTATCTCCAAACTTAACTGATTTTTATTGTTGCTGTGATATTTGTAACGAGACTGCTGACAGATGTGATACAAATTATAAAAGACTGGTAGCTACAAAACAAATTCAGTATGACGAGATTTTATTTTTATTTCAACTTTTTATAAGCCTTGTTTTATCAGTTTGTTTTTAATTTTTTGATACCTATTATGGAATGTATATTTGTTTTTGAGTTTTCATTTCATAAATTTATAAAAGATTTTAATGATTTACTTATGTAAAAAAAAAATTACTAACGAATATTTCTCTCTATGGAGCGAGTTCAATAACTGAAAAATTATTGTTCCACAGGAAAAAATCACCATCAAAGTATGTTCACAATACAATACAATACAATTTATTTTCATAAGAAAGTACAGTTTTTTTTTTGTTAATACAATGTTATAGTAATAATAAGGAAAACCCATGATTCGAGTATTCTAGCCTAGGCAAGGTTGCCTGTCTTGCTTTTATACTCCATCATGGGATTTTCCTATGCCAATGTACAAAATGTTTATTATGGGTAATTAATACAATGATAAATGCATGTCTACATGTATATGTATCTTCCAGGGCATTTACGAAAGGAGCAGCCGACCCCTGTGTGAGTGGTGGGCTAGTTAGTTCCTAATGTTTATAAAAATCAAATATTACTTATACTCAATGTATATTTATACATACGTATATACATTTTATTACAGCTTTAAAATATCGTAAAATATATTAGGAGTGTTACGAATAAAATTTTTTGTCTCAACTTTGAATTTTCCAGGATTTGAGATTGTTTTGATATTTACTGGTAATGAATTGTAAAATTTAGGTCCATAAAAAAAGAATGATCTTTTAGTTATTGATTTTCTGAAGTATTCAATATTAAGGTCCATATTTGTAGTGGATCTTGTTATTCGTGAGTTTTTCTGATTGTGATTGTGTTTTGTTTTGTGCATCCTTTTCAAACATTGGTGAGAGAATAATAGTCTAATATTCAGTATCTGTGTTTCTCCATACAGCATTTGCGTAGAATAACGCCTGTTTCTCTTTAATATGATTTTCAAAAGTGTGTTTTGTGTTGTTTGAAGTATGTTAAGGGTTGTATCGAAGGCTCCACCCCATATTGTAATGCAATATGCCAATATTGATTCGACTAGAGTATTATATAGCATAATGAGAGATTTTCTAGAGAGGATGTCTCTCAGAGTATAGAAATTATACATTAGGGCTCTGAGCCGTTTGTTTAAGTGGGATATATGATCTGTCCATCGTATGTGTTGGTCTAAGAAGACTCCTAAATATTTTATTGATGTTATTTTTTCTATTGTAGGACATGTGCAAGGTATATCTTGGCATCGAATATGATGCATTTTAAGAATACAGTTGTTCGGCTGGGTAATTATTGTGGGTGTGAAAGTTATAAATTTGGTTTTTTGGATATTAAGGGTGAGCTTATTCATGTTTAACCATAATTGAATTTTTTTTAGACTATTTTCAGCTTTTTGCCTAACATCTTGCCAATTTTCACCGGTGAGTATTGAAGCTGTGTCGTCAGCGTAACAGATCAGACGCCCTTCAAATCCATGTATTTTAGAAATATTATTCATGTATACAAGGAACAATATTGGTCCCAGTACCGTTCCCTGTGGTACACCCATTTTAATTATATATTCTGAACTGATAACATTTCCGACTTTTACTCTTTGTGTTCTATTTTTCAAATAGTTTCCTATTAAGTCTAATGGTAGTCCACGGATACCATAGTTACCTAATTTGGTTAGTAAAATATCATGTGAGACTGTGTCGAAAGCCTTGGCAAGATCCAGAAAAACTGCAGCGCATTTTGACGAATCATCCAAGGCTCTGACTGTGTCCTCCAGAAAATCTATTATAGCGTTTTCGGTATTAGAATTTTGTATAAACCCATATTGTGTATTGGTTATGATTTTATGTTTGCAAAGGAATTCTGTTAATCGTTTTTTAATTACCTGTTCGAATATTTTTGAAAAGTTATTGATTACTGATATTGGCCTGTAATTGCTTATCTGATTGTGGTTGCCAGACTGGTTGCCAGAATGGGGGTTATTATTGACTCTTTCCATTCTTCTGGAATTTTTCCACTTGAAAGGCTTAGGTTTATAATATGTATAAGTGGACTCATAATGTATTCGTGTATGATTTTGATAGTTTTTGCTTCTAGTTTCTCAGGGCCAGGAGAACATTTATTTTTAAGTTTTGATATGTGATTTATAATTTCATTTTTTGTTACAGGTACAAAAAAGATATTTGGGTAATTCTCTTTTTCTTTGAAGAATGTATGTGATAGATTAGTTTTTGGTACTTTTTCAGACATGTTTATCCCTATATTAGTGAAATACTTATTGAAAAGTTTTGCTTTTTCTTTATTGTTAGATACTGTCTCCCCGTTTTCATTCCTGAGTGGTGTGTTGCTTATGTTCGATTTTTTGTTGCGATTTGTTATTTCGTTTATGACGTTCCATATTTTTTTATAATCTTTGCCAGCTTCTGATATTTTATTTTGATAAAATTCATTTTTCGTTTTCCTGATTAAAGTATTTAGGTGGTTTCTGTATTCTTTGTAGTTTCTTTCAGACTCTGGAGAATATTTTTTAATTAGTTTCTTTCTTCTTTAAACGATCTCTATTTTTTATGGATATAATGAGGCCTGTGGTTATCCATGGTTTAATTTTTCTATAATTTTTATTTTTAATAGTTTCGATTTTAGTTGATTCAGTGATATATTTGCGTAATTTGTCAATAAAGAGTCGGTATGCTCTTTGGGGCTCATTTGAGTGCAAGACTTCATTCCAATTTTCAACTCTCAGTGTGTTTTTTAGGTTTTCATAGTTAATATTTTTTATTATTTTATTTTCATAGTCGGTTTATTTCGTTATTGTTATAGTGAATGTATATGAATGGTGTGTAGTGATCTGTGAGGTCTGTATGAAATATCACTGGTTCAATTTCTATTCTTGTTTTTACTTTTTGATGCATTTTAATGAATATGTGGTCTATCACTGAGCTTGAGTTTGTTGTAATCCTAGTAGGTTTATTGATATAAGATTTAAAACCTTCAGAGTTTAAGATATTTAAGTAGCTGTTAGTATCGTTCGAATTATTTTTTGAAATATCGATGTTTATGTCTCCTGTAAACACCTCAATATCTTTTTTATGTATGTTGTTCAAATATAATTGTAAATTTTCTAAGAATTTTTTTTTGTATCTGATGAAGGGGACCTATAATATGCCGTTAATCTTCTCAAGATTTTATTCCATTTGGATGATAGTTATTGGGTGTTAAAATCTCGAGCAAAGGTAATTCCAAATGTCTTGATATTTTTCTAACTATGAGGATTCTGAGGAAAGCGGTAGGTGGCTTATTGTAACACAAATCATTTCACCGTATGTTATTCAGCAAGTGTACGGTAATTAACTTCCGTTGAAAAACCTTGGGCAACGAATATTTCAAGTATTTCAAGATATTTCATCTTTAATTTCAATTTCACGCTATAGAACGTATTCAACAGCTGTAAAATCATGCATTTCCATAAAAATTTAAGCAACGCGTATTTCAAAAGTTTCAAGATTTTTCTTATTTAGAGGGTTGTTGAGGGGTAGTGTTTGGGTCGCAAATTATTTCACCATATAGAGCGTATTCAGCAGCTGAAGATTAATGTATTTCCGAAAAAAACTTCGAGCAACGGGTATTTCAACAGTTTCAAGATTTTTCTTCTTCAGAGGGTTGTTGAGGGGTAGTGTTTCGGTCACAAATTATTCCACCCTATAGAGCTTCTTCACCAGCTGTGGAATAATGCATTTCTGAAAAAAAACTTCTAGCAACAGGTATTTCAACAGTTTCAAGATTTTTCTTCTTCAGACGGTTGTTGAGGGATAGTGTTTGGGTCACAAATCATTTCACCCTATAGAGCGTATTCAGCAGCTGTAGAATAATGTATTTTCGAGGAAAAACTCCGAGCAACGGGTATTTGAACTGTTTCAAGATTTTTATTTTTCGGTGTGTTGTTGAGGGGTAGTTTTTGGGTCACAAATTATTTCACCCTATAAAGCGTATTCAGCAGCTGTAGAATAATTCATTTTCGAAGAAAAACTCCGAGCAACGGGTATTTGAACTGTTTCAAGATTTTTCTTTTTCGGAGGGTTGTTGAGAGGTAGTTTTTGGGTCACAAATTATTTCACCCTATAAAGCGTATGCAGCAGGAGCAGAAGAATATTTAAACGAAAAAAAAAAAAATAAAAAAAAAAAAATAAAATAAAAAAACCGTAGCAGAGTAATCTTTAGAGAATCTTTTGACAAACGCAGATCTCACACACTCGATACTTCATTGATCATACATTATTACTTAATAATGATAATATTAATTTCATTTATCATTTACTAAATTATAATCGAATGTACATTTTGACAATTTTTGATAGATATAGCCAAAATAGGTATCCAAATTGCTGGCGATACAATTCATATCTCCAACACATATAAAAGAGCTAGTCCAAGATTCGAACCCTGGTCGCTAGCGTGAAGGGGGGAATCAAGTTAAACATTATTATTGATAATATACACGCCAGCAAATCAGAAACATCCGAATAAGCGAGCGTTTTTTCGATTTTGTTGCTCTAGAGCGACAATGCAGCTGTCAATTAATGACAACCCTCAGGAAACATTAATTTTGCGTTGAAAGGACCTCGCACGGTTCTTATGGAAAATGGGTCCCAGTCGAATTGGCTGAAAATTTAGTATAATGTAGAAATTCAGTAAATTTGTATTCGGCAGGGCCCCTGGCTGGAAAGTTTTGTGGTAGTTCTGGTTTCTTTCATTTCACACGTTTTTTGGAGTGCTGAATCCGAATCTGAAGTTTGCTAACAAAATCTTTTGATGGAACATTAAAAAAAAAAAAATGCAAAAAAATTGTATAAATAAGTAAAAATAAAAATCAATATTTTTGTAGTTTTCCGCTTATAACTCGAAAATTATCAGTTTTTAACGAAAAACTTCTCTATTTAGAATGGATGTATATAAAATTTCCTACAAATTCCACTATTCAGGTTTATTTTTCGACAAACAGTTCGGGCTCAAACAAACGCCAAATCAAAATTGGCGTATTTCTGCTGAATAAGCAAACACACACTTTTTCACTTCAAAACTCTTATTGACTATTTAATGACATTTTCAGTGAATTTCTCAAGGAATTATATTGTAATAAAACTAAAAGTACTTACTCTTGTTCATCATTGGAGCAGTTTCAATCAAAGGATGCATCTGAGGTTATGTCGATGACTGCTAGTGACCGTGCGATAAGGAAGGAGTGTTTAAGAGTCTCAAATAACGCAAAACGGTTCTGGGTCATTCAGGGCATTACTTGCTCCTTCTCGGGCGAGTGTATCGGCCTCTTCATTGCCTCTATAACCTGTGTGTGCTGGCACCCAGGCTAGGGTAAGTCTGTTCTGACTGCCGAGCTCTTTTAGGATTTCTATATAGCCCCAAATAAGTATTGAGGTAACTTGCATTGAGTTGACTGCTTTTATTGGAGCTTGGGTATCTGAGTATATAGCAATGTTCTGAACACTCAAGCCTTATTAGCTCTTGTGCATAATGGTGTATTGTGACGATTTCCCTTTAGAATATCGTCGTTTGTTTTCATCTTCCGCTTGGTTCCGTTAAAGCCGGCTCCTGAACCTTCATAATTTTTTGGTAGGTCCCTCCTTCTACACATCCCTCTCCGTTATACTTGTCTTGAAAGTTTTGTCAGAGCTATATCTGGGAAGAATGCCATCTGATGGCATTCTTGTAACCGGGTCGTTTTTCAACTATTCGTATAGGTTGTTGTAGTCTCTCCTGTGCATATTGCTTATGGGTGCTTGTCCTGACCTGGCTTCGCCTTGTATGTTTATGTGTAGGGGATGCAGGTTGAGCAAGACCTCTAAGGCGGCTGTTGGGGTGGTTCTCATGTCCGTGGTGGCACTCAGTCATGCTGGTCTTTGCAGTCCTCCGAGCCTTTGGCTACCATATCACCGAACTATACATTGTCATGGGTCATCATTGAGGGTTCACTGTCAGCTGTACACCACCTGTCGATTATATCTAAGTCTGAGTGTGTAAGCTCAGAGACTGTCCTTGCGAATTTGCCTTTTGCAATAATCGCGAGGTCGTCGGCATATCCTAGGCAATGAATGCCTCTGGAAGATAGCACAAAGTAGGGGCGATGGCACCCCTCCCTGCGGACATAATGACCCTGTTTTTAAAGTTAGCGTTCATCGACTGGCACAGTAGGAAAGAAACCCCTTTTTTACTAGAGCGTTTGCTATAGACTAGGTGGATGCATTGTTGAAGGCACCCTTAATGTCTAAAAATGTTGTCATGGCTATCTCTTTACTGATAGCCCACCTGATACTATTTGTTCTCGATATTTTCGTAGCAAGCCTCCATTCCAAAGTTGTTCACCTGTTTCGATAGAAAGTGTGCTTCTGTGAGCATCCTTATACTTTCCTCGAATGTTGTAGTGCATTATCATTATTTTTCAAAATCCTACTTGGTTTACAGTACCTTCTTTGGCAAAACCTTATGGATTCTTGAGCACGTGATTGTCTTCTGGCCATACTAATTTCTTTGTTGTACTGCGTGAGTTTAGCCTTGTATGTGATCCAATATTGGTTAAATTTCACTCTGTTGAAAAGCTTCCGCACCCTGCCTCCGAGGGTTTCTAGATGCTCATTTCACCAGACCGTTTTGTTATTTTGAGCCTTTTTTTCTCAACTCAGCTTTCCTCGTAGGTTTCGACTATTGCCTTGTCTACTTCGTCTACTGCCCTCTCGAGAGACTGAGTGACGCTGAGTATCTTTTCCAGATACTATATTTGACTGAAGTACGCGGTGGGGTAACTAGATCGTATAATATAATACTATGATATGATATATAATAATATAATCATTTGAAATATTTTTTCAAGATTTTTGTTTGGATTTCAAGTTTTGTACTTTTTCGGACCTCATTAAATATCTTGTATGTAACCTGTACCTTTATTGATTTTTCCCAGTCAGCTGAAATATGCCAATTTACAAGTAGTCCTTGAGCCCGAATGGTTCGTCGTAGAAAAAAACTCGTATGGTAAAACTTGTAGAAAATTTTATGCTCTTTCATTCCTAAGAGGAACGTTATCAACGAAAAATTTGTAGTTTTCAACTTATAAGCAATAAACTGCAGAAGGACATTTTTTAGGTTTTTTTGCATTTTTTTCAATGTTCCGTCACGAAAATTTGTTAGCAAACCTCAGATTCGGATTCAGCACCCCAAAAACATAGAGAATGGAAGTAATCAAAACTACCCCAAAACTTTCTTGGTAGAAATACAATTTGATTAGATTATAGTTTATGGTGTCCTGATCAAATGTCTCCACGGGCACAACAAAGATCTAATGGACAGTTTTTGAGATACAATTTTAATCCAAATCAGCATAAGTGTACAGGGTTTGTAGTATAATGAATAAATTAAAATGAATACAACTGAAAAAGAAAATTTTGAGTGATCCTGTATAGTAATAACCTAAGATCACCTAATAACAAAATTAAACAACGATATTTACTTATTTTGCAGGTCTACGAGCTTTTGTGTTTAACTGATTTTGTAAAAATTATGTGATTATTAATAACCCTGTATATGGAGTCTTAGAACATTTCATTACAAAGCGATTCGACTAAATATTAAGATTGCAATTATTCTCCCTAACTTTTTGTAACAATATAATCGCCACATTATTGATTTTCTAAATGTAAGTAACAACCCTCTCTCTGCATGTTTGACACCCTGTTTCTAAAAAACTGTCCAATAGATCTCGTTGTGTCCGAGGAGACATTTGATCAGGACACCATAACCTACATTATACTGAATTTTCAGCCAATTCGACTATGGCCCATTTTCCATAAGAACCGTGCGGGGTCCTTTCAACGCAAAATTAATGTTTTCTGAGGATTGTCATTAATTGACAGCATTGTCGCTCTAGAGCAACAAAATGGGGTCACGCGCCAAAGGCTACACTCAAATGAATGCAAACTTTTTTGTTCTAAAATGTATTGATTTGAAAATCATGATGTATGTAAAATATGCATAAAACTGTCTGATGTAATTGATAGTCCGGTGGCAGGGAGGGTTTTCGTAGCCGATGGAGCGCGACGGGATCACCCAAGCTAATCTTATGTATTTTGACTCTGAATCCGAATTTCGAGGGTGATAAGCCGTGAAAGCACCTGGAAAATTTTTATCGACGATTTTCCGAGGAAAATCGAAAAATCTATTTTTTTCAAAAACAAATGACGTTTCAATATACTCCATAAAATTCTTTACAAAAAAGGTATTCGTAAATTTTTATTTAAAATGCACCGTTTTCGAGTAAAACGTGCTCGAAATTCAGAAAAATGCGATTTTCTCAATTTTCAGTGCTCTTTCATTCAGTCACATAATAATATTTTCAAGATCACCTTCTTCCAAATTATTCATATATGTCTCGACTATGAATAACAGAAGCGACATCTTGAAAAAGTCATTAGTGTGGATTTTCCGGCACTGAATTTCCCTTGCATGGAACCGGCATTTTTTTATTTGTGAAGCTCACGTAGTGGACGAATTCCTTATAGTGTCAATCAAAACGGGCTCAGCACATATTTTTTCATGATCACAAAGCATTTCAGTAGCGGAAAAACGGAAAATTTTGCTTTAAAGTGGAAGAATTTTCATAAAATTCACTTTTTTGTTGGAAAAAAAAAATTATAGGACTTACTTTTTTTCAGAAACAATTTCTGCCCAAGACTTTTACAAGGTCCAATGAAAAAATTGAGTTTTTTTCAAATTTTATTTTGGCATGTATTACTGCGGTGACAAAAACAAAATGAGCAGCATGAAACTTTTGCTGCCTTACAAACACATGTATTCCAGGTACAACTTTTGCAAGTAGAATTCGGTACCAATTCTGTACTTGGGGGGATCAAAATTTCAACCCTTTGCGGTTTGAGCATATAGAGTCTTCTTCAATGAACCCGAAATCTAATGGGTTCAAAAGAAAAATGTCCTCGTCCAAACAATGAGTTTGATTGTAAACTATGTAGAAAGCTCTGAGAATATGTAATTTAATAGATGCACTTGTTGGAGGTAAATCTTCTACAAGTGAGCAGTTAGCATGATGATAATACCAAACTCTCAGTTCATCAAATGTCTTAAAGGTAAGATTCTCCTTTAAAACTCTCGCCAAATATTCTTCTGTGGCTTGTACGTCTCTGTACGTACCGACTTCAGAGATATCTGTACTTACTTAGTTACTCGAGAAAAAAATATTACTTATAAAAGTTATCCAATTTTGATTCCATATCAATGTTGCAAAGATATACCGAATAAAGAAAAACTTCTAGAATTGAAACCTTTAAAATTGAGAATGTTGATGACTTGAACATTGCTCAACATAAGCTGAATCAATACTCAGATCTACTTGACCAAATTATTAATGAACCTTTTGTAAGAAAACATGTTTCATGGTTTACTATTTTTACAATTGTCATAATTGTCTCTGTGATTTTACTTTACATATTCTGTAAGTGTAAAAATAGACGTTCAGTGAAAATTGAAATTATGACACCAAGAAATGATCCACCTCCACCACCACCAAGAAGTGGAAGAACCTTTGCATCCCTTAGAAGACTCTTACCCTCAAGAAGAAGACCAAGTATTCACTTAGATGAAAGAGAATAGGAAGAAATGGAATTGAATTCCAATAAATCATTAGCTTGATGTGAAAGTTGCCGCACCGCATCAACTTTCTTTTCAAGGAGGGAGTTGTTATATCAGAATAATGAATGGGCCCTTTGTCCTAGAATTGCGACACAAATCACAAACATTACATCAGCTTCTACGCAGTACCCAGAGGATATTCTACAGCAAGTTTCAAGGTCTTCGTGGAATAACAGGAACTACGCAGTATCCAGTCAGCATTCCCGACCTTATAAATTCAAGAACTTAAGAGGAGACGTCATTCAAGTCCTCCCAGTCTTCGAATCACTTATTAAAATTATTTCATAAGTATTGTTCAATATTGCTATATTGTAACTTAGTAAATAAAGTTCTTTTTTTAAAAACACAAACCAGTGAAAACTGATTTAACATACATTTACGAAAGCTCGGGTAGCAAAAATGAGAAAACTTCTTTTCACTGACCGAATCCCTGATAATAAATCAATTCTTTTTTATTATTATTGTTAATATTACGTAATAATTGAAAAATTGTAGTATTGTCATCGATCTTTGATATGTGTCAAGTTTTAGATTACGCGGGCGACTGAAAGTGGGTGAAAATTGAATTTGATGATGAACATCATTATTTTTGTTATTATTACTATCATGAAATTCTTGTATTTTCATCGGTTCTTACTGTGTGCCAAATTTCAGAGTATTCGGACCACTGGAAGAAGGTGAACATTGAATTTAATGATTTAATGATTATTATTATTTTTTTCCTAAAAGGATGTTCCAGTCAGGCCCTGTCTCCGAAGCCCCGATACACCCGGAGGGCGCGCAGGGGATAACCACTCCCCACTTCCGTGCGGTAAGTGATTACTGGGCTCGAGAATCATGTGCCCTGAGCAGACGCAGTGAACCAAGGATGACGGCCTTCTGCATTCGTCCATATTACAGCAAGCCGGTATGATTTTCAAGTTCGAGAGCAGTGTGTCCATCATACCACCAAGCACCCCTATAATAACAACCACCATTTTAACAAAATGGTTCGGGCAGAGCCTGCGGAGTTCAAAGAGTAAGTCTCGATATTAAGTCCGTTTCTCCTCCTCTTTTCGGAGACGTTCGTTTCGCCAGGAGCCGAAAACTCCATGACGAAAATCGTCTTACTTTGATGGTCGAGAAGGACCACATCCGGCTCATTGGTTTGTATTTGCCTGAGGGTGGGAAATGAGTAGTTCCAATATATTCGGCACTTATCATTCTTCACAACGGACTCAATATCCCCCTTAGCATAAGGCAATACCGGTATCTCGTCTATACCGTACGAGTGTCGTTCAACACTCGTAGAGCCGCGTTATGCCTGTGGATATAGGCTGAGAGCGCATATGCTGGACATGCTGACAGCAAATGCATAAGGGTCTCAGCGCCCCACGACACTCTCTGCATCTAGTGTCTGGGACCTCTACCGGGTGTCAACGAATCTATTAGACAAGTCATAACTTCTAGACAATAGGTGTATCAAAATGAGATTTGGTATAGGTAAATGGTATGTGAAGAGGAGAGTTTTCACATATTTTTCACTTTCCGGCCACTTCCGGTTTCATCAGAAATGGCTCCGGTTCTAAATTTTTAAATAGAACACCCTGTATATTGTAACATTTTTTGATTTCTGAGATAATTCTAGATCAGAATGTGACATTTTCGAAAGTTTTTATGTCTACTTAATTTTTTTGGAGTCACTTTTGAAATTACATCTAGGTGGCCATGATCGGAAGTAAACTAATCTAAGGACCTCAGGTGATATCAGAATATTACAATCGCGAAGTTTTAGTGACTAGTATGATAGATATGAATAAGGCAAGTTGGCAAAATTACATTTTCGTGTCTAACTATTATTTTTCAAATGGCGACCATTTTTTGACAAGCACTTTCCGAAAAAAGGATATTTTGACGAATCTAACGATACTAATTTATTTGCGATTGGATTACAAATAAGAACATAAATTAAATATTACTGAGGAAAATAATAATTTATTTACTTTTGTCAAGTGTGCCATGGATAAGCACTTCCCGAAAAAAGGATATTTTGACGAATTTAATGATACTAATTTATTTGCGATTGGATAACAAATAAGAACATAAATTAAATATTACTGAGGAAAATATTTCATAATAATGTATTTACTTTTGTCAAGTGTACCATGGATAAGCACTTCCCGAAAAAAGGATATTTTGACGAATCTAACGATACTAATTTATTTGCGATTGGATCAACAAATTTAACAAAATTAACATTTTGTTTTAACAATAATTTCAGCGATGCACTTACATTTTTTCAATATGCTAATTTCTTAAAATTTTCACTATAGTAAATTTTCAAAGTGCATTCCTCCTTGTTGAATACACATTTCAGCTCGTTCAATTGTTTCTCTCAACACGTTTCGTAACATTTGTGGCGTTATACTTCTAAATGCCTGTAGAATCCTTTCTTCTAAGATTTCGAGAGTGGCTGGGGCTGTTGCTTAGTAGACCCTTCTTTAACATATCCCCAAATGAAGAAATCTAGCACAGTCAGATCCGGTGAGCGGGCAGGCCACCGTACTGGACAATTGGTTGCAATAACTTGATTATTGAAATGCTCTATTAAGTAATCAAGAACGTATCTGGTATTATGAGGGGGTGCTCCATCTTGTTGGAAGTAAATTTGCCGTAAAACTGCTAAAGGTAGATTATTGAGATGATCCTCGATTTCATTTTGAAGAAAACCTAAGTACCTAGCCCCTGTTAACTGACCTTGAAATAATATTGGTCCAATTATTCTGTTTCCAACGATACCAGCCCAGACATTGACGCCAAACCTTTCTTGAAAATTGCCCTCTCTCATTGCATGTTGATTTTGTTGGGCCCAGTACCGAGAATTTTGCTTATTAAACAAGCCATTATTTGTAAATCGTGATTCGTTGGAAAATAGAATAAAGTTGATAAGATTTGGGTTAACTCTATGATTTTGAAGCAACTAATCACAAAACACTACTCGTCTATCGCCATCGTCAGCATACAAATGTTGATGTAACTGATATTTAAATGCTCGATATCCGTGCTTTTTCAATATTTTTCTTGCTGATTCGTGACTTATCTGCATTTCTCGACTAATTTCTCTTAAAGAAACCGTTTTGTCAACCTCAACCATAGCAAGAACGTTAATCTCAGTCTCCTCATTTATGATGAACCTCTGTTCTGCCTCTCGATTTCCCTCTTGCCTAAAACGATTCTCAACATACGGAAAATACTGATGGGATGGATGTTGCCGATTGAGATATCTTTGAGCATACAACTCAGCAGCATTACTTGAATTTCTGTGACATTCTCCAAACAATAACAACATATCCACTTTTTCACTTTGAGTATACATTATTTTGACGGACAATTGAACTAAAATTTAACAAAAATCAAGAAAATTTTACCTTCTGCTCTTAAAGCTTATGTCACTGTCATTATCTAAGCGAGTGTTTTGTTCTCCAAAGAAGACTTGATCGAAATAACTGCAAAATATTATGCATCATGCCTATCCTCGGCACACTTGACAAAAGTAAATAAATTATTATGAAGTATTTTCCTCAGTAATATTTAATTTATTTTCTTATTTGTAATCCAATCGCAAATAAATTAGTATCGTTAGATTCGTCAAAATATCCTTTTTTCGGAAAGTGCTTGTCAAAAAATGGTCGCCATTTGAAAAATAATAGTAGACACGAAAATGTAATTTTACCAACTTGTCTTATTCATATCTATCATACTAGTCACTAAAACTTCGCGATTGTAATATTCGGATATCACCTGAGGTCCTTAGATTAGTTTACTTCCGATCATAGCCACCTAGATGTAATTTCAAAAGTGACTCCAAAAAAATTAATTAGACATAAAAACTTTTGAAAATGTCACATTCTGATCTAGAATTATCTCAGAAATCAAAAAATGTTACAATATACAGGGTGTTCCATTTAAAAATTTAGAACCGGAGCCATTTCTGGTGAAACCGGAAGTGACCGGAAAGTGAAAAATATGTGAAAACTCTCCTCTTCACATACCATTTACCTATACCAAATCTCATTTTGATACACCTAATGGTCTAGAAGTTATGACTTGTCTAATAGATTCGTTGACACCCGGTATACCCATCACCAGGGTGTTGAAGACACCATCCTGGTAGGCCATTAGGAATCCCTCGGTCTCCGACTTCACTTGACCTGAGGAAAGCAAAGGTCAGGCTTTTAGATAAGCCAAGGCCTTCAATGTTCAAGAAGACACCATGCATTGGCTTATCCTTGTGCAGCTGCAGGAGGATCTGTCTCCGCAGCTTTGATGTGAGCTTTTTGCTGAACGGGTTCCAACTCGGTGACAGAGTTTGGGTTCGCCCATTATTGTTATTATTATTTTTATTATTATTATCATTATTATTATTATGCATATCAGCTCCAAGATACCAAATTATAGTATTGTCACCCAAACTACTCATACATACAAGAATTTATTTTGATACGACAATTAGAAGTAGGTTAAAATTGACTAACAAGATTTGTTAACATTTTTAGTTACAAGTGGAGCTAATGAAAGCGTGTTATGAATACATAGCAAGTTAAATTCTTATAAAATATTCTCAATCAGTTGCAAGTTCCGTAAAAAATAACTTCGAAATGAGGTTTTGAGTAAGAGAGGTTTTGAGTAAGAGAGGTTTTCTTCCGGTGACAATTTTCAAATACAAAGTTTATTTCTCTGAATTGGCAATGTACATTTCTGTTCAGTATTATTTCTTCACTATCGTTGGTTATTCGTCTTCTACAGTGAGTTTCAAAAAGTTTGCACCACATGGGAACCTTTCTTATTATGCATTTCTCAGAAAATTTTATTCTGCATAAAAGTTGGTGCTTCGCGAAAACCTTTCATTTCCAGTTTCCGTATATTTCTTATCTCAGGAAACCATAAAGCATACATGTCAAAATTTTCATAATTTGATATGATCTTACTTACATCTATTTTGAGGTTGGTTGACATGTTCTTAAAACACATAGTGACAACACAGTGGTAGATTGTGAAAAATTGTTGAAATTGTATAAAAAAGAGGCAAACTTGCAAATAAAAATCAACAGAAATAAAAAAATTCTAAATCATTCGTCGAAAATGACTTGTTTACTAATATCCAAGTGATATTAACAGATGACAAGTAGTTGAAAAAGAAAACTGTAATGTGTTGAAATCATTGTTACCAACTATAATTAGGTACCAACTGTTGAAAAGGTAATGCCAGAAAATTGATTAGAAAAAAATACATAAATCATTTAAGTGAGACGTATTCCTTACTGTCGTTAGACAATACTCTTCAAACTAACAATTATATTTCTTTAATTACTTAATCGGAATTGTAATTTTCCTAATTTGCAAACAAACAACCTTCTGGCATTACCCTTTCAACAGTTGGTACCTAATTATAGTTGGTAACAATGACTTCAACACATTACGGTTTTATTTTTCACCTAGTTTTCATCTGTTAATATCACTTGAATATTAGTAAACAAGTCAATTGTTTTCGACGAATGATTTAGAAATTTTTAATTTCTGTTGATTTTTATTTGCAATTTTGCCTCTTTTTTAAACAATTTTAACAATTTTTTACAATCTACCCTGTGTTGTCACTATGTTTTTTAAAAACATGTCAATCAACCTCATAATAGATGTAAGTAATATCATATCAAATATTGCAATGTTGACATGTATTCTTTATAGTTTCCTGAAGATGTATATAAGAAATATACGAAAGCTTGAAATATCTCAAGAGTATCCTTTTGACATGCTGCAATCCCCAATATTAACTGATGTATATCGTAGATTTTCCTACTTTATTCACATTTGAATTGTTAACGATTCTTCACACACCTACATATTCCGTCTCTCTTGAGCAATAACAAAGTTTTTTCAATGCCATTGAACAGACTCAATCAGCATTTTCTACAACCCAATACTACTTTTGAAGAAGAAGGTGCTGTGCTAGGTTCACCAACACTACCACAATTGAGTTCCCCATTTTATATTTGTGATTCTCTGGATTTTCACGTTAAAGTTTTAATACAGATATTATTACAGTGTCTTTTGGTCAGAAATGAGTAGTAAAGCACAAATCATAGAAGAAATTTATAAGCCTGTAAGAATTAATTATAAAAGACGACATGTTGTAATTAAAAATTAACATGACCTCATACAGGCTGATTTGGCTATTATGAATCAATTTGCAAAAGAAAATAGGGGTTATAATTACATTCTTGAATCATCAATGCATTTGGAAAATATGTTTGGAGCCAGTAAAAAGAAAATGGGCAAAGATATCACCGCTGTAATGAAATCTGTATTGAAACAAATGAGCACCACACCAAAAAATTTTCAAACAGATTTTGGTAAATAATTTTATAATAAAGACTCACAAAATCTGATGGATGAATATGGTATAAATCATTATAGTATTTTTTCAAAGTTGAAAGGTAGCATAGTTGAACGTGTAATCAGATCGTTAGAATCTTTACTATGGAAGCAATTCAGCCTTCAGGGTCACATATGGCTCAACATTCTCCCTGAAATTGCAAATAATTACAACAACACTAAACAATCCACAACTAAGGCAATACCAAGTAAAATTAATGATAAAAATGCAAAATTTATCAACTCCTTTCAACATCTGAAAACTGTTGACCCAAAAACGCCCAAGTTCAAGAAAGGGGATGACGTTCGCACATCCAAATATATTATACTCCAAATTGGACCAACGATGTTTTAACAGTCGAACAAGTCAAGTTGACTTATCCAACAACATATATTTTGGAAGATGCCAAAAAAAGAAGAAATAAACGGAGGTTTCTACACTGAAGAATTGAAAGAAGACAAGTACCCTGATATTTACCTGGTCGAAAAAGTGGTTCGTAAAAAAGAAAACAAGCTGTTCATTAAATTTTTAGGGTTGGATTCCTCTCACAATTTCTGGGTGAATAAAAATTATATTGTGTTATAGAGATGTTAAAAAAAAGTGTTGAATAATAAAAAATAATTATTAACATATAAGTATTTATTTGTTCATACACCTTATTTCTATGATTAATATTCAAAATATGATTTATATATGATGCTGTTTCCTTTATGCGACGCTCGAATCTGATTCAATCACGACCTGCTTCTTCCCACGGGCCGCGTCTTGCCGCTTGATAAGCATATTTCCATGAGTACAGTAAATTAATCTTGACTTCGCCAAATGTTACCTTCTTTTCCATATCTAAATATAAGCTTATTGATTTTCTTGAAGAAAGTGTGGATTATAAGCTACTTTCAATCCAAGAGTGTATACTTCAGGATCAATTTCTTTTATTGTTTCAAGTACCTCCAATGACGTGTTGATCATATCTTTCTTCACTTCCAATTGAAGAATATTCATGATCACATCAAATCTTAATGATTTCAAAACTTTCATTCTATACTGCAGAATAGGAATAAAAAGCTATAGTTTGGCAAGTGGTTCCCAATTTAAACGTATACTTGCATCACCACTATATATCCTAACACCATTTGGTTGAACCAGTTTATATCCCACGGCATATTTTCCCATGTCTATACAATTCTCATTTTCCAACGAATCCAACAAATTATTAATTGCTTCCTTGCATTTCACTAATTCTGTCCATTCTTTCTCGCTGAATACCAACGTTCCAGTCTCATCGTCTGATATTACAATACAAGTGGTATACCCTAGATTCACTGATAGACATACCGAACCGAACTTTGATTTATCTGCATTTAAATAAAACTTTGGTTCACCCAAGAAGGTATCTTGTTTCTCTTGAAATAAATTCATTTTGACCAACTAATAACTGGTTAATTGTGTATTTATATCAATAGGAAATAGGAGCGGTTTCTCAAGGTTTATTCAAACAACCACTTCAGTTAAATTTTTATTGACCTTTAAAGGGAGATAAAAAAATAACAATTGGTACAAGGCCAATCAAGAATTTATTATATGGTTTAAAATTACCATTTTTATAACAATAATTAAAAATATAATAATTACTAAAACCAAGGTTATACACGAATAAAAAACATTCCGTGTACACTCCTTGCATAGCTCTATTTCTATTCGTTTTATCACAATTAATGTAAATAATATAAAGTAAGTAAATGTGTACGTGAATAAACGTATCAAGTCACGAAAGCATCGCTTGTGTGTGACAAACATAGTTTTAAAGTACAATACAATATTAATAATTATAGCAATCAGTGATGAAACTAAAACTAACAGTAAATAGATATAAGATTATATAATAACTAATAAATAAATAATAAGTGGTAAGTAATAATTGATAAGTTATGTAATAAACAATAAGTAAAGAGTAATGAGTAATGAGCAGGCAAGATTATGGTGATAAGTGAAAGCGCATAGAGTATGCGCTCTTATGTATAATTTTGAGTTAGAGATTTTTATAATTTTTTCACATATTCATATATAGACATGCATGTATATATAGCAGGCAAAAGTGCAAGTGCTCTATGAGTAAATTAGATTGTGTATCTCATTAAGAGGTTTAGATAAAATGTACTTTTTTAGTTTAGTTTTGAATGAATTTATGTTTTTAGCGTTTTTCAAGTTTTCCGGTAGGTTATTGTACAGTTTCAAGCTCTGGTATCTGTGGCTTTTTTGTCCGATGGCTTTTTTGTCCGATGGCTTTTTTCATAAAGGGTATTTTATATTTATGTTCTCTATTTCTTGTGCCATATTTATGGTCTATTCTACGTAAGGCATTGCCATTTCCCGTTGATCAACCTCAAAATTATTAGGAATTATAATTTTAAACTTATAGTTGAAATGAGGTGCGTTTGTTTCTGGAATACTAATTTGAAATACAGACAATTTGCCATCATTTTCCTTGGTTGGACTCAATATTCTCCAAGTACTTCTGCTACATTTTTCTTTCATATTTTTCATATCGAAACATATTGCTATATATCCAGCATCTTTTGGCACATTAGTGTATATTACTCCATTCACAATAGCTACCAGAATGATAAAATTTGATTTTATTAAAGCCATTTTTCTTCAATTTGTCTGTTCTTCTCAATGTTCTGTTTAATACTAATACTATTTATTATTATTATTAGAAAATATTCGAAAGGATGTCAGTCGAACCAAACCCTTTTCCCTCTCTCATTACATATCAAAAAAACTTCTTCAATGATTGGTTTACAATACCGTTCACATACAAAGTTAGTTTCCTATGCATTTTTGCTTCGAAAAATCCTTAAATATGTTTCTTGACATCGAGACGAATCCATTGATATTAGAATTATTGAATTCTAACGTGTGAACCGGAAGTTACCTTTTTATTCAATCATTTTTCCAATCTCCATTATAAGTTGTTTTTTTTAAAGTACCCGCAAGCCGTTGGGTCTTTACTAATAACAAAATTATCCCCCTATGCCCTTCTGGATTCGGAAAATGTTTAAATATGTTCATTGACATCAAGGCGAATCCATTGATGTTAAAATTATTGAAATTGGACGACCGGAAGTATAAGCCGGAAGTGACCATTTTATTGTACATGTAATGCGGGTAATCCTGATTAATCATTAGTTTTCTTCTATCTCAATTTTTCAAACCGGAAGTACGTATTTTTTGATGATTCGTATAGATCTGAAACATCACAGACTCGTATATTGAATACCCGAACGACAAATGACAGTGACGTTTTCCTAATCGATGACATTTTTTATTAATGTTTCATTTGAAACACTATAATATATCTAATTCACTTAATGATATTTGAGAAGCAGCAGCCATATTTTGCAATAAATAATTTTGGGACGTTCCTGTTGGTCATCATTTTTTTCTTCACTCCATATGTTCTAACAAAGTGTCCGACACTATAATTGGTTGATCACAATAATTTTTGCTCACCCTATATAGCATTTTGGTATTTTTTTTCATCAACGATGCATTTTGCACCACCCTGAATGTTTAATGCACCTTGGAACACTCTGTATAATATGTCTCCATGTACTCACCTTCGATTTTTACTTCTGTAAAAACACCAGACTATACTTGTATAAATACTCAAGTGCTTTTAATCTGTTTATAACAGACAGAGGCGGCCATGTTTTTTCTCTTAAATCATATGTTGGTACACCCGGTATATCGTATTTGATAAGCAGATGCCATATTTTTTTCTCTTAAACGACGTCGGTTGTTTTTTCTCAATTAATGTGTTTTGAGACACCCTGTTTACAATATGATTTTTGACAATCTGTTTCTTTCTGTGATGTTATGTTGGTACACCCTGTCTATGTTTCTTCTTTCACAATTGAATTTGAAAAACTGGCAACGTCTCGTCCTCCTTAATTCCCATGCTTAATTTTAAAACTGGCAACACCCAAATCTCAATGTCCTTACTCTTCAAACGTGGATTTCATGACACAAACCTATCTGAAATATACATGCTGCTGTCATATACTCTCTTTCAACCGAATACGTCACGCGGTGAACCCAGCGAACGCTGACTTTGTCTATGCGCCGCTAGCGCCAGCTAGCGTTGAGTGAGTTAGAAGTAACATTGTTCATCTACTTATTTTCTCCTTTTATATACAATCACATATCTCATAACCTTTCAATTCTTGCAGTGAGAGTAACCTCGTTCTAATATACCTGATGTAATAGTTTAATCATTCAATAATTTGAAATTTCGCCCAAAAATTGACACTCCTAAAAAACGTGAAATAATTATATGTTCACATTGCAATAAGGAACTGTTCGTGAATTACTTTGAAAAGCATTTATTGCATATAAAATAATGAAATATCGTGTACAGGGTCCTCTCCGAAATTAAGCCAAATTACAAAAGATTTATTATTATACGTGTGATGAATATGACTACTCCTGATATGAGAAAGTCCATAAATTTCGGTAGATTTACAATAGCGTGTAAAAAAATGTTGCTATGATGTTCACAATAGGGTACCGGGGGACGGGGGGTCATTCATTTCGACAGATTTACAATGGTATATCAAAAATTTGTCCGCCCTAGTGTTTCGGTTGTCTCATCGTGAAGAATACATTTTTTATAACTCTCATAATGTTTGTGTGTTAGTGAATCTCAGCTGATAGCGAGGTATCTGAGATCCATATCTTGGTAAAAACAGTATAATGAGGACTACATATTTCCCATAACTCATATGATATCCAAATCACAGCTGGGTATTAAAAATTCGTTGGATGGCCACCATGGGGTACTGGGGATCCTTAATTCTAACAGATTTGTTATGATGTATCAAAAATTTGTTCGAATGTCTGCCCTGGTGTTTCGGGTCCAAATCACAGAAGATATATATTTTTCATAATATCAAATATAAGATTTAAAGTGCATGACCTTGTATTCTACAAAATGCCCATAGATACACTGACCATTTGAATAACGCACAGTATAGTTCAACTTGATCACGATCATTATTTATAGACTTTTCAAGATCTGGTTCAAGCCCTGAACTTGGCTTAACAACATTTAATTTATTAAATACTATTTTTTTAGCATTTGTTTTATTTGTCTCCATAAATTGAATTTCCTGCCTCCGCATCGTTTATATAAGATTTAGGTGAAAAACCCATTGAAAGGAATATAACCTTATAGTGGAAACGACAAGAATCAATTCAACAAGAAATCCAATCCCGTCATTTTGTGCTGTATGCAATGGTGAGAACTCTCAGGGATGTATCTGAGTGTGTTCGTGTCCTTCCTGTAGATATCGAATTGAAGCTGATTTTGGTCGTTCCTAATTACTAATACATCTAAAAAACTAAAACTATTTTTCGTTTTCAGTTTCATTCGGGAACGATTTGGTTTGAAACTGGCTATAAAAAATAGAGAACACGTCGTACACATATCTAACCCAAATCCTAGGAAAATAGCTGAACCTTTGTCTTGCATCCATCTCAAACTTATTCGTAGACAAATTAGCTAGCAAGGGAGACAGGATTGCCCATGGCTGTACCTTCGAGTTGTTCATAAAAGCAGTTATTGAACTGAAAGCAATTCTGCATCATGCAAAGTCTGGCGAGACTTGAATACCCCCTTACCATTTCGTCACTGAAACCGTTGGTAAGCAGTAACTCACTTAAATATTCCAAGGTTTTGGGCATTGGAACACTTGGAAACAAAGAACTTACAACAAAAGAGATCAAGATTTCTCCTTCTTCCAGTTTCACGTTCCTAATCTGGTTGATAAATTCTAGTGAATTTTTCATCCTGGTTGTGCCACTGGAAGATTCTCGAACTCTTTTGTGGGCCATTTCGCTATTTTGTATGTGAAAGCCCCTATCGACGAGGCGATTGAGCGAACCGACTTCCTAGGTTTGTGAATAGACAATATATTTTTGGTATAATCTGGTTTGAGAGTTGTAATGTCCTTTTCAACTCCGGTTTGACCAATGTCTTGTTTAGGGTTGTTTTCACGTCTGAAATCATCTTGAGCAACGGGTATCTAGTCAACTGTTTGTATGAACCGGTTTCGATGAGGTTGTCTACCCTTTCTTGATAATCTGATTTATCAAGAATCTTTTTATGACTATTTTCTCCACAACCTTCACATAATTTGCCAATTCTGAAATCATATTTGATAACAGAATGGTAACATATACGCTCTTGATATTGAATAAATAACCTAAAACACTTGCTGTCTTACACATTTTGCGTGTATTTTATTCAATCACTTGTACAAGAATGAATATTCTGACATTGTTGTAGCAATAATTACGTTAGCTTTGACTGGCATCATAGTGACAAGATGTGAGATGAAATGTCAAAATAATTTTTCGTTTGCTTTCCATTTGATCATATGTGAAAGTGGTTGTGGATAAAGCACAGTCTGTTACTTGTTTAGAATGACAATTTCACTCACTATATGAAAGTCGCGTCTCCTGCGATATGAGGACCAATCAGAATGGGATTTCGCGCTTACTTTCTTTCCGATCCGGAAAGACCACGTCGTCAAGTCAACCAAAAATATAAACAGCAATGATACATCTTGTAATCTAATATGACATAAACGTCAGGTTGACAGACTTCATGTTTATTATTCATTAGTTGCAACTATTGAAGAATTCACTTTGTTTACTCGATCAAATTTCAAATAATAACTTGGTTGGTTCGTGAAATTATCTCAATAAATACGACTCGTGCTCACAATACAATCGATAATTCTGTCAGAAATCTTTAACTCGATCAAATTGCTTTGAGGTAACACCACGAGTCCCTACCACTCGTCCCTACGGGACTCGTGGTGTTACCAAGCAATTTGATCTCGTTGATTTCTGACAGAATTATCGATAGTATTGCGACCACTCGTGGTATTACCCCGGAAAATTCGTTATGCTCTTCCGATTCGATGACACAAGTTTGAGATTGATTAGACAATTCCATGACTGCAGACTTCTCGATGCATTCAAGAGTCTAGAAATTGCGGAGTGTAAAAAAAGTATGAATGCTGATAAGGGCCCCATTCCATACAGCCTTTGTTCAAGTTCATAGTACAATGAACGTTTCTTTCCTTCATAATTCATTAGTCTTCATTCGTTATCATTAGTTAGTTTATTATTATTGGTTATTTTACTACTAATAATTTTCAAATATGTTAGTAAAGTAAATATTATCATATCAATATAATGTTGGTCATTAATCCAAGTGTCATCAAATACGAAACAAATAGTTTAGAGCAGGTAGTTTTCGATTTAAAGTAAACAATTCGAGTAGATAATTGATGTAGGTAGAATAGAGGGTCAGTTAAAATAGATAATGAGTGCAATTAACCACTCAGATAAGTAGTAGGTATAAATAGGATTAGAATTTTGTTCTCTAGCGTAGTAAGCGTATAGCTCTTGAGAATGCTAACTTTGTTAGCGAAACGCACGTCGACTGAAAGTGACGTAGTTTTGGTGTTTTGGGTAGCTTATATTTCTTGAATTGTATTCACATCATCCATTTTCGGTTCTGAATAAATAATGCAGTTGGTTTTTGTCTCGCAGAAAAGGGCTATCGCACTCATGTCCACCGAATTCATGAAGTTATTAATTTAAATCGTTATTTCAATATATATATTCATCACCGTTTGTTTGAAAGTTTTAGACAATGTTGTGAATTGATTACTCTCATTGCGGACTTCCATTGTCTGTAGTGTTTTCATTAGCACGACGCGACGTTTCAATCGGTACAGTATCTCCGATCGTTATCAAGATGAGTTTGGTAATTGGTGTGCACTCTTATCTTTCGTATTTTTCGCTGGGTTGACTGAAAGCGTTGTTTGCTTGGATATAAAGCGTCTCTTTAAATACACGTTAAACAGTTTTCTTTATTGTCTATGACGTTGGCATCTTTTCACCGGATGCGGTGGTGTACGCGTACATGGAATGGTTCAAAAGACTGGCCATTAAAAAAGCTAAACACACACCCAAACTTCGGCTAAGGTACGTTGACGATAATATGGGATCATGGAGAACATCACCTCTAAAACTTCCTGGAAAATATTAGTAAAATCAGAAAGACCATTAAGTTTACCATGGAAACGGAGGACAACGGCGTCCTTCCGTTTCTGGATGTCAAGGCCGAGAGGGTTGGAGGATCCATACGAACATCGGTCTACAAAAAGAAAACCCACGCCGAACAATACCTGGGCTTCTATTCAAACCACTCAGGCATCGTAAAAACTCTCGTGGAAAGGGCAAGAAACATATGCGGCAATAAAGAATAACTACATAAAGAAAGACATGAAACAAAACGGGTACCGAAACTCCTGGAAGACGTTCTAAAACAAGGCAACAAAATGAACAAGGGTCAGCAACCAAGCCACGTTGTTCTCCTACCATACATCAAAGGCGTATCGGAGAAACTAAAAATGATCGGGAATAAGTATAACGTCAGAAGCTGTTTCAGATCCGGTAAAACATTCTACCCAAAATGGGAAAAATTGCGTTTACCAAATACCCTGCGAATGCGGATGCCGCTATATCGGTGAGACCAAAAGACCACTCAGTATTGGGGTTGATGAACACAAATGCTGGACTCAACGGGGAGAGACGTCGAAGTCGGGAGTCGCAGAACACGCGTGGACGGAACACCACCGCATCCTGTGGAAAAAGGACAACGTCATAGACAAGGAAGAAAACTGGTTTAAACGTAAATTTAAAGGGACACTTTATATCCAAGCAAACATCTATTATTGTTTTGCTTTTATTTTTTGTTATTGGTTTTATTATTTACGTTTACCACTTGCCTCCCTACGAGCAACCCTCAGAGGCATGTGCGGGCTAGGAAAGATTGTGGCCTTACCTTTTAACATGTGATGCCATGCACGTGACCGGTGACCGCTCTGGGATTTGAACCCACGCACCTCAGTTGATTTGGTTGTGGAAAGAACGCTTTACCATTTTGCCTTCACGGCCCATTTAAATATATTCTTTTTTTTTTCAGGCTTACCAGGCCTACCAACAGGAGTTACAATGCGTGAGAAAAAAAGCGGTTCCTTGTCTCGAATGCAGAAGCTTAGGAAGAGGTTGTCACACTCCTTTGGACGATTATGTAAGTGATTTATTCAGTTCTTGTATTTTTCATACCATATTACTTATAATTGATTATGTTGATTAGAAATTATTCATCTTAAGCAATCTTGCGACCACTGGAGAAACACTAGGTTTCCTTGTTCTTATTTTACTATCACAAAACCATTTTCAAAACTAACCGATTCGTCGGGTGACCAGATATTAAAGAAGAAATCAGAGAAAAAATCAGTGGAGAAATAAAACTTTCAGACAGAAACACGACCTTGAAAAGCAAGCATTTCTACTGCCGATTTTTCAGTTTAATTCAGTCTAATTTAGTCTAATTTAATTCCAGAATTGTATAAAGATTATCGATGTGAAATGGACAGGTAATTTTCAGCAGTAACTTTCGATCCAACAGTAAAACCACAAGAGGCGTCGGTAAAATATAATTTCCAATGATTATGATGAAAGTTGCGCCACTAGAATCAATCAAGTCAAATTCTAGTATATTTTGTCAACGTACTTTAGGTACATTTATCATTATAGATGTAGCTTGAATTGCTGTCCAGGATTCTCTTTACCTGCTATCATAAGGTATTTAATTTATAGTTATTGTATTATTTAATCTGGTATTTAATTAATACCCTCCATATATTTTCATTTTTATTATAAGCTCATGTAAAGAAAACTTTGCGCGTCTTTCTGTATATATTTGATAATTCAAACCGCGAAACAGTTGATTTCCACAATACGTCTGCGCGGATTTTTCTTTCCGTCCTGCTTGGGAGAAAAGGAGAGCAGAATTTTTGGTACCACGACAGCCTTACGACCGGTGCATGTTCGATGCTCAAATTTTCGCTGTGTCCGCATGACTAGAAGAAATTTGGTAAGTGTTTATCAATTGCCGAATTTGTCTTTATCAATATTTTCACTTTCGCATAAACAATTGCCTTCGTGGAAACAAAAAATAATGAACAATTTTTGACAGTAAGACAATTTACATTCACGCCTTTTTATTTTTTATAGAGAATTACCAATAAAATACCGAAATCATCTATAAATTGATAACTAACCAATTCCCAGGTAGAATCAACTGCAGTTTCGCCAGTCATCAATTTCAAACTTCCAGAATTTTGGCCCAAATGAAGGCGATTTTCGCAACACTATGCTGTATCACTTTCGTTTTGTTAAACGGTGAGACGTGAATGGTCGTGTATAACGGCTATCATAACGTACATCAGGTAGATCTACAGGAAAGAGACGAGCACACTCAATTACATCCCTGATAGTTCTCAACATTGCTACAACATAAAATGACGGGATTAAATTTCTTGATGAATCGACTCTTGTCGTTTCCACTCATCAAGGAGATATACAAAACTGAGAAAATGATTATCGGGGAAGTGGCTGAGTTGAACGGTTATTCTGTAGACTTGGTGGATAAACTTTTTAGGAAACATAGATTTGAAAAAACCCTTAGTAACTCTACGACTTTTCGATCAGAGGAAACCCCTCCTAACTATATCGTTATTTCAGTTACTCGAGGTTTCGACAGTATTTTCAAAACCATCGCAATGGGCCAAGATGTAGATGAAAATAACAGGCTCATTTCACACAAAATAAAAACTATACTACTTTTTATAAGATAGTTCGTAAATGAAAACTCCGGTTTTCGCCCCAGCAAAGTTGCTTTGTGGAATTTTTTAAACAAGAATTATTGAAAATTTTACAACTTTTTGGTTTCTTGCAAATATTCCAAAAAGTATTGAAGGAATCGTTTTACAGTCAATGGAACTTTTATAGAGAATTATAAAACCTATAAAACAACAAACAAAACAGAAAATTCGGAAAAACCTCGAAAAAGAGACAATTTTTTCAAAAGTTCATATTTTGTACAAATCTGATGATGAAGAATGGAAACTGATAGATAATAACATGTGGTTCAACTGTGCGCAAGATGTTTTCTGTCCGATGTGTAGTTTTTGTATAATCGCGTTATAAAAAAATTAAGGGCACATCTCGCAAGATGTGCCGATTTAAGGGAAATCGTCATATTCAAATTGTGTTGAAGACAAGTGGAAGAAGTTACCAATATCTATGATTTGTATATTTTGGATTTTCACCTAAGAAGTGGGAAATGTGTTGGAAATGTCACTGAAAGTTGCTCCAAACGCTTGGAATATTATACTCTCCTCTCCTCGATAGTTCCACCACTACTGCTACTCGACTATGTCATGAACACACTTTCAAGCATTTAGAGCAACTTTCAGTGGCATTTTCAAAACATTTCCTACCTCAGATGAAAATCCAAAATATACAAATTGTAGTGTTTGATCTTTACTTCCAGATGCCGTTCACAGAATTTGAATACGATAAGTTTCCTTAAATCTGCGCATTTTGCAAGATAAACCCTTGAATTGTTTATAACGCGACTATGCAAAAACTACACATCGGACAGAAAACATCTTACGCAGAGTTGAACCACATGGTATCATCTATCAGTTTCCGAAATATTGTTTGTCCAGTTTCAGATTTATAAAATGCACCTATCCCGTCGTACAAAAAACTATTTTGTTGGTTTAATAATTCTCTACAAAAGTTCTTTTGACTAAGACGATTCCTTCAGTAGTTTTGGGAATATTTGCAAAACACAAAAAAGTTTTAATTTTTTTCACTATTTCTTGTTTAAAAAAATTCACAAAGCTATTTTGCTAGGGCGAAAACCGAAAACGAAGTATCTTATAAAAGTTAGCATAGGCCATTTGCGTCTTTTATTTTGTGGGTGAAAAAATTTCTATAGCTTGGTCTATAATATGAAGGTAGTATACAACACTTGGGCACTCCCAAAGATAAGACGGAAGAAAAAGAAAAGTCGGGAATTTATGAAATTAGCTGTAAAGACTGCGAGAAGTTTGTGAATTAGACTCGTAGGGCCACGAAAGTACGGTTCCGTGAGCACATTGCACATATCCCATTTTCAAGAAAAAACGAGAAACATTCTTTGGACACGACCACCGATTTGAAGACAGAAGTTTGAGATTAATTAGACAGGTTCATGACCGCATAGTTCTCGATGTTCTCGAGTCTGGAAATTGCCAAGTATAAAACTAGTATGAATGCGGATAAGGGCCCCATTCCATATAGCCCTTTGTTCAAACTTCAAGTTCATAGAACAATAAAAGTTTCTTTCCTTTATATTTCATTATTCTCCGTTCGTTCATCATTACTAAGTTTATTATTATTCGTTTTTTAATTTTAGTGCTAATATTTTTTCTTACTATCAATAATTTTTCAATATATATTGGTGAAGTAAATATTGTTATATCAATATAATGTTTATTCATTAATTCAAATACAAAACAAGTAGTGTAGGGCAGGTAGTTTCTGATATAAAAAAAAACAATTGAAGTAGATAATTTTAGATAGGTAGAATAGACGATATATTCAAATTGATAATGGGTGCAATTAACCACTCATAAGTAGTGGGTATATAGAATCAGAATATGGTCTATTAGTCTAGTGAGCTTGTAGCTCTCGAGGATGCTAACTTTGTTGGCGAAACGCCAACAACGCAAAGTGACGTAGTTTTAGTGTCATGGGTAGCTTCTATTTCTTGAATTGTAATCACACCAAAGGTTCCAAATAATAATTTTCGAACAATATTCATTGTCTAAATATTGGAAATATAATGTTATAAGAGTACACTTGCGTTTTGTTGCTATCCCAAACAGTTCTTGAGAATTGTTCCTAATGAGTCAGCAAAAAACTTCTCCTCCGCTTTCTTTATATATAAAATTGTTTTTTTTGCTAACCAGCTGTTTTCTCCTTACGAACGCCCTCAAAAGTCGAAACTTGTGTGATTCCTAGCACTCACTCGGGTCATCAGAATAAAAATCTGTAGTCTGTAGGATTTGAACCTACCCGACCAGCAGCATCAATGGCTTTGAACACGGCGGTCTTATCCATGAGCTACCTGACCGGGTGACAACGAGATCATTTTCGGGCTGCCATTTTTTTATTTTTCCACTTTGGAAAATGAAATTTTGTATGGTTAATATTCGAACAGACTGTAATTTTCCTGACTTGACAGTACATTTTTACAACCTGACCCTAACTTTCGAAATTTGAATTTGTTTGTTTTTCGGCTTCTATAAATTATTGTACATCGAAATTCATAATTTTCAAATAAATTCTGACATGAATTTTATTTTCAAATCAAATTTTAAATTTCAATCTAGAGTGCCATGACCATCCTAAAATTTCCCTACATAGCCTCTACTTACACAAAAATATAAAAAGATTGTTATCTTCAGTTGTTAAACTAAGGCTGTAGGTACAGCTGTTTTAATTTTTTGGTATGATTCGAAAAACTTAAATGTAACTATATCACTTTCATAACACTATTAAATGCATTATTTTGAGACGAATCCAAAAATTTATAACACATACCTACTTCCATCTTTTATCACAGCTTAATTTCATTTCATTATTAATTTAAATTTTACCGTATCTCGCATGGATGACAACTGAATTGTATCCGTATCGCGCATAGCTTACAAAGACATAGTTGCCGTTTCCATGGAAAACAACTGAATTGTTGCACCCGTATCTCGCATAGCTTTTTTCAAAGACATAGTTACCGTTCCTATGGAAAACACCTGAATTTTTGTAGCCGTATGCACAGCTTACAAAGATATAGTTGCCGTTTCCATGGAATGGCGCTAGATTATGTACGTGTCATTGGGCGTGGTCCAGGCGCTAAATTTGAATGTGAATCTGAAATTAAATGAAAAAAAAAAAGTTGGTCGAAGCGGTGGATCGAACTCCGACCGCCGGGGTGATACGAAGATGTCTTAGCTATTAGACAGCCGTAGTTATTGAAAATATATGAGTAGTATATCTATGAGAGAACGAAGGAATCAAGGTCAAGCTCATATTTGATAATATAAAAAATATCCTAATTTGGACCCGAAAAAAAAAAAAAAAAATCCCCGAGTACCTCACCACGCAGATGAGAAAAAATGTATTCTTCATGATGAGACACCCGAAACGGCAGACATTCCAAAATTAAGGATGTACCTCATGGTCCAACGAATTTTTGACACCCAGCTGAGATTCACTGATCATACGAGTTATAGAAAAAATGTAGTCTTCATTATTCATCAAGATGGGAGGATCCTCTATACCTCATTTTTGATAGCTGAGATTCGCAGATGAGAGTTATAAAAAATTTATTCTTCATGATGAGACACCCGAAACACCAAGGCAGACAAAAAAAAATTAAGGGTCCCCAGTACCCCATGGTGGTCAACGAATTTTTGATAACCAGTTGGGATTCATAGAAAAAGTGTAGTCTTCATTATTCTGTTTTTACCAAGGTGGATCCCAGTAAATTTACCGAAATTAATGGAGTTTTTAATTTTTCATCAGGAGTAGTCTTCATCATTCTGCGAATCTTGACCCGTATTATAATAATAAATCTCTTGTAATTTGGCATAATTTCGACATATCTTCCGTGATTTGGACCCGAAACCCCAGGACGGACATTTTTGATACGTTACTACAGAATTGAGGATCACCTAGTTGAACATCACAGATGTAGTTTTCTTAATTTGGTGTGAATTCAGAGAGGACCCTGTTATATTTGATATTATGAAAAATATATATCTTCTTTAATTTGAACCCGACAGGGCGGAAATTTTAACAAATTTTTGATACATGACAAATCTGTTAAGAGTTATGGATCCCCAGTACCCCATGGTGGCCATCCAACGAATTTTTGAGATTCGGATGCATCATATAAGTTTATTATTCTGTTTTTCCCAAGATGGTGGATCCCAGATGCCTCAGGGTGGATATCCCAATTTGATGTGCCATTGTGAATCTGTCGGAAAAGGATACCACCCCATTGCGAGCATCGCATCAAATTTTTGATGAGTTAAAGATGTATCATATTCATATAGCTAACCTAAGTACGATGCTGAGTATTAAAATGGAAAAAAAGTTATTGTGCTGTGGATTTGAACCACGTGCCTTCGGCTTACCAAGCCGCACAGTTACCGATACGGCTACGAACCGTGTTTGCATATTTAGTCGAAATGGTCGTTCAAGAGAATGTGCAAGGTCTCGCAAATTGTTGAGCTGTGTTGTTTGATGTGAACAAATGGTCTTAAGCCGTACTCATCTTTAAATATCATACGGATTCAGCTGTTTGCATCACAAGGGGCTTTATCATTCACCGTGCATTCAGTCAACTGTCGGAAGTACAGTAGCACAGGGTGAACATTCAAGAAAATTTTCAGCTGAGATTCACCGACATGTATTCTAGGAGTCATAAAAATGTAGGCCTCATCATTCTGTTTTTTAATAATGCGAATCTGCATTTTTTGAACAATTTGTGTGACAATCACATCAATTATAAAGAAATGCCTGGTTAGTATTATTTTGGTAATCGACCCATAACATCTACGCTATCATTAGATTAAAAATAAAAGAATGTAGGTAATATAAATAAAAAAAGCTCTTATAGACGCTCCTGTGTTTTAAGTTATTTTGGCGATTGGTTCAGGTAGCATCATTATATCAATAATGTTTTAATTAAATTAAGAAAAGTAAACTCGCTTCCGTTTCTTAGTCTGACTGCATCTATGAATAGTGAAAAATACCCTGTCTATATTATTTTTTATTCAAATCCGAGTAATTTTAACAATTTGTGTGGTCTATGTTACATAATTGAAGAAGTATGAAGTACTTGAGGTTTTTAGCGCAAATATGGTTAGGTACCTATAATGAGAAAAACCGATTTTTTCTCGATTATTAGGTTCGTAGTGTATGCAGATGTATGCTATTAATGAACGTAGGTTTTTGTGAGATGTCCTCTATACTATTAAGTAAAAAATCAGTTAATTAACCGTAACCGATTAGATTCTTGATGAAGAATTAATCATTTTAGAATTCCTAAACCAATTTCAATCACTCATTTTTATTTGTATCTGAACTGCTAGTGCATTTTTGAATGAGGTCATACGTAAGACTGAATGAGAACTCACGGTCACTTGGGTATCACTTATAGTTGTTGAATATGATTGAGTCAACACAAATGAATTTTGTCCTTTCTTGGTAGAGAAAGTTTCTTATTTAAAAATATTATGGATAAATTGGTGAACGTGGTAGTGGAAGAAATATGAATATTTTCAATATTTAGTTATCATCATGCTTATCATCACCCTGTATACCAACAGGGTGATGATAAGCATGTCTTGCATTAAATTATTAAAACGAGTGCCTACTCCCATAATTCTTATAATCATACATTATTTTCAAATGTATTCGTCACTGAATAACAAGAAACTTAAGTGGACAGTTACTTTATTGGTGTGATAACATGAAAAATGGATTATTAACGAATAATGATAATATTTTGACAAAAATATAAAAATGTCATCAGGGGTATATTCGACTTTTAATATATCTCATGTAAAGTTATGAATTGAGTGGTATTTGTAGATGTGGGGAATGTGACTTCCAGTAAAAAAATATATTGAAACAATACTGCACATATCAATAGTGTAGAGATATCACATACATATTGATAATAACCAAAAAGAAAGAAAGAATTATTCAATGATTTATCTTCCTTTGGAGTTCTCATTCAGAATTACAATAGACAGGAAAAATGAAGGATAGTGCATATGGAAACTGTAACTGAAGGAATATGAGTCGAAAAACACGTAAAAATAATAATAAAAAATATGGATTACCCATAGGATGAAATGAAACATTATGGGAATAATGACTATAGAAATGGAGAACAGGGGCATATACTATGCATGCGGCGGGTATTAAGGTTGACGTATTGGATGAAACGCCGAAATGTGAAGTTTGCGAGTAGGGTACATAATTTTGTAAGTGAAGAATTCGACTTTTTTCCAGTAAAAAATAATATTGGAACGATAGTGCAGATGTCAATAGTGTCACGTACATATTGAATTATATAAGACATATCTATGTACAAAGCTCCTCAAAGAGACAATTATTTTATTAAAACAGTCATTTCGCCACGATATCTTTAAATGGCTTCCTAATCAACAAATGTAATAACAATGAGAAGAAAATTGAAGGATAGTGCATATGGAAAATTCATTTGAAGGAATAGATGGAAGAACTCTTAAAAATGATAATAAAGAATATGGAGAATCTATAGGATTGATTGAAATTAAATATACAGTACAGTGCAAATAGTATTCGTGAGGCGGGTATCAAGAATTACGCATTGGTTGAAACTTTTTTTATTTCGATGTGCAAAGAGAAATGCAGTACGAAATAAGAATAGATACGTTTCGAAGCTGGACTTCGGCTTTCCCACCAAGTAGGTTAGCTGAAGCGGGCTTTGTGTATACAGGCTCGGAAGATATAGTCATATGTCTTTCATGTCAAGTTGAAGGGTTCCAATGGCAGCCAAATGACGATCCTATGGCGGACCATCGCGATTGGAGCCCCCTTTGTGATTTTGTTCAAAATTACCAACTCCAGACGTCGGCGACAGAACCAACAGATGGTGTTGATATCCCTCCAGAACGAAGGCTGATAGATGGCGATGCAGACACACAGACCGCCCGAGTTGAATTATTATGTTTATTTTGTGAACGATTTTTGCGTAGGTTTATTCCTTGAAGACACTTGTGGAGTTTGTAAAACACCAATTTTGACACTTCTTGAAATATATGTATCTTAGTACATTTTCTTTCGTTTTATTTGATAATAGAAGAATTTAATATATAGAAGAATTTAATATATTCAAAAATATAAATAAAAATCATCATGGTCATTATTCCTTTTTTTTTCAAACAGAACTAGTTGGAAAATGTGTTGTAGAACAGCATATGACTCATTTAGTTCAACTATAAAGCGATATTTAATTCGGTGTTATGATATTGACAAGTTTTGTGTATTATCATAAATTAATTACATTATGGAATCCGCTTCAATAAACAAACAATTTATATACAAGAAGAGCTTTATATAATTCTTGCTACCGCACATCATGCAGATTATCATCGTAATACAATTTTTAACTTTGGAGGCAGCTGTTGTTCTTCCGATATAAAGAAATTGCAAATGATGGTTTATCCATCAACAACTCAATTGAGAGTATTTTATTTGAACTAATAACCTGTCACAACAAAAAATAAACAGTTGAGAATTCCACCCAAATATTCACCAACCAACTGAAATATATCATCGAAAAATTCTTTGTTTTCATGTTTTTAACTGTTGATTCCCATCGAAATTTCCAACTCGTTTTCTTTTGATTATTATAATTCACCCTACGCTATCACAGGAGTGAACATAGGAAATAATGAAGAGGCGATTAAAGGAAAATACATTTAGGTTCACTTATATAATTTAAATGGTATTTAAATAGTATGTATATAATAGTCTCATTCCCAAAAAATTACAGCTAGACCGTATCTTTTAATACCTACGTCGAAAATTTTATTGACAAATTGTGGTTTCAAACAGCATATTTTTTAATTCTAGATGCTTCAGTAGGTCTCCGCTGGATTAATATCAGTATAGACCAAGACGAATACCATTAATTATTTCCGAACAATATCTACTTTCGAAATTATATATATTTTTGTGGTTATTCCTGATCACAGTTAAAATTAAGCCATTGATTCTTATAATTATCAAAAAATAATCATTGGTTTTTTCAAATGATGACTGTAATTTCGAGGGTTATAAATACCTATCTCTTTGATAGAAACGGGCAAATGAGTGTACCAAAGTGACATAATTAACACTTTTTCTCAAAATGTTGGTAATAAATTGAAATATTTCTGATGAAATTTTTCCGGACAGTTACATGACAACGTATCTCTGAAACTAGAAGCAGTTTACACTAAAGTTCATGTCGAGGATAAATGATTATTTTCAGTGATAAACGGATGGATGTATAAAATATGTTAGAAACACATCTATCATTTTGATTCCAGAACTACAATCGATCGACTCTCTGAGATTTTGACTGTTCCAAAAGATGAGTGAATTTGTGAGTCACCATCTGTTAGGTAATAGCTCTTGTAGAAAAGAACAATAATAATTTTTCGTCCTTCGTTACTAAATATAACGAAATCAATAATCTTTTATAATGAATATTGAACAGTGTTTCAAATTAAAGTTGGAGGAGCCTAGCATGTGCCAACAATACCTTTTAAGAGAATCATCGTTTTATTTTCCTATACACAGAAACGCATTGTAGAAATATAAGTGAAGTCTTTGTCTAAAAGTAATAAACTAATTCATGAACAAGTGTTGTTATATCATACTGAGAAACGCGCACTACTTTTTTTAGTTATAGAATTTTTCACGAAATTATAACATTTTTAAATAAAAATACCAACAAACCGCATTGAGTTTCGTAGGTATGGTGTAGAAGCGATGACGGAAGAAACGTAACTCGTTTCACCGACAGTTATAGCAAAAATAATAATAACCACTCACCTAAACAGGTGAATTTGTGACTAAACTAACATACAAATGTTGAATCTACTATTAAAATGATAAAGTGTCATGATAACAAAAGAAGGATAGGAAGACTCAACTCATCACACTAAAAGTGGGCTGATGGAGAGTATATCACCTATAAAAAATGGTTGGATGAGCACTCAAATAAAATGCGAAACGTTGATAATGATGGAAAAAAATCAACCGATACGTCGAGTTACAGCTCTGATGAGTACTCAAATAAAATTCTAAACACGGATTTTACATTAAATTTGAACTATATCTGAGACAATATACTGATGAGGCAAACAAGTATCCGAAACTTGGGCTTTTCACTCTGATGAGGACTGAATACGTCGAAACTAGGGATTTTCATCAAAATCAAATAAGAATTTTAAACAGTGTACCGATGATGGAAACAGAAACCGAAATTTTGGACTATAAGTCGATGAGCACTCCAATAAAATTCGAAACGGTGATGATGGACAAAAATTATCGAAACTTTGGGTCTTAAAACTGATGAAGACTCAAATTGAATGCGAAACTGTGATAATGATGGAAAAATCAACCATAACGTCGATTAATAACTCTGATGAGGACTCAAATAAAACTCGAAATAGGGATCATTAATTGAATTTAAATTATATCCGAGACAGCATATTGACGAGGGGAAACAAGTAAACGAAACTTGGGGTTTCCACTCCGATGAGGACTGAACACGTCAAAATTATGAATTTTCAACAAATTCAAATAAGAAATTTCAACAGTGATGATGGAAACAAAAAACGAAATTTTGGTCTATAAGTCGGATGAGCACTCCAATAAAATTCGAAACGATGGGCAAAAATTATCGAAACTAGGGATTTTTTACATCAAATTCACATAAAATTCGAAAGGGTATACCGATAATGGAACAAAAATCAAACGATACTTCGAGTTACAACTTTGATGAGTACTCAAATTAGTATGGAAACAAGGTATTTTCCATTAAATTCAAATAATATCCGAGACAGTATATTGATGAGGGAAACGAATAACCAAAAATTTGGAGTTTCAACCTTGATGAGGGTTGAACACATCGAAAATTTCAAATACAATTTTTAAACAGTGTACTGATGATGGAAACCCAAAATTGAAATTTTGGGCTATAAGTAGGATGAGCACTCCAAAAAAATTCGAAACGGTAATGAGCAATGCCGAAACTTTGGGTTCAACTCTGATGAAGACTCAAATAAAATGCGAAAAAAATATGAAAACAGGTATTTTTCATTAAAATTAAATTATATCCGAGACAGTATATTGATGAGGGAAGTAAGTAACCGAAACTTGGGGTTTCAACTCTGATGAGGAGTGAACACGTTGGAACAAGGGATTCCCATCAAATTCAAATAAGAATTTTAAACAGTGTACTGAAGATGGAAACAAAAAACCGAAATTTTGGGCTATAAGTAGGATGAGCACTTCAATAGAATTCGAAACGGTGATGATGAGCAAAAATCATCGAAACTTTTGGTTTTAACTCTGATGAAGACTCAAATAAAATGCGAATCGGTTATAATGATGAAAAAATCAACCAAAACGTCGATTTACAACTTTGATGAGTACTCAAATAAATATGGAAACAGGTATTTTTCATTAAAGTAAAATAATATCCGAGACAGTGATGAGGGAAACAACCGAAACTTGGGGTTTCAACTCTGATAGGGGCTACACAACTCCAAGTTCTAACAGATGCGTTATGATAGTTATCGAATTTTCTCAAGATTGCACACAAATCCTGCTGAAATCACAATTTCCAGCTATGATTTGAAAAAACAGCAGTGATGATAGGTATATTATTAAGTTTTTATAAGCCTATGAAACATATGGATTATAATTTTTTTTATTAAAAATATCGTGCACTTAGCATGACTTAGAGCCAATTATTGAGGTTTCTTCAACATTATAATTACTATGCTCCCCAGAAAAAAAGTCCATCAACAACAATAAATTTTGAAAAATTACAGCGGAACTGTTTTCATTGCCACCGTTAAGTTTTTTTTGAATCGTAAAATAAATCATATTTGTATTAACTTTTTGACATTAGTACATAACGATATTAATATCTTGAACTCTCATCACCAAAGACATACATTCTTTATCTTAAGATTTTCAACTATTTTGATGTTTTAATATCAGACGCGGAAATTCAACATGTTTCTGCATGCAGCGCTATTTTTTCCCTCAACATTCTTGACTGTTCGACCTAATATTGGCTAATTTCGATTTGCTGAATGCGATATTGCTCAGATTCATACTCAATCAACAATTCCTCCATCCTCAATAATTAACTTGTTAGAGTTCCATGTGAACAAAACACGAAACTTTTTCCAGAGGAGACGATCTCAAAGTGCACGGTATGATATATCAGAAACACACTATTTTGGTAGACTGAAATCGATGCATTTCAGGTGCAGAAAATGCTACATCATTCAATCTCGAAGGAAGTTTGAAAGTGTAACAATAGTCAGGAAAAAAAATTATAATTTTTTTAGATGTGTAATGTAGGTAATTCTGTGAGTTAGATATTTAAAAGCTTGCCTTCTGAAGTTTTCTGTTTCGAATACCAAAGCGGCCGACCTAAATAAAAAATTTAAACAGTGTACTGATGATGGACAAGAGAATCCGAAATTTTGAGCTATAGGTCGGATGAGCATTCTAACAAAATTCGAAACGGTAATAATGGTTGAAAATTATCGAAAATTTGTGCTTCAACTTTGATGAAGACTCAAATAAAATTCGAAACAGGGCTTTCACATGAAATTTAGATTAAAAATTCGAGACGTATACGTTGATAGTAGGGTTAGCTGCGGCGAGAGGCGCGCCTATGAGGATGGAGTTAATGAGAATATGATTAAAATCGATAAATGGAATATATTCATATTATTTGAGACTACCGCAAAAAAGCATTAAATCCGAATTCCTTGTATGAGGGAACGTTTGAGTAAAACACCTTAGCAATTATCGGAAAATGTGAAAAAATCAGCGTATCTGGCCTTAAAAGTACAAGAATTGTTGATTGAGTGTGAATCTAAGCAATATCGCATTCAGCAAATCGAAATTAGCCAATATTAGGTCGAACAGTCAAGAATGTTGAGGGAAAAAATAGCGCTGCATGCAGAAACATGTTGAATTTCCGCGTCTGATATTAAAACATCAAAATAGTTGAAAATCTTAAGATAAAGAATGTATGTCTTTAGTGATGAGAGTTCAAGATATTAATATCGTTATGTACTAATGTCAAAAAGTTAATACAAATATGATTTATTTTACGATTCAAAAAAAACTTAACGGTGGCAATGAAAACAGTTCCGCTGTAATTTTTCAAAATTTATTGTTGTTGATGGACTTTTTTTCTGGGGAGCATAGTAATTATAATGTTGAAGAAACCTCAATAATTGGCTCTAAGTCATGCTAAGTGCACGATATTTTTAATAAAAAAAATTATAATCCATATGTTTCATAGGCTTATAAAAACTTAATAATATACCTATCATCACTGCTGTTTTTTCAAATCATAGCTGGAAATTGTGATTTCGGCAGGATTTGTGTGCAATCTTGAGAAAATTCGATAACTATCATAACGCATCTGTTAGAACTTGGAGTTGTGTAGCCCCTATCAGAGTTGAAACCCCAAGTTTCGGTTGTTTCCCTCATCACTGTCTCGGATATTATTTTACTTTAATGAAAAATACCTGTTTCCATATTTATTTGAGTACTCATCAAAGTTGTAAATCGACGTTTTGGTTGATTTTTTCATCATTATAACCGATTCGCATTTTATTTGAGTCTTCATCAGAGTTAAAACCAAAAGTTTCGATGATTTTTGCTCATCATCACCGTTTCGAATTCTATTGAAGTGCTCATCCTACTTATAGCCCAAAATTTCGGTTTTTTGTTTCCATCTTCAGTACACTGTTTAAAATTCTTATTTGAATTTGATGGGAATCCCTTGTTCCAACGTGTTCACTCCTCATCAGAGTTGAAACCCCAAGTTTCGGTTACTTACTTCCCTCATCAATATACTGTCTCGGATATAATTTAATTTTAATGAAAAATACCTGTTTTCATATTTTTTTCGCATTTTATTTGAGTCTTCATCAGAGTTGAACCCAAAGTTTCGGCATTGCTCATTACCGTTTCGAATTTTTTTGGAGTGCTCATCCTACTTATAGCCCAAAATTTCAATTTTGGGTTTCCATCATCAGTACACTGTTTAAAAATTGTATTTGAAATTTTCGATGTGTTCAACCCTCATCAAGGTTGAAACTCCAAATTTTTGGTTATTCGTTTCCCTCATCAATATACTGTCCCGGATATTATTTGAATTTAATGGAAAATACCTTGTTTCCATACTAATTTGAGTACTCATCAGAGTTGTAACTCGAAGTATCGTTTGATTTTTGTTCCATTATCGGTATACCCTTTCGAATTTTATGTGAATTTGATGTAAAAAATACCTAGTTTCGATAATTTTTGCCCATCGTTTCGAATTTTATTGGAGTGCTCATCCGACTTATAGACCAAAATTTCGTTTTTTGTTTCCATCATCACTGTTGAAATTTCTTATTTGAATTTGTTGAAAATTCATAATTTTGACGTGTTCGGTCCTCATCGGAGTGGAAACCCCAAGTTTCGTTTACTTGTTTCCCCTCGTCAATATGCTGTCTCGGATATAATTTAAATTTAATTAATGATCCCTGTTTCGATTTTTATTTGAGTCCTCATCAGAGTTATTAATCGACGTTATAGTTGATTTTTCCATCATTATCACCGTTTCGCATTCAATTTGAGTCTTCATCAGTTTTAAGACCCAAAGTTTCGATAATTTTTGTCCATCATCACCGTTTCGAATTTTCGAATTGTCGAGTGCTCATCGACTTATTGTCCAAAATTTCGGTTTCTGTTTCCATCATCGGTACACTGTTTAAAATTCTTATTTGATTTTGATGAAAATCCCTAGTTTCGACGTATTCAGTCCTCATCAGAGTGAAAAGCCCAAGTTTCGGATACTTGTTTGCCTCATCAGTATATTGTCTCAGATATAGTTCAAATTTAATGTAAAATCCGTGTTTAGAATTTTATTTGAGTACTCATCAGAGCTGTAACTCGACGTATCGGTTGATTTTTTTCCATCATTATCAACGTTTCGCATTTTATTTGAGTGCTCATCCAACCATTTTTTATAGGTGATATACTCTCCATCAGCCCACTTTTAGTGTGATGAGTTGAGTCTTCCTATCCTTCTTTTGTTATCATGACACTTTATCATTTTAATAGTAGATTCAACATTTGTATGTTAGTTTAGTCACAAATTCACCTGTTTAGGTGAGTGGTTATTATTATTTTTGCTATAACTGTCGGTGAAACGAGTTACGTTTCTTCCGTCATCGCTTCTACACCATACCTACGAAACTCAATGCGGTTTGTTGGTATTTTTATTTAAAAATGTTATAATTTCGTGAAAAATTCTATAACTAAAAAAAGTAGTGCGCGTTTCTCAGTATGATATAACAACACTTGTTCATGAATTAGTTTATTACTTTTAGACAAAGACTTCACTTATATTTCTACAATGCGTTTCTGTGTATAGGAAAATAAAACGATGATTCTCTTAAAAGGTATTGTTGGCACATGCTAGGCTCCTCCACCTTTAATTTGAAAAACTGTTCAATATTCATTATAAAAGATTATTGATTTCGTTATATTTAGTAACGAAGGACGAAAAATTATTATTGTTCTTTTCTACAAGAGCTATTACCTAACAGATGGTGACTCACAAATTCACTCATCTTTTGGAACAGTCAAAATCTCAGAGAGTCGATCGATTGTAGTTCTGGAATCAAAATGATAGATGTGTTTCTAACATATTTTGTACATCCATCCGTTTATCACTGAAAATAATCATTTATCCTCGACATGAACTTTAGTGTAAACTGCTTCTAGTTTCAGAGATACGTTGTCATGTAACTGTCCGGAAAAATTTCATCAAAAATATTTCAATTTATTACCAACATTTTGAGAAAAAGTGTTAATTATGTTACTTTGGTACACTCATTTGCCCGTTTCTATCAAAGAGATAGGTATTTATAACCCTCGAAATTACAGTCATCATTTGAAAAAACCAATGATTATTTTTTGATAATTATAAGAATCAATGGCTTAATTTTAACTGTGATCAGGAATAACCACAAAAATATATATAATTTCAGTAGTGATAGAAGACCTATTTGGAATGAATGAAAGGGTAATGAAAGCAAGTAATGAAAGCCATATCCAGTAATGAGAGTCATATGTTCTTAGAGTTATCTAGAAATATAGAGCGGTAATTACATGTAATTACAGCTATGTAGGTGTATCTAGAAGAGGATAGTGGATAATTGGGATTGTAGATTTGTACTCGAGACATGTAATGAGAGCTATTTAGAAATATTGTGGGTGATTGTAGATAGAGTTTGTATATGTACTTGCTAGTGGTACTTTTGTTCTCAATACGCAATTGCGGGTATGACCTTGTGTACATCTCGTTGTGTACCTCTCAAGTACTCTTCATGTACTTGATATTGCTTATTTCAATTACACTTTAGTTAAAACAGTGTGTTTGAAGATGGTCAAAAGGTTTGCCCATATTCAAACAGACTGTTCACACACGTATTGGTGTTTAAACTTTTCCATATACTATGCAATTGCTTATAACTCAAATGACATTCAATTACACGGATCAGTCATAGCCTATATGTACACTTGGTGGTGACAAAGTCCCAACATAATTAAATCTTTGATTTGGATATTGGGTACACATCCATTTTGAGTATAAAAAAACATGTTTGTTAAATTTTTTTATTAGGGCATTTACATTTTTCGTAATGGTACACACTGTAATTTTCGACACAATTTCGTGGTTCTGTGAAAACATCATGGTACGCTCTCACCGTCCCCAAGGTTATATTGTCGAATCTCTTCACCATTTCAATTTTGTCTTCATACTGTTGAATTTTCATTTGAAGTATTATGTTTGCCAAATGCTTTTCCAGTAGACTTTCAATGTTCATGACGGTAGCGGGGTCTTGTTACTTTTCAATCCGCTCATGAGTCATATGTCAGTTTGTTTTAAATGGTCTAGATGTTAGATGGTGTCTCTTTCTCTCGATTTAAGATGAACATATCTCAAAGCCTGTATTTATATTCGTGAATGTCAACGACTTTCATGTGGGGGGAATTAAGTTTCAACCAATAAGAGTGCACGGATGTCGTTTGTCACGCCCTACGTGTACTTGGTCACGCCCCACATATATGCACATCTGTTCGACCTTCCACCAACCTTCATGGAGTTTTGGTGGTGGGTGTCAGATGGCACTACTTGTTCGATGACGTCAGACATGACCTCGGGCCACGTTAGTGGGTGTTAGAGGGCGCTACTATGGTTAATACTGGGGGTTGTTTACTTTTCATTATAAAAGAGAAGAATTTGATGCAGACTCACTAGAAAAATATAACCATAGCAGTTAGTAAGTAGTGGTGAAGTGTTATAAAGTTTCCAATATAAAGTATAGTAGTGTGTTTTTTCTTTTGAAAATTGTTTATATTTTCCTTATACATTTTCATCATGTCAGTTTCAAAAGTGGATTTACAAAAAATCAATTTTATTATTGAACAAGAGATGGAAATATTAGAGCAGAGGGTGTTATCATCATTGCCAGTGAATGAAGCATACATAATAAAGAATATGACACTTTGGTCTACTCGATTCGGTAAATCCATTTTATTAACATTAGTGGATATGAGTAATGATACATTATTTAAAACATGGCTACCGAAACGTGTTTCAGAGCAATTCACTGACGTTGATGTTACTTGTATCAATTCGTCGGGTGGTAAATATACGGTAGCATATTTGGGTCAAAGTCAACAGAGTTTTGCTGGCATGAAAACGCGATCGTTGGTCAAATTCAATCTCATTGAGTAATAGTTACTTTCCACTTATCATACGCTAATTCTGATTATTTTTATATTATAGACGATAATTGTAAGGAAAATATAAAAAGTTTTTATAAATCTTCAAACACACTCTTGTTTTGGGTGTGTGTTTCTCCGAAAGACTGATCGCTAGAAGTTTGATGTGAGTATTACTGATTCTATCGTAAGCATACTCATTTCAATAATTTCTATTTGATTTCAGTTTCATTCTTGAGAGAGATGTGGATGCAAAGAAAGGAAAAAAAAGAAATGAATACAAATAAGAATAATCGAAAAAAAAAAAATACATAATATATATGTGTGAGTATTTCATCAATATCTGCCATGAACTGAACCATCCAATGCGTTGTATGTTAGAAAAGTATCATGCAAAATGAGTGCATATACTTTGGTGTTGTCTGGAAACTTGACCTTCCTAGTTTCAAACTCGAGCTTTATATCAATAGTAGAAGATTTTGTAGCATTCGATTGATGTGAGCAATCGATGACGAATAGTGGATTCTGTCGAAATTGTCCAATGTCCATTAGAGGTTCACTCATATCTTTGTCATAATAACTTCGTTGAAAGTTCTCATAGGCATAATATGCTGAAGTATCGAGTTTTTTATCGAAATCCAAATTCCAACGTTCATATGGATATACTTCAGAGTTCAAATATACTCGAATATTATTGATGTCGGCGGTTGTGAATTTTGTGATGTCTCTCGTTCTATCTTCAGATACGGTAGTGCTTTGGAATCCGATGATGATGTAACGAGGTGTTTCTAGAGCATTAGTCGTCTTTATAGCCCATATGTCTGAAGATGTCCCACGTAGTGACGGAAGTTCATAAAGATCCCACATGCGATACACCAACTTAATTTTGGCATTTAGACCGCTTTTATTGATCCTGCTCAAGAGTTTGAGTTTGTGTTTATCTTCGGGTACTATATGTCTTAGTTTCCATTCGATTTTATTGATTTCCATATCAGCATCAACCTCACCAATATAGGAATTTTTGAAAGATCGAGCAATGATTAGAATCAATTCCTTTTTGGCATTCAAGATACTTTTGTTGTAGTCTTCAGCAAAACCCATCAAATATTTGAGTGGTAATTTACCACTGAATACATGACTGGTTGCATCCAAGATATCTTGTTTGAGTTCTGAGAGACCCCATCTAGTGGTTAATAATGTATTAGCATGCGATTGTCCAAATGAAATCATGGTTTTCATTGTAGATGTTATCCCTGGTTTTCGAACAACAGCCACTTGTTCACCACCCATTTCATAGCGAATTTCATCAAATAAAAAAGCAATAGCATTGTTGGAGAGATAACATTGTTTCGTCACATCTTTGGGGGTGAATTTTCCTTCTAAGTAAATGAAACTCTCAGCAATGTCAAGTATCACATCTTGGTTATTGATTGCGATTCGAATTTCATCTGAATTCCTAAACAATGGAGATCCATATGGTTTGTATGCGTGCTCATGTAAACTTGTGAGAGAATGATCAAGCACTGGTTCATCGAATATATTCAACTTTTCATTATTTGTTTCGAGCACCATTGTTGCTATTTCTTCAATTTGAGTCCAATTGATTTCAAAAATTTAAGATCTCTCTCTGACAGCAGCAGAGTGCGTGCTAGCTGTTTAGCGTACACTTGTGAAATGAGCTTCTTTTTACTCGAACCTTGCTTTATAATGGAATTGCTTTGTGTAACGTTGTCAATTCCTTGACGATTCTGCTTATTGTAGCAAAAACCCATGTTGATATTTGAGTTATTCGTTTTTTTTCAATTCCAAAATTATAACAATCTCTTCTGCACTTCCAAAATCAATGAGGTTGTTTTTGTGATCCAAAATACGCACTGTGATGTTGTGAATCAACTGACGACCTTCTGGACTGATTGGCATATATATAATCTTGTGTGGTTCTTTCGTGAGATTGAATCCAGGCTCGACATCGATATCGAATGAAAAGAGAATGTGAGATTCTTCATTATTCACATATGAACCAGAGATGATGTTACAATCCAGGCGAATTAATCTTACAGTTGTAATGTTTATGGGTAGTTTTGATTCATGTATCTGATTCGGTTGGAATTTCTCAGAATTGAATCCCATCATTTTTGCTATAGAATTTGGGTGGGTTAGATCAATTTCATATTTTGATCGCATCTCACATTTGAATGTATTGTTGTTGGCATGTAGGTAGAATATTTCATCTGCTTTGATTTCGTTTTGCATTTTTCCATCGAACAATTTGAACATGATATGTTTCTGTATAACTGCATTGATCTCTTCAATTTCATATGCTCCACATGGAATTTTTATTGTATACTTTTGAAATATTGTCGATGTATCATCACTGATTGTAAAACTGATTAGATTGTTTTTTTCACTGATATTATTGATTGTATTGCAGCCATAAAATCCCAGTAGACCCAATCCATAACGACTATTCCTATCCAACTCAATGGGCGGAAAAAAGTCTGCGTTCAAGACACTTGTCCCGACAGTTTGCAGTTCGAACTTCCGTGACATGACTGATACATTTTATGAATCCCACTTCAATTTATTGTTGTCTACAACACGACATGTGAGTTAACCTACGTTTTGTCGGAGCTGTGTCATCGACAGCCATTTCATTTTTATTGGCACCAATATTCATATCATTTATATTGCAATAACAACAGAATATTTTTCTCGATGCAGGACCATCATTCACATCAGAATCGGACATATTATCACTTCCATTATTGTCAGTGTGTGGTGTGTGCTCCGTACAATATCTGTAGTTTATTATGTCTGGATCATCTTGGAGATGTTTGGGTAACTTTTCCCAAACCCAAGCAATCTCATGTGCTGCACACGCTAGTATTACTTCTTTAGGTAAATTTGAGATCATCACTCGATCCATTTTCATCAAAGTGTGATACTTAGAATACATCTTGAGGGAATATCCCATCCTTTTAATAGCCTCTCGATTCATTTGTGGTGTGGTGACATCCATTTAATGATTGGGAGAGAAATTTCAAGCACAAGTGACCGCATAAAACTGTATTGAACTTCTGCTGGCGGTGATAGTTATACAGAATTTTAACATTCGATCCTTTTTGAAAGTATTGAACCAATTCCATTGGTGGGGGTAAATCACCAAAACTGTCAAAATATGTTATTTCTCTGCCAGATTTTCTGTATGCCACCCAATGTGTTCCCGGACCACTCATTTCATCTAAATTCACAATGCCAGTTTCGCGATGGCGTGGACCTGAAGATGGTAATCTATCACGCATGAAAATGTCGCGAAAATATGGAATTTCCAATTTCTTTGCATACTATTTGAGATCGAGGTCGGTGAGAGGTCTTCGAGGAAGGGAATCAACTAGTTTTTTGGATTGTATGGTTTCAAGTAGAGTCCCAGTCCTTTACGATATGGTTTGAGAAATATACCACTACCACTTTTACCCAATGCAATAGTTTCTATTTTCTTATTGTGACGATTGGCTTGCATCAAAGCAACTCTGCTTGCTTTTGCTGAATTTACAGCTCTGGTGATGCCTGCAACAGCACCCTCTAAACTTCCGAGGGCAGACAAACCAGCAAAAATCAAAATTAGTGGTAGAATTCCACCGACCTTGGGAATCGGAATTATGCGAGGTGTACGGATTTTTTTCTTTCCGCCTGCAGCTTTAAGGTATTTACGTGCCGCTTGCAGTGCCACTGTAGTAGCTTTTTTTCTATTATTTGTTACGAATTCATCATCTCCAGCGTTTCGTAATACATTTCGCACTTTATGAACCACACCAGCACCAAATGCAACTCTTCTTATTTTGTTTTTTGTTTTCTTGGGATGATTTTTCCTTTTCTTCTTGCTAGCATCCATAGTACATCCCATACCGAAACGTCTCTTTGTTTTCATAATGTTGGTTACTAGTAGAACAGCTGCCCTTTCTCCAATTCCAGCGTCCTTTGATTTAACCCTATCCCAAGCTGTGTATTCGAGTTCTTTGTCTGCCTTATGTCTCGATGTGAGATCAGATGGATATTTTGAATATTGGATATCGTGACGTTTACAAGCAATATCCAATTTATTAATTCCGGGATCTTTGCGGGCTAAACGTTTTTCCAATTTTGTACCTGGTCCACAATATTGATAACCTCCAGGTAAATGTAACTCGAACGGTAGTTTGTTTATTAATGAATTAACAAATCCACGACCTTTCTTTCTCCTTTCACTAATACTAGTACGTCTGTATCGTTCGGTGGTAGCCATTTAAATGAAATGTTCGTCACATGTCATTGCTTACATAGTCTCCGACCACGGTACGATGCGCATTGTGAAGCAGAAAGAAAAGTTTGCTGTAGATAATCTAGATGAGAAATTCGGTTGTGGATTGAATGGACAAAAAGTGTTGCGGCATGGTCCACTACTCCCATCATCTGTTCGAGGACTCATTATCGGACCCTCCAATTGTGGGAAGACGAATGCCATGATCTCTCTTTTAACACATCCACAAGGACTGCGATTCACAAACGTTTATCTCTATTCGAAATCACTCAATCAACCCAAATATCAATTCCTACAAAATGTATTGGAACCCATAAAGGGGTTGGGATTTTATACGTTCAGTAATAATGCACAAATAGTGGAACCGTCCGATGCCAAACCAAATTCTGTTTTCATTTTCGATGATGTAATATGTGAAAAACAGGACATCATAAGATCATATTTCTGTATGGGACGTCATAAGGATGTCGACTGTTTTTATCTTGCACAGACATATTCACGCGTACTCAAGCAGTTGGTGCGTGATAATGCCAATTTTATTTTAATATTTAAACAAGATGAGACAAATCTTCACCATATATATTCCGACCATGTATCACCCGATGTAACATTCAAACAGTTTCAATTGATGTGTATTAAATGTTGGAAAGATCAATATGGATTTCTTGTCATCGATAAAGATAGAAAAATACACGAAGGCAGATATCGTATGGGATTCGATAGTTTTATATATCCATGATGCTACAATCCACATTCAATCGATCGCTGAATTCCATAGAGGTAACTGCTTCATATAATTCTCTATATTGGAAATATTAGCAAAATGAAGACTGGTAATAATTCAACTGCTGAAAATGAGGAAATGAATTTGAAACGTCAATTGATTGAAACAACAGAAGCAGTACGGCGGAAATTCAACTCCATCAAGAGTGGAAATATTGAAAACCGAATGGCGCTCGAAAAATTTTATGATCCCATAACAAAGCCAAATCAGGGAACGGATCTAGTTGTGTGGTACCGAGAAAATATTATATAAACTGTCAGAATTTTCTTAAGAATGAAGCGGTTGAGCGTTACAAAAAATTCTATTGTTAGAAGTAGCTATTAATAAATATGAAATCGCCAATGGAACATCTTATATTAAGCTACCATTACAAATTGCAAGTGAAAAAGCATATATCAATATTGAAAATAATGATGATGCATGTTTTTTTTGGGCCATAGTGCTTCATACCCACCCACAGGAGATATGAACTATCCATCATCATACCCACCATACAATCTTGTACTGAATACTGAAGGTTTAGAAATGCCCATGAAAGTGAATCAAGTCAATAAATTTGAGAAACAGAATAATATTTCTGTGAATGTTAATGCGAGTAGATGCTCAACGTTTGTTTTGGACCGGAAGTGGTCAAGGCCGCCGATCCGCCGAGTCGAGCGATGGTATCTTACCGCATGCCGGTTGCTATCTACCGCAAGCCCAGTGCTCGAATAATAAATAAAAAGAATAGTAATTGTGAATGAAGAAATTCGAATTGTTAAAGTGATATAATAATAATGATGTTTGGAAAAATAGGAAAAATGGTGGGTAACGGGAGTGTAACGTTTCAACGTGCGATTCCAATGAGGAACGTATACAGGGTGTTTGAAAATATATGATTTAAGAGAAAAATCAACAGGGTGTCTCAAAACACTCATCAATTGAGAGAAAAAAGATATACACGGTGTAGCAACGTAACATCACAGAAAAAACAGCTTGTCAAAAATCGTATTATTTACGGGGTGTTTGAAAATAGTCATCAATGAAGAGAAAAAACAGCAGGGTGTCTCAAAATAAATCGGAAAAATGAATCATCGCATCATTGGGGCATCACTTCATTGGGGCATGCAGGGATTCAGAAGTTGTTGTTTTACATATATAGGGTGTGTCAAAATACATATTTAAGAAAAAATATATACCAGGTGTACCAACGTGCTAGTTGAGACAAAAAATATATTCAGGGTGTCTCATAAATGTGCATCGTGATGGGGGATGTCATTTTCAAAGTGCGATTTGGAGTGAAGTTAGCATTTTGAAATGGAAGATAGAAGATGGAAGATAGAACAGACAGAGTGACAGATATTCAGTTTGATAGAACCAGAACGAACTAACCTTAGATAGGTAGAAAACATGGCGGTTGTTGACGTTTGTCAACGTGTTATACCAGGTGTACCAATGTTAGGTGAAATAATTTTACGTAGGTATAGCGTTCCAAAAAATGATTAAAATTTCAAACGCCGAAACGCATAAAATATGTATCGAAAATAGGTGTTTTTGGCATTCCGAAAAATTGTTAAAATTTGAAACGCCAAAATGTGTAAAAAATGTAACGAAACACATTCGAAAAAATGATTAAAATTACGAGTATTAAAAATACATTTTTACATGTATTTCTTATGGAGATTTGAGATTTCAAAATTGCTCAAAATACACTTTTTTCGTGTTTCAAAAAACAGAAAATTTCAAACGCCGAAACGCATAAAATATGTATCGAAAATTGGTGTTTTTGGCATTCCAAAAAGTAGTTAAAATTTGAAACACGAAAAAAGTGTAAAAATGCGATTAAAATTGTTTAGAGAATTGACCAACCTAACTTATAGGTAAAAAATAAAATAAAACAATTTGAATACAAAATTTATTATACATTTTCACTTCGGTAACATATCACATAGCCATTTGTAAATAATATCAACATTTCGAAGACTGCAATTATAGTTGGTCTTGTTGCGACGAATGTGATGCATACAAGGTAAGATGACATCATTGGCGTTATTGGTGAATGTAGGAACCATCCATGTCGTATTATCATAATCCTCCAAGTTGACAATACGTGTAGGTAGACCTAATTGTTGAAATTTCTCCGCAAGATAGTTTCGTTTTTGAAGCCCTCGCACATAAATGATATCAACATCATGCAGATGTTTCTTGAGGATGGTATCCAATTGATGATATTCCACAAAGCCGGAGGAATACCGCAATCCGTGAATGTTTTTCTCCAAGAAGCAAGTGGTACGTCGATCCTCTTTACTCAAAGAGGAAAATGGTACGTTTGGCAACAGTAAAAAGTTACTACATTGAATTCCAACCCTAATGGCTATTTCCTTAGGATGAAATTGCTGGTCGACGATGAAGCCTTGAATATCTACAACAGCTATTCTCATGTTGACTCTGCGATTAACACTGAAGCTGAATCACATGCTCAGTTCCATTTTTTTATAATTTCTGAGAGTGGGAGGTGCTCAATGACAGTGTCGTGCACAACAATAGCATAGGCTCGAGTATTTTGGGGAAATCCTTCAGATGCCTCAATTTCCAGTTTCACATCAACACTGGAACTTTTGATGCTCTCGTCCCTTCTGGAACAATCGATGACAAAGAGAGTTTTGTCAAAGAAGGCCGAGTAGGTCAAAAGAGGATTATGCTGATTGGTTAGTTTATAGCTGAGCCCAAATTGTGAATAGTTGAAATAGGCTTGAGTCAGCGTTATATTAGTGATATTCAAATTGTTGAATATTGTTGGATCATTATTGACCTTCGTATAATCACGATCTTTTTGGAAACATACAATCACATAGCGGGGGCTTTCGAGAAACGATGAAGTCTTGACAGCCCATATTTCATTTTTTGCACCTTGTGTGAGAGCAGGCAACATATGTAGTTCCCATTTTCTGAAGGGTATGAGAATGGGAGTGTTAGCTTGGATAGCTTTCAAAAGTTGTAATTTAATTTGATCATGCGGATAGATTCGTTTAACTTTAAGCTCAATATTCTCAATTTCCAGTTTGACTTCTGTTGGGGTCAATGTTGTTCCAGGAGTCTCGTCTATTTTGAAGAGGTTGCTATCATCTCCAGCTCGTACTAATCGGATGGTATGCTTACCGTAGGAAACACATTGATAATCACTGAAGATATTCAGAAAATGTCTAATGGGTATTAGCATGTTGAATGTTAGATGGGTTGGGTGGATGACTCCAGTGTTGGTGGCAATGGGAAAAGTCCAACCTGTGGTGGCCAAGTGTTTAATATCTTCATCAGTGTAGGTGAGAAAGCCTATGACACTACTCACGATTCCTACTTCACGAACTGTTTCCAGTTCCTTGCCACTTTGTTCATAAGTAGCAGATTGAAACATGAAAGCGCCAGCATTGTTTACGAATGTCACCCGCCCATTTCCTTTGGTTCTCTCAACTTTTCCGCTGATGAATAGCAGGCTGTCGTACAAGGCATCATAGGCATCAGATTGATTAATATTGATTTCAATAACATCATTGTTGCAGAAAGATTTGACATATGGGTAGTAGGTCCGCTACTCTACCTTTTGTATGGATTCATCGTTGTGCGGTTTTCGGAAAATGTTGAACATTTGATTGGACAACATGATAGCCGAGAGATTCCAAAAACAATTTATTCTCCGTTGACAGTAGTTGACGCTGCTGCTGCTGCTGCTGATGGTTGAATGTCTTGGTGAAGACTGAGGTGTGGTATGGAGATGATTTATAATTATAGATAGTTAGCACCATACTTTCGCTTCAATTCCAAACGAATTATTATTTCTTCGTTGCGAAAATCAACAAGTTGAGAATGTTGATCGAGCACTCGCAACGTAATGGTATTTATTTCGTTTGTATGAGAAATGGGCAGATAAATGAGATGATTTGGTGTTTCGTCAATTGCGTAACCAGGATCAACACCTATAGCAAATTCGTATATCGTATGAGACGGTGTGTCGTTGTAGAAGGCTCCAAAGGTAATGTTGCTATCTATGTGTATGGTTCGTACTTTAATGATATCCACAGGCAGATCTGATGCGTAATGCAAGTTTGGATTGAGAAGTTTAGACGAAAATCCCAAAATGCGAGGTCGGAAATCGATCGAATGCTTAAGACAAAATATTTCACTTTTCAGTGTATTATTATTGGGTTTGAGATAGAAAAATTCCTCAGGGTTTTCTTTGAATGTTTTGGGTACGATATGTTTGCGTATTAAATCTTCAAAATCACTGATTTCGTAAGATCCAGCAGGAATATCGATATTTCTTCGTTTAGCTTTATCACCGTTTTCGTAGTAGTAGAATTTCGTGCCTTCTTCAATGTTGGGTATACTGTTGTAGGAATGGAAGCTGAGCAAAGCCAAACTATATTCTGAATCGGAATCCAATCGAATGGGTGGATTGAAATCGATGGAAAGCGTCGAAGAACGACTTGTTAGCGTTAATATCATAGACATGACTGACACACATCAAACAATCATACACCTTAAATAAAGAAACATTTGAACAAAAATCATTTATTTTTTATTACAATAATAACATTCAAATTGTGCGCTAACAATATCAGTATACAATATTCGATGTAGCGGCGCTGATGCAGGAAAATCATGTCGGAGATGGATGAAACATGGTAGGCGGATCTGCAAAGCGTATCGGTGTTGGTAATCCATTGACAATCTGCACCATACATCCAGCAATTCCCAAGGTCCTGCGTTCCCCATCAAATATTCAATTGGTAAAGCTTGCAGTTCAGCATCGGTGAAATCCCGCAAAGATTTATACTTATGCATTTTAATCAATGATTTATACATTTTATCGGACGACATTATGAAGTAGAAACTTCAGACAAAGATGGCCACAGTTATTCTGATTGTAATTTTGATATTGATCATTATTATATGTAATTTTTACCCCCTTCCCAAAATATCTCACCAATTCCATTGGAGGTTTTAGATTGCCGAAACTGTCGAAATATTGCGCGACGTTGTCGCTTTTATTGTAAGCTACCCAATGAGTGCCCGCATTCAAATGTGAATCCAAGTTTATTACGCCACATTCTCGCAGCCAAGGACCACAAGTTGGCAACGTATCACGCATAAAAACTCCACGAAAATGTGGTATTTTAAGTTGACGGGCACACTGTAGAATTTCCGAATCGTATAATGCTCTATTAGGTAGCTTGTCTAGTAGTTTTTTGTTTTTTCAAGTATAGACCTCGTCCTTTACGTTGTTTTTTCAGGAACAGTCCAAATCCTCGACGTGTTTTTCGTAGGTACAAACCAGATCCCAAATGTTCCATGGATTTATTATGACGTTGATCTTCTTCAAGTTTCTTTTTGGCATCTCTGGCATCTATTACTGTTTTTGCAATAGCGCTCGCTCCACCTGCCAATGAACCCAAAGCCGAAAGGGCAGCAAATATAGGTATGAGTGGCAGGATTCCTCCGGATTTTGCATCGAATGGAATAACCCTAGGTATGCGTATTTTGTTACGTCCTCCAGCTTGACTCACAGCCATTTTAGCAGCTCGCAAAGCTGAAGCAATAGATTTCTTAAGATTGCTAGGATGAGGCTTCCAATTTTTAATAATTTTTTGAAGCATGTTACGACGAAAGGACAGACCCATGCCAAGGTAACGTTTCGCCTTCATGGTGGAAGTTACCAACCAAGCTGCAGCACGTTCTCCAAATTTAGCGTCTTTAGATTTAACGCGTTTCCAAGCTCGATTTTCCAACACTTGATCTGCCTTGTGTCGGTCTTGTAGAGAGTTACTTTGGGAGTATGCAATATCGTGATCTTTACAGCTCTCGTCCAAAGGATTTACGCCTTTGTCCCCGCGATCCAATCTCATTTGCAATTTGGTGCCTGGACCACAAAACGAATAACCAGGAAGATGTAATTCGAACGGGAGCTTATTGATTATGGAATTAACAACACCTGCACCGGAGTAAGTCAACATTGAGAATGACGTAAAGTGATTGTGATATTTTTATTTATAACCGTGGCGCACTCATTTTCTACCATCACATCATGGAAGTCATTCAACAAGACGAGTCACTACCCATTGAAAATTTGGATATTTTGAATGGAGACGGTAGTGGTAGTATGATTAGGAAACACGGTAAATTATTACCCAATTCGTTCCGTGCAATCATCTGTGGCCAAGTGGTTGTGGAAAAACAAACGCCATCTTAACATTGTTATTCCACCCGAATGGTGCTAAATTCGAAAACATTTACGTATACTCAAAGTCATTGTATCAGCCGAAATATCAAGTACTTCAGGAAATTTTGAAGAAAGTCAAGGGACTGGGATATTATCCGTTCAGAGAAAACGAAGAAATCATAAGTCCTCACGAATCCAAATCGAATAGCATATTTATTTTCGACGATGTCGCCTGTGATGGTCAACAGAAAATTCGAGAGTATTATTCCGTTTGCAGACACAAGAACATTGACGCTGCCTACCTTTGCCAAACATATTCGAATGATACAAAAATCGACAAAGTATACGGACCCATATATGATCAGCGTGATTCGAAATGGTTCCTTGGTGTGAAAGAAATAGATTTTGACAAACGCAGCGGATACATTAAAATGGCCGGATATCAATGGAAAGGGACGCCCGGTATATATGAATTGATATTTCTTACTAAGCCTGAAAATTACAATGATGAGGATTTACAAGCATACAGGCAAATTTTGGATTTATCAACCAGTCACAAAGACACCTTAGGTCGCACAAAGTTTAGTAAAGGCTGGAAGTACAGCAACATAATCAAACCAATGTTTCCTACACAACAACAACGTAAAACATCGGCAAGTACGAATTTACGTAAAGCATCCGATTCAACAACGCTGGGCAGCGGGTTGCCTAAAACACCTATTGCAATGACATTCAATACCAAACCCATGGAATTCGTTTATTGGGACGATCCCAACGAACTTTGCGAACGTCTCAAATTATTGATAGCCTCTCGAGATGCTGGAAATACTTCGCATGACAACGAGATTATTGCCATTTTGAGTGAACTCAAAGAGGCAAATATAATTCTATAAGATTGCATACATACATACATAATTCACAGTTTCAAAATGGTTCTCGATAAGTTTGGACGTAGCGACAGAAGCAGTGTAAGCGCAGATAAAAAGCGAAAATTGTCAACACCTTCTGGAGGAGGTTTGCTGCACACTCCAGATGGTAATATTGATTTCGATAATTTGATATTGAGTAATGTGAAGAGTCCCACCAAGGATATTGATGCTGCCAATAAACAATATGTGGATGGAATCGATAAAAAAATTGCTGAAATTTTGCATAATCGAGCTAAACAACATCAACTGTTGCGTAATCAAGTAAATGACGAAATAACAAAGTTGTATGGTGAAATTAAAAATGAATCAAATAAAACAAACAAACAGTTTGAAAAGAAAACTCAAACACTTGATAGCAATTTCGTTCAAATGACGCAAATTAATGAGACACGTTATAATGAGGTGAGGACATTTTTCGAAAAATTCAACCAACAATATAAAACGGATATTGAAAATATTCGTGAAGATATGTTGAAAAAAATTGCTGAAATTACTGAATTGGTACATTCACACATTCACACAATTTAAAATGGGATGTTAATGGGAAATTGGCCCACCAATTGTTGGATCAATTTCGGGATGATATCTCGCAACAAATCACCAAAATAAATTCAGATATAGCGAATGTAAAATCAGCTATTGAAGAAATCCGTAAAACACAGAATGTAGTTTTTGCAGAACCATTATAAAATAGTACGTTTCGCAGTTTCATCATCAGATATGTGCCATGGCTTCCAAAGAAAAGATTCAACTTGTTCGAGAACTGCATAAACCTATTAGAAAAAATTATCCTAGACGCCGTACGAGCATCAAAGGCTTGGATGACCTTTGGCAGCTCGATTTGGCTGAGATAAGACCGTACGCCCATCAAAATCAAAATTTCAAACTCATTCTAGTCGTTATAGATTGTTTTTCCAAATTTGTGTGGACTAGACCATTGAAAACGAAAACGGGTGAGGAAATTACAAAAACATTTGCAGATATTTTGGCACATACGATATGTTGCCCAAAAAATCTACAAAGTGATCAGGGTGCGGAATTCTTAACAGCAAATTTCAAGGGTTGATGAAAAAACACCAAATAAATCACTACAATACGTACAGCATCACCAAGGCATCCATGGCTGAACGTGTCATAAGGACTTTAAAAGAGCGATTGTACAAGTATTTCAGTTTGAATGGCACCTACAAATGGTTGAATATATGCACGAAATCACAAAATCCTACAATGATACACGTCACTCGAAGACAGGCATGAAACCTTCGGAAATTGATAAAACCAACGAAAAGCGAATTCTTAAATCGACATACAGCCACTTGAAAATAGCTGGACCAAGAAAATTCAAAGTCGGTGCGAATCAGTAAGGCCAAACACGTTTTCGAAAAAGGTTATACACCCAATTGGACTACGGAATTATTCAAAATTATCAAAGTTAATATTACCAACCCGGCCACTTTCATGCTGGAAGATATGCAGGGTGCACCCATCAAGGGTGCTTTCTATGCGGAGGAATTGCAAAAAACTGCAAATCCAGATATATATATATAGTGGAAAAAGTTTTGAGGAAAAAAGGCAATAGGATGTACGTGAAATGGTTGGGTTTACAAGAATATAGCTGGGTCAGTAACGTTGATTTTGTATAGAATCTTATGGAAAACAAGCACAATTTGAAAGTCTATTGGGGCCTTTCGACAAAATCAACTTTCTGCAACATTATTTCAACTTCACTACACCACAAACAAAACCACGTGATGTAAAGCAAAAATATAAAATCGTATGCAGACACACCCAGATATTCAGTTTGAAAACGATATTTAGTTTGAAAGCAAAAAAAAAATGTCTCAAGATAGTCGTTATAACAGTGAAGTTGAACAAACGAAAATGTACGAAGATTGTGATTATAGTAGTGACGTTACATTATTTCTTAGTACTGATGATGAACAAGATTTTGAGAAAACCCAAGATGCCATAGACAGAGTGTTACAACAATACGATAGGGCTACTCAACCTGAACCTTTTACTCAGGTAAACAAGTCGTTGGACCAATACGAAAAGGCTGCTCGACATGAACACCAATTGCTGTTGTCGACTTTTCCCATGCCGTCCTATGAACTTCGATGCGGTTTAAGCCCAGTCAGAGACTTTACCCCATGTGTTATTTTGAAGCAACAATTTTCACCTCATTTCATCAATTTTACACTCGATGAATGGTTAAACCTCATTGGAATTTTGCAAACGTCAATGGATACTTTCTTCGAATCACTAATCGATGACTATGTAGATGAATATAATCCGATTGTAACACGTTGCAAGGATTACATTTACGTTACACAATACATCGAAAGTTATACCAAACAAATTTCCATTGCCAAGGATGCTGTGAACATGGAGCTGTCCAAGGAGGATGTAAACGATATTCTCAAAACACATCGGGGAGTGCTGTCCGGCCGCATCGCTATGCTGGATGCTTTGAACTTTTGTGCCTATTATCGAGGTGTTTTTGATCTTATTCGATCATGGTTACGTGATAGGAAAATTTATTTAACTTTAGAAGAAATTATAGAAGGTTTCTGTGAAGCCTCCCCTTTAGATAGTCTGTATGCTAATGCTCTAAGAGAATATTTATGTTATTATAAACAAACAATATTAGATTTATGTATTAAATGAAAATTTCCATTCATTCTGTTATAAAACACAAGAAATAATTTTGTTTTTTTTTTCTATATTCAAAATACCCCCCTAAAATACAACAATAAAAGAAAAAAAATACAATATATATAAATCAAAAATGAAAAATGATTTGTTGAAATATAGTTGAATATGATGTTTTCTTATCAGCATCACAAATAGTTGGAGTAAGCTTTAAATTCTCCTTTTCTGAATCTATTAATCTCTGAATCGGTAAAACTATGATTTTTCACCATTTGTTTTTTCAGTTCCCTAATACAGTTCACATTAAGTGCTTTTTTAAATTCTTTTGGTATTATAAAATAACAAATATATTCACATTTCGAATACCAAATTTCAATTCCCAACACAGGTTCCGTTTGTTTTCGTATATTATTTCTTGATTCACAATTTTTAACTGTACAATAAATTGCGTTTGCAGACAATTGTTGCAAAGTTGGTGGAGTAAACGATTTTTCGTTAGTTGTGTTCATTATCGGAGTAACACACCGGTCAACCATATTTGAACTAAAACAAAAAAATTACTTTAGGCTATAGTGCCCCCACGGTAATGTATCAAATGATTTGGGGATAAGATAGCGTTTATCGTCATATGGACTAAGAGCTATTTTCGACTGCTCGATAGTGAATACATCATGGGCGAATGATCGGATTGTACACTGAGTAATTTTCTTTTGCTTACAATTTTTCAAACAATCCAGGTAATCTTCGAAACTAATTTTATTTTTAACAACATTATATTTTACTCCTTTCGCTTTTTTAACTACTTTGCCTCCCTGCACTTTGTAGGTATACATTTTTGAACGTAGACCTGCAAAATGTGTGATGATTTTACCGTTCGCTTCATCCTTCATGAGTCCCGGAACTTTTTTATTTACAAGTGGAATATTATACTCGTTATTTTCGAAATAATCAGACGTATCGAATTTTGAAATATGACTTTTAATGATTTCTTCGTACCCATCGTCGCACGTTACCTCATAAATAAAACTGTCGGTATCTGTATACATTAATTTGGATTTTTCCGCACCTATTTTTGGTAACATAAATTTGTAGTGAAATTTGAACATGCAAGTTTTTGACACATCTAAAATTGCCATCCCCACATACATGGGTTTATTGAATACAAGTTCCGCTTTTTTCAATTCAATAGCCATCAAGTTTGAATCGAAAACGGTACGATTATGAAATCGAGGGCTTGAAATGAGATTTTTGGCACCGTATCTGCCCTCGTAGGAGGACACTAATTTTACTATTCGGTGCAACCGGATGTTCTCCATGGTTTTACCAAAAATCGCGTTATTGGCCAATTCGAACTGATTTTTTTCAAAAGAATTACTGGCTGCAGTCCTTAATCGAGTATTCAACTCGATATAAGAACGCAACCATGCAGACTGCTTGAATTTTAAAACTTCATGAATTTTTTTCAATATTAATCCATAATCAAGAGCCTGCTTCAGATTCCTATAATGTAACGTATACTCAGTTTTATTATGGAGTGTTGGCATTAATTTTTTCAACTTGGAATTTGGTGGTGCGTGGTGTTCGGGGCAAAACGGGAAATCTTTGTGTAAGTCGTGAAGGTGTGCAGGGTATTCTAAATCAACTTGCAAAATATAACCTTCGGGGTTGTCATCGGGAATTTGAGTCACATCAATATTCGTATCCACCCATTCGAAACCTCCATATGGTAAAAATTCCGACATTGCCCACCCATAAAGATTATTTACATCAAAATACATGATAAATTTAGATGGCTGCGTTGAATTGTATGTAGGCATATACTTGTTATTAGCTTCCGAATATCTATTATAACAAACTGAAATTCCACCCCTTATACCATTTTCGACAAACATGACCATATCAATGTCTTTTAAAATTTGTAATTTGCACCCAGTATATTTCAACATACAATCCCACGTGTAACCCGGCATGGTATAGTACCATGCTGGGTCCAGCCCATAAGTTTTTAAATCAATTTCGCGAAATTTTTCAAAAACGTCTGCCAAAAGCAATATATCCGTTCGCATGTATAAATCGCTGTATTCCCCCAAAGTTTTGATATCAAATTGTCGCCAAACATTTTGAGCATGGGCATACTTCACACCATCAATTTCGGCATCGTAAAGTTTATTGTAAAAATGCTTTTTGGAAGGTAGCTCAGTGTCGAGGAGTTTTTTTGTACTATCCACATAATCATAAGGAAATACACCTTTCTTAGTGAGAAGTTTGAATTTCTCATCATTCAAGAGTGCAAATTCTTTCGTATTGGGTGAATGAAATGTATTTCTCTTTGTTGATGGGAAGTATGCTTACACGTCCTCTTTTTGCAACATCTTTAATAATAAAATGACAGTCATACCCAGAAAGATTATGGAAAGTAATGGGTACAACAAAAAGCTTTTTAAAGGCCAGATTGCAAATTTGATGACTCCAACCCCTAAACAACCCCGAGAAGTGACAATGGTCTCTAACGATGATATCCTGCTTTGAAAATGACTTCTCGCAAATATGACACACTCTAGCTTTAACAATATCGGGATTACATGCCATGGGTACAATATTTTTGATTTTAGATTCCACAAATTTGGCAATGCTAGCCATTTCATCTGTAAACCATTGTATGCAATCGTCACCCCGATAACTATTGAACTTAAACAAAGTGTCGTCATAAGAACATTTCAAATAGTAACCTGCACTGAACGCTTCATGCTTTTGATATTTTGATGATTCATCTGAAATTTTTATGTTGCAATTTTCGAGAGCGGATTCAAAATCAGCATATACAACAAAGGGGCATTTTTGTTTGTATACATAATTTCGGAATTCTACATAATCAAATTTTGGAAATGAAATTTTACACTCGTTTATATTTTCGCACAACACAATATGTTCATTCAATTTTTGTTCGCTAGAAAAATAATTAATACACCTATCACAAAAAAATTGTTTATTAGTGTTCTTATTCATTTGTTTTGAAAATAATCCAGACATATTTTTAATATAACAATAATGATATTTGATTTCAGAATCATCGGTATCCTGAGGTAAAGCGTCGTACTCATTTAATTTGGGAAAATATACATTTTGAACTAATAGTAAATTAACATGTTTATTCAATTTAGTTTTGGTCAATCGTGCAGGTACTACTTCGTAAAATGTCTTTTCTTTGACAACATTCATTTCTAAGCTATATACATTTACAGAAATATCGTTTTGTTTTTCAAATTTTGTAATTTGATGAATTTGCATAGGCATTTCCAAACCCTTTGTATTCAAAACTGTCTCAAAATTTGGATATGAAGTTGGACGTGTTACATGTTGTTTGGCTGGGTACAAACCACTTACAACTGCTCTAAAAAAACACGCATCATCCTGATTATTAATATTCACACATGCTTTTCTGTTTTCAATTTCTCTAGGTAACCGTATGAAGGATGAACCGTTGCCTATTTCGTATTTATTTATTGACTTCAAGCAAAAGAATTTTACTCAATGCCCAGCCCGACAGTTTTTCCTGAAATTCATCGAGCTTATTCAAAATAACATCCACAATATGATCATTGTATCAAGAAGCCAAATCTGTCCCCAAATCAATGATTGCATTACGAGTATTGAAATATTTTCGATCGACAATTTCTCCGTCATTCGAGGTTTTGATGAAATCCCCCAACAATGTCATGTTCACTTTGAGGCATTGCATCTCCTTCAAAATTTTGGAAATTCTCGATTTGAAAACAAAATACGCATCACTCAAAAATTTTCTCACTTCTTTGTGGGCTAAATTTATTATTACACCCGTCCTTACTCTACCATTGAAAATTGTATTGATATTTTCCCATTTAACCCTACTGCTTCTATTCAAACCTGATCCAATATACTTATCATTTTTCATAACATTTATTATATATCTAATACGTTTCAATTTCCCAATTTTACTAACAATTTTCTTTTTTTCCCCTACTGAAAATTTTATTTTTTTCATTGCCAACTCACATTTTTTAATATGTTTACTGATCAAATTTAACGATGTTCGTGCAATGGAACTTGAATAATTTTGCTTGATCACCTCTAGTAATCCATCAATTTGCGATAAAGTTTTTGAAAACACCATTTTCAATAAATATTTCAACTTACAAAAATTTGTCGTTATGACGGCGGCGGCGCAATGGATGCTTGTAGAACGGCGGCGGCAATGGATGCTTGTAGAATGACGGCGGTAATGGATGCTTGTAGAACGGCGGCGGCAATGGATGCTTGTGGAACGGCGGCGACGTCGACGGTTTGCAAAGGGGGACCTCGGTGAATCTGCACAAGGAAACTTGTTGAAATGGTGAACGGAGTGATGCTTCTCACAAGGAAACTCGAAGAAAAATGCTGCCGCTGCGTGGTTTTGAGGAGGGTATATAACTATCTGAAAATAAAGAAAAAATTAATTTTCAAATGAATTTTTTAACGCATACATAAAATGGCGGCAAATGAATGTACAACAAAACTAACCTTAATTTTCTACAATTTCAAACGAAGCAGCAGGATTTGGCTTCCCTACGTTCGTTAGGCCTCTGAAAACTACCGCGTATTTCCCTTCTTCAAATTCCTTGATATGGGGACGATATGCTTCCGTCACTCTTGCTGGTAAAAACACTGCTTGGAGCCCCAAATCTAACAACACCACCTCGCCGAATTTCTATTTTGTGGGGCGTCCCCGCTGGCAAATCCACTAACTTGGCTAGGGGTTTTCTCTCCACGAACTTGGCTAGGGGTTTTCTCTCCACGACCGAAGATGAATTTATTTTCTTTAGATCCATCTGAGAAAAACCAAAATAAAAAGTTTTTGCTATAATAAAAACTATTTTTAATTCAAAAACAACCCCTTTGCATTAAAAATTAAACAAAAACTCGAAACACAACCTAAAAAACGTTAATTCATCTGGCAAAACTTTTGAATTGAACATGCACTCAAAACCCAGAAAAATTCAATCACTTTCTACTCCAAGTTCACATAGAAAATCTCTGAATTCTCAAATTAAATACTGAATCTACTTCATCTAGCCCACCAATAATTTTACCGTCACAATCAAATAAAAGCAATAAAATAAATAAAAAACTTACTTTGTTTTTCACGCAAAAAACACTTAAAATGAGAAGAGCTGGTTCGGTACACTTGAGATGCAGAATGACGCCGTTCACACCCAGAATTGCTTTTATAGGATTGCCATCTCCCACCGCTACGTCAGCGCGCAGTCGGTGACAGCGCAAGGTTCCAGAACGCCATGGAAGAATTTTTATTTCACACGTACGCACACAGAGATAAAAACAACCGTTAGCTTGCGGTTATGAACTATCATGTTCTGGAAACCACAAATAAATTCCAACTACCTTATCTCTAATGTTAATTTCCGGATCAGAGACCGCGCTCCAATGTCAACTGATAAATGAAACCACTAACAGAAATTGATAATGATGTGTTTCATACAAAATGCGAAGTATTTCAACAATAAAATTCAATTTGCATCAATTTTTTTATTTAAACAATATATTCCATTTTCTATTCGCCTTTACAATTATTTCTATTAAAATTCTAATCAATATGCATGATAATATCGTGGACACTATAATGAAAATTCTATAAAGTTCAAATTCCACTCGTGTCTTCGTTTTCTGGCGTCCTGCGGGAAAAAAAATTTCAGTTTTCGTGTATATTTCTCGACGATCTTCAAATATCAACTTCAGCTTATACTTGAATTGTGCATTCTTTGGAACTGTGTTGGCAAAAACTGGTAACTTCCCCTCATTGACTTTTGTTGAACGCATAGACTGCCATTCTGTTCTATTCTTGCACCCATATTCGAAATCATTAATCTTCACGCATATTGCCATGAATTTTACTCCATTTGGCTTGTTAACATACAAAACGTTATTTATTATTGCAGTTAGAAGGATAAAATTCATTTTGAGCATCGGTGACGGCATATTCTACGCTGTGAGGTTGTATTCTTCTCAATGGGTATCTTGTTTGAGGCAATTTTCGCATGAACACTTTGTCTTGTATATGTAAATTATTCAACTGCTTCCAAACATTCTCTTTTTCTTCAAAAAATTGGATGTCTTTTTTTATTTCTTGAAGACGTCTATCAAATTTCTCTAATTTACGTCTGTATTCTGTCGATGCCATTGTATTACTAATTATTTTTTCATCAAAATTTAATCTAACATAATCATCCCCTCCACCGCCGCGGCCGCCTCTATTGCACTCTCCTCCTATTACTTTTTACAACTTTTTCGCTTCTTCTACGTACCAATATATGAAATGGCATTCACATGTGTCGGGACCACATGTAACGTTGGGATTTGACTAAGGGCAACTTTTATAATGCCCCATATTCGTTTCGTCGATTTTTATTGACTCTAAACACTTTCTCCGATCTAACAATTTTTTTGCCAACTCTGCATAAATATCACATCCATCTACGTGTTTATCAATGACTTCAGTCATTTTTTTATTTGCGAAACATATGTCTGAACTTGTTGGAAGCATACTGCCTAATGATACACATTTATGAGACGCGTTGTATATTTAACATGTTGGTACACCTGCATGCACTTTGAAACACCCTGTTGTTTTTTCTCTTAAATGATACCACATTTCAAACAACTGCTACTAAAAGGTCTCATAGTCCGGTGTAAAAGGTGTTGCTCCGTAATCCGAAGATGGCCGGCAAGCTCATTTCAATCCATCGGTCTAACAACCTTTTTTCTTTTTAAATGCCAAATTATATAACTAACTTTACTCCAAATCGCACTTTAAAAATGTCGGACCCCGTCACGATGCACGTTTATGAGACACCCTGTTTATATTTTTTGCCTCAACTAGCACAATGGTACATCTGGTATCTATTTTTTCTTAAATCTTTCTTAAATGATGTATTTTGACACCCTATATATGTAAAACAAAAACTTCTGAATCCCTGCATGCCCCAATGAAGCGATGCCTCAATGATGTGATGATTCATTTTTCCGATGTATTTTGACACACCCTGCTGTTTTTTCTCTTAATTGATGAGTGTTTTCAAACACCCCGTATATAATACGATTTTTGACAAACTGTTTTTTCTGTAATGTTACGTTGCTACACCGTGTATATCTTTTTTCTCTCAATTGATGAGTGTTTTGAGACACCCTGTTGATTTTTCTCTTAAATCATATATTTTCAAACACCCTGTATACGTTCCTCATTGGAATCGCACGTTGAAACGTTACACTCCCGTTACCCACCATTTTTCCTATTTTTCCAAACATCATTATTATTATATCACTTTAACAATTCGAATTTCTTCATTCACAATTACTATTCTTTTTATTTATTATTCGAGCACTGGGCTTGCGGTAGATAGCACTTGGCATGCGGTAAGATAACATCGCTCGACTCGGCGGATCGGCGGCCTTGACCACTTCCGGTCCAAAACAAACGTTGAGCATCTACTAATGCGTTGGAATTGAATGTTACCGATTAAAGTTCCTTTTATGATTAGTGCCCGTGAGGTTAACTGAAAGTAAATTAGAACGCCATGTCAATTTATTATTAATTCAAAATCATTATTCTCCCAAAGTGAATTATTACAAAGCACCAATTCCATATAATGAAGATGATAAAATTAAGTTTCACTATTGTTTTATTAAAAATATGTCACGTCTAATATCAAGACAAGTTAGCAGTCACAAAGTTCATTTATGTGATCGCTGTCTCAATTATTTTTATAGCGAGGAAAAATTAAAAAATCATTACGTAATGTGTGAGAAAAAGAACGATTGTAGAATATCCTTTCCGAAATATGACTGAATGTTGAATTTTAAACTTACCTTTACAAACAAAAAGTACCTTCTGTCATCTATGTTGATATTGAATCCATTTTAGAAAAGTGCAAAACAACGACAAAATATCAAATAAACAAGGCATATTCGGAGGGCTATTATCTAAACTGCTGTTATGATGATTCCCTTTCTTGTATCAATAGTTATGAAGTGAAGATTGTATGGAATGGTTTTCTTCTGAAATGAAGAATATAGCACAATTTGTAGAAGGAAAAATACTCAGTATCGTGCCAATGATTGAAAAACCGAGAACCTTCAATTTTGGAACTTGTCACATTTGTGAAAAAATATTCAAAGCTAAAGACGTCATCGTTAGAGACCTCGATCATTTTACAGGTCAATTCCTCGGCTTTTCGCATCAAGAGTGCAATCTGATCTTCAAAAATCTATTTGTTGTACCACTTATTTGCCATAATATGTCGAATTATGATGCCCAATTTTTAATTAAAGATCTATCCAAACGAGACTGTCTGAGCGTGCTTCCGTTAAATAAAAAAAAAATCCTTCACTCTCAATACTTGTGATAGTAGAATAAAATAAAGATTTATAGACTCTTTTAGATTTATGGGTGCAAGTCTTGATGAACTCGTATCCACTTTATGTTTGAACAATCTTCAAAATTTAAAGTCTGAATTTAAAGATTTAGATGATGAAACATTCAAACTGTTGACTAGAAAAGTGAATTTTCCTATGATTATTTGGATAATGTGGAAAAGTTGAATGATCCTGAACTTCCATTGAAAAATTCTACAACAAATTGAATGATGTAGAATTGTGCAGAGAAAATTACCTTCATGCACAAAATGTGTAGAAGGCATTCAGAATGTAAAGTCTAAGAGAGTATAGTGATTTGTATATGAAACGTGATATTTTGCTGCTTGCAGATGTCATGGAAAATTTTAGGGACACTGCTTTGAAAAGTTATGTTTTCGAACCTGCATGGTATTATACAATGCCCGGATATACGTGGGATGCCATGTTGAAATACACAAAATGTAAATTACAAATTTTAAAAGATATCAATATGATTATGTTTATAGAAAATGCAATAAGAGGTGGGATTTCGGTTTGTAGTAATCGATTAGCAGAGGCCAACAATAAATACATGCCCAACTATGATCCCTTAAAGCCCACCAAAACACTTTTGTATCTTGATGTTAACAACTTGTATGGTTGGGCGATGTCTCAGTCATTACTTTTTGGTGGTTTTAAATGGTCCGATACAAATATTGATGTTACAATGATTTCAGATAATTCACCGCTGGGATACATTTTACGAATTGATTTGAAATATCCTCAAGCTATACATGACTTACACAAAGACTTTTCAGTTCCACCCACATCAAAATTACCGAAGTTGATAGCTGATTTGCCTCATAAAAAAGAGTATATTCTACATTATAGAAATTTGAAACTAGTATTGGCAAACGGTTTAATTTTAACTAAGATACATAAGATATTGGAATTCAGTTTGAATGGTTGCGACCATATATTGAACTCAATACTCGTTTGAGGGCTATGGCTACGAGTAACTTGAAAAAAAATCATTATAAATTAGCCAATAATGCAGTATTTGGGAAAACAATGGAAAATATAAGGCTCCAAAAAGTTGTTAAATTAGTCAATTTTTATGAAGGTCGTTATAGAGCAAAAAATGTGATGGCTAGGACGCGTTTTCATAGTAGAACAATTTTTGATGAAGATTTCATGGCAATTGAATTGAAGAAATTCGAATTGATTTTCAATAAACCCCTTCACATTGGTATGGCAATTTTAGACATTTTTAAACTTTGTATGTATGATTTCCATTACGATTTCATGTAACCCCACAGTTGGATCAGATAATTGCAAGTTAATGTACACAGTCACGGATAGTTTTATTTATGTATTGAACTGTGATGATGTTTATCAAGATGTTATCAAAAAACATATCAATAAATTCGTTACCTCTGATTATGAGAAGAATAATGAGTATAATATTACATTAGTGAACAAAAAAGTACCTGGTTTAATGAAAGATGAGACAAATAGTACAATCATTACGCATTTTGCCGGTATCCGTTCAAAGATGTATGCTTTCAAAACACTCGTCACCCAGAAGATATATGTTGTTACTTCTCTCTCTCTCTCTCTGTCTTTTAATAATTATTTTGAAAAATATGAATCAAGAAGCATGTTACTGTATTCATCCAATAAAGGATCATTGGCATCTCAAACATAATTTACATCACTTCAGTGAAGAAGAACAAGAAAAGTTTCCTCTATACTATTTGATTGAGAGAGCACAACCAATAGAACTCTTATATGCCTGGCATAAATAGTAGAGACGAGTGAGCAAAAGGAATCAAGATCAAACCTATGAGAGAGCAAAAAGAATCAAGGTCAAAGGTCAATAAGTGCACGTGTGAGATTTCCTGGAATTTACTGACATCCGGTTACATGTTTGCACAGCGAAATTCAATACTGGTTCAGTGACCTTCAATTAGTGTACTTGTGAGATTACCTGGAATTTGATAACGTCCGGTTACAAGTCCGAAATTTGATACGGGTTCACTGACCTAGTTCAAGATTATACGTGCATGTGTGAGATTACTTGGAATTTGCTGACTCCATGTTTCCAGTTACGAACAAATCTCAACAAGTTGTAAAAATTTAAAAAAGGGTTCAATGACCTCTTTCAAGGCCAATAAATGCACGTGTCAAATATCAGGTTACCTGGAATTTGCTGACGTCATATTTACGATTCCAAACAAGTCTTATCAAGTTGAAGAAATTTGATTCGTGTTCAACGACCTCTTTCAAGGTCAATAAGTGCAGGTATCAGATTGCTGTTTTGTATAAATGTGTTTTTCCGTTAACCAGCTATCATCCCTATACGAACACCAGCCCTCAAAAGCCGACCTTTTATCGTGTGATTTCTAGCATTTTTGCGAACCAGCAGAAAAAAAATTCTAGTTGCTAGAATTTGAACCTACACGACCAGCACCATGAATGGCTTGAACACAATGGTCCTAACCACTCGGCTACCTGACCTTCGTGGGATATCAGATTACCTAGAATTTCCAATGTCATATTTCCGGTTACCAATGAGTTGGATAAATTCGATATAGGATCAACGATTTCCTTCAAGCTCAACATGTGCACGTGTCAAGAAGTGCATTTGTGAGATTTCCTAGAATTTGCTGTTACAAACAAGTCTCAACAAGTTAGAAAATGTAATGCAGGTTCCATGACCGTTTTCAAGGTAAATATATGGTTGTCAGATATCCAGAATGAGGTACAAATCAAATTTTTCAAATGAATCCCTCTTAATTAAAATTTTATACTACCATTAGTTTCCGAAATATATTTTAATAATCATGCGACAACCTGTAATGAAACATTTTCATACCATCAATAGTTTCAGAAGTAAATCTTAATAATCATGAGGCACCTTGTATGAGATTACTATAATGAAACTTTTACACTACCATTAGTTTCAGAAATAAATCTTAATAATCGTGAGAAACTGTATATTATTACTAAAACGAAACTTTTACACTACCAATAGTTTCAGAAATAAATCTTAATAATCATGAGGCACCATGTATGCGATTACTAAAATGAAACTTTTATACACCACAATAGTTTCAGAATTATATATTAATAATAATGTAAGGGATTACTGAAATTAAACTTTCATATTACCATTACTTTCAATAATATGTTTTAATAATCATTAGGCACACCCTGTAAATGATAACCATAATGAAATACGTCCTGAATAATTTTCATAAGTTATAAAGATGAATTCAACATCCAAGTGTCTAGTGACAAAATTCCACATTTTTATTTTCCATGTTTCAAATATTCAGAGTGATAAATAATTTTGCAGACTTGCATAAATTTTTATCAAATCACATGAACATGAGTTTATTTGAGAGCATTGTCTCTTCTTTCATTGTAGGGTATTGAAATTTGAAAATGCTCTCAGATTTCAAGTTGGTGTGCAAAAAACCTATGAGAAACAATATTTTGTGGAAAAAATTTATTAGGAATTTTGCGGCAAATATTTCATGGGAAAATTTGAGAAAGCCCTTTCCACTAATGCATAAATTTAGTTATTGTTCTGGGAAGAGTGAAGGAATGTTTCTATTGGTTGAAAACTCAAAGGCAGAAGCAAATTCATTTTGAAAATGCTTCATTGGTACACTTATTGAAAATGGGATTATGAGGGGGTAGGAATATGTAAAACTAAACTCACTGTCTTAGATTATAAGTGAAACTTTTTTATTGAAGAGAATAATCTAGCATACTCAATACTTACAAAATGAAATCGCGAGTTGGAAGTAAAAGTCAGTTAGCACCAGTGATGAAGCTTAGGTTATTGTCTCATTTTAAGAAGCTTCCGAGTGATAGGTGGGAAGTGGAATAGTGGATCAATTTTAAACAAGTCTAAACTTGTAAAAAAAATGATTAATTAAACACATTAATTTATCATCATCATTCATTATAAAATTTGTTTACAAAAAGAATACATTTGATAGGGCACATACACATTTATCTTCATTATTGTTGTGATAAAAGCACATGGGGTCTTCTCTTTGTACTGCAGGATGTTCGTGCAATTTATAAATCATACAACTACAATATTTTTTGATAAAGTTTCTCTCTGCCTTTAACATACACCACGTCTGCTTTGAGTAAGATATCGTATAATATTTCCAAGTTGATGTAGAGTTGTGAATCCTGTATTCCAATCTATGTAGTGGTGGTTTTTCATTAACCACGTTGCTTGTTTTTTCAGATCTTGTGGTAGATTGTTGAAGGAAAATGGTGGTTTGAATAAGTAATGATTGATACGGCGATGATCATCGTAACACGCCAATTCTTTTACTACAAATTTATTGTTTTCCACTTTAAAGCCTTGAAAATCAATAACGTATATCATATTATATATTAAACACACACACACATCTAGATACTTATATATGTATCAAATCCTTTTCGATATCGACCCTTATCTATGTCAAACTCTTTCATAATCACCAAACAACCATATTTATCCTTCCAAGATTCGGCACAAATTTCTTTGAATTTATCAAAACCAAAATCTGGAGCTACGTGATCTAGATAGGCACGATGTAGATTGAGTTCATCCTGTTTGAATAAAACAACCATATTACAATTATCACGTATCAATTGTTTAGGAATCCGACTGTATGTTTGACTCAAGTACAATGTATCAATATGTTTATGTCTGTACATTGAAAAATACTATCGAATTTTCTCTTGAGATCAAATAGTGACGTCATCAAATATGAACAAAGAGTCATTTTTGGCATCAGATAGATCAATTATTTCTTCAGTATTACTGTATAGAAAATATCAGAGTCCCCCAACTCGTTTCAGTACCCTTCTCAGCAACTCATATTTGGGTTGATACATAGACTTGGAATAAACATATATATTTACAAATTTTACTCCATTAGGATCAAAGACGAGACTCAAGAGGGCATTTGTCTTGCCTGAACCGCTAGGTCCACAAAATATAGCTCTAAACGAGTCTGGTAATAGATCACCATGTTTGCCAGACTTGGTCTTTTCGATGATGTCCAAATTCACAATAGGTAAACCATATTGCTGTGGAGTATACTGCATTTTAATTGAAACTAACTATATTTGGGTGGTTCAATAGTCTATATATTTATTCAAAGAAGCTAACAAGTTTTTGAGTTGATCTACAATCGGAACTGATGGACAATCAATTCATTAGAAAACTCATTGAATTCATAGAATGTTTCATTGCTAAAAAAATAAAGGTTTCCATTAGTGAATCTAAAAGTATTTGTGACGACTTCTATTGGCACACCTGGAAACTTTTCTCTGATTAAGCCATATTTCACCTCTACACATTCACTACGTTCTGCATACAATCCATCATATATAATATAGGTTTCACCTCGATATGAGTTGAATATTGCATTAATTCTGGCATTTTTAGAGATTCCCATGTTATCTAAAGATTTATCTACAGAAAGTTGTTTGAAACTAGGAAAATCTATTACTCTAACTCGTTTATCATTGACAATGACAATTTCATCATTCGATTTCTGATATATGTTAGATTTTTTTTTTTTTTTTAGCGGAGGTGGAGGAAATCTTTTATAGAGAGGTTATGAGCCTATGCAGCTCAAGATCTACTGTGAAACTCTCCTGTCTCATTACCAGGCATATTCACTAAAACCTCCACCTCCTTTTAGGCCCGTCTGACTGTTGCATCCGGCGACACTTAGGCCTACTGGCCCATTGTATCTTCCCCTGTTGTTTAAACCCAATCCAGCAATTTTGTGCCTTGCACAAGTTTGTACAAGTCTTTTGCTGGGTGGGAGCTGTATGATTCTGGACTGGCAGAAGGCTGTCCGAATATTGCCTGTCTTTTACGGTCTAGTGCCTCGCAATAGCACAGTATATGTGTCACTGTTTCTGGATCATTACCGCACAATCTGCAATATATGTGAGATATATCGAGGTTTATATAATCTGAGATTTTCTTTGGACTCAATAACTGTGTTTTCTGATTCTCATATCCCAATTTCACTACCACACCAATCCTTCGGAAAAAATGAATATGTGATTGTTTGATGTAATTAACATTTGGTCGGGGTATTTGATTTTACATAAACTTTTTTCAAAGTCGAACGTTGTTGTCGTAGAGGTCGTGTTGTTGTTGTGGATGGTGTTGTCGTAGATCGTGTTGTTGTCGTCGATGTTGTTCGAGTTGATAATGGTCTTCCATTCAATTATTGTATACCCTCAATATAATCTGTGGAAAGCTTGGATGTACCATGGAAAAATGCGTACATTATTGAGTGTTTATCTGTAGAATGTTCTAATCCCAATGTGTGTCCTATTTCATGAATAAGGGTCCCCAATAAATAAGCATCATCAGACCAATCTAAATTCTTATTCAAATGTATTTCTTTACATGAATGCTTCTCACTAGTTGGGTAGGTAGCCTGACCTAATATTACTCCTCCAAAATTTATATCAAAAGAGACACACTGTCCAGTGTCCATCACCCATACATCTTTTAATGTTATACTGTTTCGGTGGTTAGAAAGATATTAAAATATCAGGATTTTTGGCGAGTATGCGAATAATAGATTCGTCACATTAGCCCAAGTATTAAATACATCTCGAGTGAGGTTATAATATCTTCTGTTTGCATGAGAAAAATACCATTTCAGATTATGAGGTAACCTTGAAATGTTTACTGTTTTAAAGCTATCGACTTGTTCGTCTTGTTCGGGTCTCTTTTGCACCCAATCCTAAAATAAGAAAAAATAACAACATTTGACAAACCTTTATTTTCAATGATTATTTTCATCATCAGATTCTTATCAGACCTTCAGAAGCTTGAAGGGCATAGCAACTACCTCTGAAGTTAGTTTTGATGCAAGTTTCTTTGAATAAGAAACTATATCTTCGCACCTTTCATTATAACACTCAATATTATAATCCCTTTTTCATATTGTTTAGTTGAGGTTCTCTCATGGGACTCGTCGATGAATACCTTGAAGCCTTGATCCCCCCATTGGCAAACTATTTCTGTAACAGAAGAATTCTTTCTGAAGTTCAATGCATTACTATAGTCCACCTGAAAAATTAATTATTGGTGAAATCAAACAAAACAAAACAAAAATATAACCTCTACCTGTCAGAAATATTCTAGGTTACCTCCATTCTCCTTCCTCAATATAATTTGTTTCACATGATGACATTTCCAATTGTGGTAGAAAAACTACTCAGTTTTTAGCGCCAGTTTTTAGAAAAAAGCTAGGTTCTCTTCCATGTGGTAGGAATTTTGCTACACATTTTGTGGATTTTCTTAAGAAATTTTGAGTGTAATATTGGGAATATTATCTGTGGACAGGGATCCCTTACACATATTGTGGATTTACTTTCCAAATCACTCAAAATCTCATCTCGGCGATTTTTATAACCTTCAGGCCTCCTTCCATCCAAGGTACGTTTCTCTTCAACTCGTTTAAATGTCACATGTAAACATAATGGTATATTTCAGGCCTTTTTCCTACTTTTGGTATATTATTCAGAGTCAAGACACCCTGGTACACCTTCGGGTACACTTGCCACACATATTTGCACTGGACACGAGCGCTTTGATAGGCATGAGCTTTCTTTTCCGCTTCCTGTAAGCTGGGTCACCGGGGAGGCATTTTCAATTGGCATATTCTCAAGGGACTGGTATAAGAAGACTTCTGAGACACACAGATAAGCCTTTAACTTTATGAAATCCTAGTTTTGCAATTTATTACTAACTAGCTTGTGCTTTCGCTGAGAATAACATTTATTCTATATATGCCTGGTGCTTACTTAGGTACTAGCTTTGCATCCGCTTATGAGGTATGAACTGTGCATGATTCAATACTTTATTTCAATCAGTGGACAGTTCAGATGAGCCCCACATAGTTGTAAGTATGCACTGTAAACTTTCGGTATACGTATGCTAAAAGGTACTTTGATCTATAGATATTGATAGACTGCTAGTATTTCTTGCGTTGAGAATAATCCCTTTTTGTAATCATAATATTCAATAATATTAATAATTGCCATGATTTGTCAAAATTGTCAAACATAAACATAAACCCAACTTTCTGATTTAAGGTTAAGTTATTTTGTTGTTTAGTACACGAGCATCAGCGCCAGCGTTGCATTTTTGGCCTCGCCTGCATATGGTAACACAGCCAAGTCTTTTTAACGGCATTCGTTGCCAACTTCATACTTGTGCTTACTGGCCTGTGCTCTCACGTCCTTTTGCCAGCTCGGTATTGGTTGCTAAGGCCTAGTTCACTCAGTCGGGAATAAACACTCCACCTTTATGCTTTATACTTCGTTTCATTTCGAATATACCCATACCCATCTCCACTGAGCAAGGGTCTGTTCAGGCTAAGTAGCTTATACGCTCCCCTCCCAAGAAAGGAGGGTAGCAAACTGGCGCCCAACTTCATTTTTTTTAAGTTTCTGCTAATGCTTTTACGTAAATCCGCTTAACTTTGATATCCAGATTTACATTTAAAGTTTTTTCTAATCTGCATTCTTCTAATAAGTAAGTAAATCAACGAATTACAGCACACGTGCTGTTGATTTTTTTATTTAATTTTTTTTTTCACTTAAAACTTATTTTCCATATTGAATTGAAACAGGTATAGAGTGAGGTTCATTCATTTCAGGGTGGCTGATAATTAATTGTGAGTGTTTTTAACATTAACTAATTTCCCTTTGCGGTGATAGCATTGCAGCAGGTGCTTAGAGAAGTTGAGTTCATGCTAGATATTAATTACAGATTGTCCAACTAGTATACATGGCTTGTCGTTTCTGAATATTATACAGGGTGTCCTAACTATACTCATAGTTGGATTTTTCGATTAGGTTTGAGTCTGATATCTAGTATTTTTTGTCTTTTTATTTTTTTTCTTTCATTCTGGTGGGAATGGGGTGCAGTTTCCTGCTCATTTAAACACTTTACAATTCCTTAAATTTATTATTTTTTTGAATTATGGAAGTCAACAGGCTATTGGGTGACGAGATCACTTATGAATTGCAAATTCGTGGTTACCCCATAGGAGCCACAGTGGAACGAAATAGAGCTTCCTCACGAGAAGTTCTGCGTTTAGAGCGTTCTGGGGAATCTATGCCTATATTATTAGATAGATTAGATCCAAATTATGAACTTATGATTAGTGGCGGTAAATCGAGTGACCTTGAGGAAGATGTTCATAATTTTGATTATAACAATAAACAAAACGAATTTAAAAGAATCAAATCTCGTCTTTTACACATTAATTCTAGACTAATAAGGGTAAGAGGTGGAGTCAATCAAGATCGTAAACGCGATTTACTTTTGAACCGTTGCGAACAGTTGATTTGATTGCGTCCGTTGATTTCTGTTTCGAAAGAGGGAAAGCGGTCCCAGAAACGCAACAGTCGCACACTTCTATTCTTGATGAACCAATACCTCTTTTTGCACAACATAATGCCCAGTTGGAAGCTACCGTAAGTCAGGCAGAAGGAAGACAGCCTCGTGAGCCAAGACTAAATGTGACTGGACCAGAATTTCGTGCTACGAGTGAGACTGAACGTAGTCAAGGCTCTTTGGGTATCGACGATCCAAGAATTTCAGAAGAAATTGAAAATATTCGGAGTTCTTTGGAACATTTTAGAACTTCCTCATCAGGGAAAAAAGTTCTCACCTCCAGTTCGATGCGAGGATCCGAAAATCCACCTATTAATAATACAGAACATAGTAGAACGAATTATCTCAACTCTGGAAATAACTTTGTTAGGCCTAGCTTGGAGCCTAGACCAACACAGTCTGTCAGATTCCAAAATTCTAATTTTGATCGATTCGAACCAACTGGTAGAAGTTGGGACAACACCAACTGCGCAAACTCGACTGTCGATTTCACAGATCAGAGGAGACAACTTCTATATATATCGACCCTTTATGATCCGATCCCCAATATGGTACCGAATCGATTGAGTTTTCAAAGTCGACAAGAAAGCGTGGATGTTAATCGTTGGAATCTGCATTTCGATGGGTTTTCCAGCGTGACAAACTTCCTAGAGCGTGCCGAGGAATTGCGGATGTCACGGGGAATTTCAAAAGAAAGACTTCTTCAGTCAGCTCCGGAACTGCTTACCAAAGATGCACTTCTGTGGTATAGGATGGAACACTTCACAACATGGGACGAATTCGTTCGAAAACTTCGAGATGCCTTTAAACCACATGACTACGAACTTACACTGATGGACGAGATTAGGCGCAGGACACAAGGTTCACAGGAGCGAATCATCAACTTCCTGTCGATCATGGAAAATTTATTTAGGAAGCTTTCAGAGGAAATTCCTGAAGAGAGGAGGGTTGCAATGATCAAGCGAAATATGCTACCCCATATTCAGGCCCAACTTTCCACCCACTCAATTTCTTCTTTATCCGAGCTCATTCGGTTGGCAAGGATTATTGAGGAAACCGAGTGGCGGGTTCAGAAGTTTTGTCCTCCTCCAACTAATTCCAGGAAGTTAGTAGAGCCTGAACTAGCGTATCGACGCCCACCAAACTCAGGTGCCCACACATCCAGTGTAGACGTATGTCGCCGTACCAACATCCCAGAACCGAACGTCAATGCATTGCATATTCCGCCATCATATCCAACTGAGAAGAATGAATGTCTTTGTTGGAATTGCGGGAAGAACGGCCATCGTTTCCGGAACTGTGGTGAACCAAAGAAATTATTCTGTTTCAAGTGTGGTCGATCTAATACTACAAGCACCTCCTGCCCCAATTGTACAAAAAACGTACGTACGGCGAGGCAGTAGGCCAACTGTCAGAATCATCGCCTGATAATCAAACGGACAGTAGTAATAGAGACATTATTCTAGATTACGTCCTCGCACACGCCAGAAATGATGAAAGACCCTACTTACACGTCATGTAGCTCAGTGGTTGAGACTTTCTCGTTCGAAACCAGTGACTGCTGGTCGGCTAGGTTCGAATCCTTAGCGACTACAGATTTTTATCTGATGGCCCGAGAAAGTGCTAGGAATCGCACGTTAAAAGGTAAGACCTCGTTAATCCTTGGCTCGCACAAGTTTCGACTTTTGAGGGCTGCCGTTCGTAATAGACTGAGAGCCAGCGTTCCGCAGACTTACGGTATAGTAGCAAAGTCCATATTAATTCTAGGTATGCTATTTCACTTGCCGTAGGTGAAGTGGGGATTCACTATTTCCATCATGGGTTCCTTGGTGCGTGCCCAGAAGTCGAAAAGCATCAAAATTGAATCCGAAAACGTGATCGCAGATTGTCTGCTCTTTTAACATGTTGAATAAAATATTTTTCTTTTATTGAAATATACAATGGCAGACACCTATTCCGGCTCCTTCTATAATTTATATAATTTCAAAGGTGCGAAAATTTTATACAAATTTACGTTATTTTAGCAAAGCTGAAAATTATATATGTTATTCATATTATCATTACATACTCACATTTGAAAGAGCAGACAGATAGATCGGTTCTAACATGCAGGCAGACCACATAATAGTTTCTCAGTCGTTCTAATAAGGCTTACGATTTTTACTCTCTTATTCTTTCTGGGAATGAGAGCAAATGTTACTAGTTATCATCTTCGTTTCAAGTCATATAGATGAATTTCTTATGAAGAATTAATGACGATTTTGTTAATTATTTAGTTTCAACCAAACGTACAACTTAAAACGGTAGCACAGAGTACATAAATTGAACATAGCCTAAAAAAAAGTCGAGATGATTTATGGTTCTTCGTCAGAACTGCAGAAATCCGTTGATTCAATGCAACCCTCAGAATCTTCAAAGTCTTGGAGATTTTCATCGCTCTCGTCATCAGAGACACTACATTCTGTAAAAAAAAAAAATTCATTAGACATTTTGTCAAGTGTGACTCCATTAATAGCAACAAGATATTTTATTATGTTTCATAGAAATCACCTGAAGGACATTGGACCGAATCAGCTACAAAACCTGGCAGCTGATCTCCATCAAACCATTTGAAGAAATATGAGTCTTCATGCTTAATCCACCCATAATCTTCCGGCTGTAATGTTGAAGGGCAGCGTTTATCAGCATTATTCCAAATATTCGAAATATATATTGTTCGTAAGAACTGTTGCCACAGCTCGCTCTTGAACGGTGGCAAACTGCTTCCATCAAAATTGCAGACTTCAATATTAAATTGTTCGTTGATATCAGCAGCCTTATATGTTTTAACGAACAGCTGAAATCTAGCATCATTTACGTCGATGCACTTTTTCAAATTGTACATTTCACATGTAAATTTCTGGATGATATGAAAGATTTCATTCAATCTATTCTGTGTTAAATTATCATCCCCAAGAGCTGCAAAAGCTTCTTGGTAACTAATATTTTTCCTCAATAATGAAAAAGGTCTCTTCTTTCCTTTATTATAAAATGAAGGATTGTAATCGCAGCCGGTGAAAGCATGAAAGTCAAGTAAGCTTCTACAATTTAATTCACCTAGGGAGGGTAAACTAATGGAGTAAAGGTCAGGTAAAATTCCACTTAAATTGTAGAGGAAGCATCCAAAGAAGCTTCAAAATGAACAGTGTATATTCATTAAACCTGCTCCACTGTTTCACATAGGTGCTTCAATACAGGTTACTTGCGAGATGTAGAGTGAGAGAGTCAAAATCGTACGCCTTCATTAGTACGACTGCGAAAGTATTATGTGGTCTGCCTGCATGTTAGAACCGATCTATCTGTCTGCTCTTTCAAATATGTGTATGTAATGATAATATGAAAACATATATAATTTTCAGCTTTGCTAAAATAACGTAAATTTGTATAAAATTTTCGCACCTTTGAAATTATATAAATTATAGAAGGAACCGGAATAGGTGTCTGCCATTGTATATTTCAATAAAAGTAAAATATTTTATTCAACATGTTAAAAGAGCAGACAATCTGCGATCACGTTTTCGGAGTCAGTTTTGATGCTTTTCGACTTCTGGGCACGCCCCAAGGAACCCATGATGGGAATAGTGAATCCCCACTTCTCCTACGACAGGTGAAATAGCATACCTAGCATTAATATGGACTTTGCTACTATACCGTAAGTCTGCGGAACGCTGGCTCTTAGACTATAAGGGGACGACAGCTGGTTAACGGAAAAAACAATTTTAACAAAAAAAAAATGTCACAATCCTTGGACAAGTCTTCCTTGGTTTATTGGATAGTGGAGCAACTAGAACAACATTAGGCGGAATCGGATGGAAAATATTGCAAGATCTATGTCACTTGGATGAAGATGAGAGCAGAGTTTGTACCGTAGCCAATGGGGAGAAATGTCGTGTTATCGGCACAGTTGTTCTTCCTATTCAATTGAGGGACCGTGTTAGGATTCTCAATGTTTTGGTGGTCCCTGATCTACCACATTAACTTATCCTTGGTGTGGACTTTTGGACTGAAATGGGAATCATCCCGGACTTGTATGCGGGAGACTGGAGTTTTCGAAATGAGGACTCGATGGGAAATGTTCAATTGGCAGGCATACAAGATAGTGATTCACTTACTGAAGACCAACGGCGAAAGCTGAATTCAGTAATTGATGAAGCGTTTGCTGCTATGGGTAATAAATTAGGGTGTACTCACCTAGTAGAGCATGAAATCCGAACTACATCACCACCCATAAAGCAGAGATATTATCCCATATCTCCAGCCCTGCAGAAGGTAGTGAATGATGAGTTAGATTACATGTTGGCGAAAAATATCGTCGAACCGTCTACATCACCATGGTCCTCTCCAATAATGATGGTACGGAAATCAGATGGTAGTTGGAGGTTCTGCGTAAATTATAAACGGCTCAATGCTGTCAGTATACCTGATGCCTACCCCATCCCTTATGTCAGTTCCATTTTGGATAAGTTACGCGATGCACGGTATCTGTCTACTTTGGACATAAAATCCGCGTACTGGCAAATTCCTGTTGCGGAAGAGTCTCGCCCTCTTACTGCTTTCACCGTCCCAACTCGTGGACTTTTTTAATTTAAACGTATGCCGTTTGGGCTACATTCTGCGCCTGCTACTTGGCAACGTTTGATCTATAGAGTCATCGGCGCTGAGTTCGATAACTACGTCTTTGTATATCTCGACGATTTGATTATTTGCACTCCTGATTTCGATAAGCACATCGAGCTCCTGTCGGAGATTATGAGGAGATTAAGCCAAGCTGGTCTCACGCTCAATCGAGAGAAGTGTCTGTTTTGCCGTTGTGAGCTACGGTACTTGTGATATGTGGTGAACTCGTTTGGCTTGCTGGTAGACTCAGAGAAGGTCGAGGCGATACTCCGAATTCCTGCTCCAAAAAGTGTCTCGGAGGTAAGAAGGATCGTTGGCCTCGCTTCTTGGTACAGGCGGTTCATACCATCATTTTCCACGGTTGTAGCGCCCATGACCCTTTTAACTCAGAAAAATAGACCGTTCCTCTGGGAAAAAGAGTGTGAAGACGCTTTGAACAATGTCAAACAACACTTAATCTCCGCTCCTCTTCTGGCTTGTCCAGATTTCAATCTCCCCTTCGTAGTGGAAACAGACCCATCGGATTTTGGCCTAGGCGCTGTCCTTTCTCAACGCCATCTTGAAGGAGAGAAGGTGATTTGCTACCTGAGTAGATCCCTCACAAAGAACGAGAGAAAATTCTCCACTACCGAGAAAGAGTGTCTTGCCGTACTCTTTGCCGTAGAAAAACTGAGACTCTACTTGGAAGGAACAAAGTTTACGGTCATAACGGACCACTGGAGTATCAAATGGCTCTACAGCATAAAGGAGCCCGTGGGACGTATTACCAGATGGGCGCTCCGGATGCAACAATACGATTATGATGTTGTTCATCGAAAGGGAAAGGATCATCTGGTGCCCGACGCACTTTCTCGAGCCGTACCAGTGATCGATCTTCTTTCTAATCAGCCTATTGTTGCTCCTGCACCGACATCTGACAAATGGTTTCGGGGGATGTACGAGAGAATGACGAAATCTCCTGCTAAGTATCCATTATGGATAGTAGACAATGGTAATCTCTTTCGTAAATGCAACTTCCGTTTTCCCACTCTAGGTAACCCTGATTGGCTCATCGTGGTCAAGACGAGAGGCAGAAGATCATCAACAACCATCATGATCCACCTACTTGCGGCCACTTTGGTGTCTCAAAGACAGTTGGACGTATTTCGCAAAAATTTTATTGGCCTAAATTACGATCCGACGTAGCAAAATATATCAGGAAGTGTCCAACTTGTATCCAAACAAAGCCTGAGCAAAAAGCTCCGATTGGTCAGATGCTCTCAGCTCAAGTTACAGCTTCAAAACCTTGGGAACTGGTGAGTGCAGATTTAGTCGGACCACTTCCAAGATCAACTTCTGGGTTCGCTTACATATTCTCAGTTATGGACTGTTTCTCCAAGTTTGTTTTATTATTTTCCATTCGTACGGCCACAGCCACAAACATTGTGAAATGGCTAGAAGACCATGTCACATTGGTGTATGGTGCACCGAAGAAAATCATCGTTGACAACGGCCCTCAGTTCAGAAGTGAACTATTTCAAACAACATTGAGGAATTACAATGTTCGAATAAGCTACACTGCAAATTATCACCCACAGGCCAACCCAGTAGAACGGGTACATCGGGTAATAAAGACAATGCTAACCGCCTACGTCTCAGACAACCATAAGATGTGGGACAAGTATCTAGCCAAGGTTGCTTTTGCCATTAGATCTGCAAAACATGAGGTAACAGGCGTAACTCCGAACTTGCTGAATTTTGGAAGAGAAGTGAACTTGGATGGTGTTGATGAAACAGTACCCCCCACCACCACTGCGTACGAGGCAGAACGAAGAAAGGAACTGGTTCAACTCTTCGAAAGCGTTCGGAGAAGACTCCAAGCAGCATATGAGAAGAGCCGTAGACCCTACAACTTGAGACACCGCAATGAAAGATTTCAAATAGGCCAACAAGTGTGGAAACGCAATTATGTCCTCTCAGACGCATGAAAGAATTTTACTTCTAAATTCGCCAACAAGTTTTCAGGCCCTTTCAAAATTATCAAAATTGTTTCACCATGGTCCTATGAATTAGAGGATAAAAATCATAAGTCTATTGGCACTTGGAATGCCAAAGATCTCAAATCCCATCCACCTGATGACAAACCAGATTAGTTGTAAGGTTCTTGTGGAATTCCTTTCTCCTTCTTTCTTCTTCCTGTCATTTTAAAAGTTTCAAAGAAATTTTTTTCGTGGGAAGGGTGGTGTTGTTACGGGTCTCTTTTGCACCCAATCCTAAAATAAGAAAAAAATAACAACATTTGACAAACCTTGTGGTAGAAAAACTACTCAGTTTTTAGCGCCAGTTTTTAGAAAAAAGCTAGGTTCTCTTCCATGTGGTAGGAATTTTGCTACACATTTTGTGGATTTTCTTAAGAAATTTTGAGTGTAATATTGAGATCCCTTACACATATTGTGGATTTACTTTCCAAATCACTCAAAATCTCATCTCGGCGATTTTTATAACCTTCAGGCCTCCTTCCATCCAAGGTACGTTTCTCTTCAACTCGTTTAAATGTCACATGTAAACATAATGGTATATTTCAGGCCTTTTTCCTACTTTTGGTATATTATTCAGAGTCAAGACCCTGGTACACCTTCGGGTACACTTGCCACACATATTTGCACTGGACACGAGCGCTTTGATAGGCATGAGCTTTCTTTTCCGCTTCCTGTAAGCTGGGTCACCGGGGAGGCATTTTCAATTGGCATATTCTCAAGGGACTGGTATAAGAAGACTTCTGAGACACACAGATAAGCCTTTAACTTTATGAAATCCTAGTTTTGCAATTTATTACTAACTAGCTTGTGCTTTCGCTGCGAATAACATTAATTCTATATATGCCTGGTGCTTACTTAGGTACTAGCTTTGCATCCGCTTATGAGGTATGAACTGTGCATGATTCAATACTTTATTTCAATCAGTGGACAGTTCAGATGAGCCTCACATAGTTGTAAGTATGCACTGTAAACTTTCGGTATACGTATGCTAAAAGGTACTTTGATCTATAGATATTGATAGACTGCTAGTATTTCTTGCGTTGAGAATAATCCCTTTTTGTAATCATAATATTCAATAATATTAATAATTGCCATGATTTGTCAAAATTGTCAAACATAAACATAAACCCAACTTTCTGATTTAAGGTTAAGTTATTTTGTTGTTTAGTACACGAGCATCAGCGCCAGCGTTGCATTTTTGGCCTCGCCTGCATATGGTAACACAGCCAAGTCTTTTTAACGGCATTCGTTGCCAACTTCATACTTGTGCTTACTGGCCTGTGCTCTCACGTCCTTTTGCCAGCTCGGTATTGGTTGCTAAGGCCTAGTTCACTCAGTCGGGAATAAACACTCCACCTTTATGCTCTATACTTCGTTTCATTTCGAATATACCCATACCCATCTCCACTGAGCAAGGGTCTGTTCAGGCTAAGTAGCTTATACGCTCCCCTCCCAAGAAAGGAGGGTAGCAGTCTATTACACCGCAGTGCGGTCTGCTAATGAATTCTGCAAAATCTTTCGTTATAGTCCCATTTGTATCTATATGATAGAAGTCTCCAAAATTTATTATAGCTTCGGTGAGATCTATCAAAGTATTATTATCAGTGGTATCCTCCAAATAACCTAGAATTCTAAGATGTTCTATAACCTCATTATCATCAACATCAACACTAGAACACACTGATAGACAAACAAATAAAACAACATAACATAATGAAAGCTTGAAATAAACTGAACTGCAATAGTGCTGGTGGTGGTTTATATACAAAAACAACACATTTTTCAATGTATTCATTTAAATGAATTTTTCGTAATGGTACATCATTAATACTATTTCGTGGTTCTGAGAAAACATGGTCTCATGCTGTCGTAGGTGTTTCCAAGGTTATATTGACGAATTTCCTGAACATTTCAGTTTTGTCTGCATTCTGTTGAATTTCCATTTTTAATATCCCAATAGACTATCAATGCGCATGGCAAGGCTGGAACCGTTCAATCCACTCATGAATCACACGTACGTTTGTTTAGCTGCAGGAAAATCTTCCTTTGAAATGATCCAGGCACGACGGTGTCTCTTGATTCAATATGGGCCCAAAGCTTATGTTCATACTGTTGAATGTCAACAACTTTGATGTGGGGATAATGAAGCTTCAACCAATCACATTTTTGTTGCCCTTTCACATACACCACGTGATATTCATCCAAAATACTCTTCAAAATGGGTACAATTCCATCGTATGGTATGTTACCTTTCGAGTAATGTAGAAAATGGATATTTTTTTCCTCGTACACTACTTGTTTCCTGTTTCTTCTTGATAATTTTCCAAATGCTACAGGTGACATCAATAAATAATGATTTGACATTGGAGCATTTGTCACCAATATTTCTTTTGGATAAAAACACCATTCTCCATTTTCACTTAAATTGAAACCTTGAATGTCAACGATAAACCGGATCATCTTGCCTACACTGAAGCTAAAGTCTGGAAACACTTGGATTTTATGAATTACTTCGTACAATTTCGCTAAGTGGGAGTTGTTCGATAATGGCGTCATGAACCCTAGAGAGCTAACGTGTTTTGAATGTACGTAATTACTACCCTATCGTAAAATTTACGACTTTTTCAAATGACCTTAAACTGTGAAATTAAAATGGCGGTTGATAAATTATTTATGTTTATAACTGAAATTAACATGTATTCTAAACAAAAACACAAGAATGAGGTGAAAAAGAAAAATATTTTCTAACATTGAGTGCATGATGTGGATCTGTGTTTCTGTTTTGCACATATGGGGCTTTTGTACTGGTCACAATTGGAGTAGCCATTCTGCTTTCTTTTCCATGGACAAATGCTGCAAATGGTTCTAGGTCCTTTATGAGGTATGGTTTCACACGATGAAGCCATAGGATTAAAAATAGCACTCAAATATTATTGAAGTGGGTGAGATAAATTTTTGTTTTTTACGACGAAATGCCGATTCAACCGACTAATTCAAAGTGCACAAACACCTGCTGCCGTTTACTAGTTCTAGACACCGACTGTTGAAAAGTCGTAGATGGACTGAAGCGACGCCCAAACAACACCGAATATTTCTGACAATTTCAATCCTACCGTCGTAAATTTGACGAGCGATAGCTTTCTAGGGTGAATAATGACACAATGAGCTTTCGTATCTGCTGGAATCCCTACATTGGTTTCAATGTCACCTTTGGTGTCGACAGTATTTGTTTTCAAAGTGGGATTTCTTTTGGATCAGTCAATGACAAAGAGGGCATGATTTTTGAAACTTACATAATACAATAATGGTGCGGGTTGCCTAATTCCGAAGAAACTTTCATAAACTTGAGAATAATTCCAGTGTACTTCAACAAAGCTTCTCTTTTCGAAATCAAGTCACATTCTTTCTGCCGGGAAATATTCACCGTTGAGAAGTAAACGTATATCAGATACATCGATGTTTGAAATGCAATCACAAATCTGGGGCTCTCTAGAGAAGTGTTAGTTTTGACAGCTGTCAATGATGGAAGTTCATGAATATCCCATTTACAGAAGAGTATAATGATTGGGTGATCAGATTTGATTTTTCGCAATAAATTCAATTTCAATACATCATTTGATGTGCCAATTGGCTCTTTCAGGGAAATATTGTTTATTTTCAGTTCACCTTTTGTAGGGCCATCAATTATTTGGATTGCGACATTGCTATTTCTCGATCGAAGTCCAATTGTTTGTTTACCAAATTGAAATTTTTCATAAACACTGAAGAAAGCAAATAGGTGTTGCAACGGAATGAGCATATTATATGATCCATCTGTATGAGTAGGTGGGTTTGATGGGAAATTCCAACCGGCAATACTCATAGTTCGTAAATCATTGAACGAATAACAAAGATAACCTCTAATTGTCGAAACAATAACAGGATCACGTACACTTTCCACTTCTTTTCAATTTATTTCATATGAAATTGAATCGAATAGAAAAGCACCTGCATTATTGATGAGCTTAACATCCCCAGCTCTTGCTGTCTTGTTAACATTTCCTTCGATCAGTAATACCGCTCTATGCATCGTATGCCAAGTATCGCCTTCATTTATCGTAATCTCCACAATGTCATTATTGTTGAACGATTTCACATATGAATAATAAGTTCTAACCTCAATTTTCTGAACTGATTCATCATTTCGAGGTTTTTCGTAAACGTCGAATATTTCATCTAACATTGTATCCCAATGATTTTGAAAATAGATAATCGAAACGAGACAAAGTGGAATGTCTCTTGACCGTGTGTCTAGAACTAACTCATTTCGGTTTGGATGTCTTACACCTCTTATAACTAGGCCCATAATTTCTTCAGTTCTAGACTGAGAATGATAATTTTCTCACCTCTAAAATCTACTTACTTGAAATCTTGATCGAGAATAGTGAGAGTAATGTTTGAAATTTCACGCCTATTGTTTATCGGTAATTAAAGAATATTTCGAGGAATGATGTCAATAGTGAAACCGGGGTCAACTCCAATGGAAAATTCATATATAGTATGTGATGGTTTCTCGTTGTAGAACGAACCGGTAGTTATATTACAATCTATGTGAATAGTTCGAACTTGGACAATATTAACAGTTAAATCAGACTGATGTGTACCAGGTCGGAGTACACGTTTTGAGAAACCTAAAATTCCACCAATTCAGCTTTGAAAGAAATGATCAATTTCTCACTTTCAAATTCACACTTTAGAGTGTTATTGTTAGGCTTAAGTGACAGATAGCTATTATAATGATCTGGTTTGACAGTTTTTGGAATAATGGTTTTCCGTAGATAGTCGATATCTGACAACTCATATGAACCTGTGGGTATAGTTCACTATATGCGACTCTTTAGTATTGATGTGGGTGTAATAAAACTTGTTCTTACCTTCAGATATATTGTTTATAACTGAAATTAACATGTATTCTAAACAAAAATACAAGAATGAGGTGAAAAAGAAAAATATTTTCTAACATTGAGTGCATGATGTGGATCTGTGTTTCTGTTTTGCACATATGGGGTTTTTGTACTGGTCACAATTGGAGTAGCCATTCTGCTTTCTTTTCCATGGACAAATGCTGCAAATGGTTCTAGGTCCTTTATGAGGTATGGTTTCACACGATGAAGCCATAGGATTAAAAATAGCACTCAAATATTATTGAAGTGGGTGAGATAAATTTTTGTTTTTTACGACGAAATGCCGATTCAACCGACTAATTCAAAGTGCACAAACACCTGCTGCCGTTTACTAGTTCTAGACACCGACTGTTGAAAAGTCGTAGATGGACTGAAGCGACGCCCAAACAACACCGAATATTTCTGACAATTTCAATCCTACCGTCGTAAATTTGACGAGCGATAGCTTTCTAGGGTGAATAATGACACAATGAGCTTTCGTATCTGCTGGAATCCCTACATTGGTTTCAATGTCACCTTTGGTGTCGACAGTATTTGTTTTCAAAGTGGGATTTCTTTTGGATCAGTCAATGACAAAGAGGGCATGATTTTTGAAACTTACATAATACAATAATGGTGCGGGTTGCCTAATTCCGAAGAAACTTTCATAAACTTGAGAATAATTCCAGTGTACTTCAACAAAGCTTCTCTTTTCGAAATCAAGTCACATTCTTTCTGCCGGGAAATATTCACCGTTGAGAAGTAAACGTATATCAGATACATCGATGTTTGAAATGCAATCACAAATCTGGGGCTCTCTAGAGAAGTGTTAGTTTTGACAGCTGTCAATGATGGAAGTTCATGAATATCCCATTTACAGAAGAGTATAATGATTGGGTGATCAGATTTGATTTTTCGCAATAAATTCAATTTCAATACATCATTTGATGTGCCAATTGGCTCTTTCAGGGAAATATTGTTTATTTTCAGTTCACCTTTCGTAGGGCCATCAATTATTTGGATTGCGACATTGCTATTTCTCGATCGAAGTCCAATTGTTTGTTTACCAAATTGAAATTTTTCATAAACACTGAAGAAAGCAAATAGGTGTTGCAACGGAATGAGCATATTATATGATCCATCTGTATGAGTAGGTGGGTTTGATGGGAAATTCCAACCGGCAATACTCATAGTTCGTAAATCATTGAACGAATAACAAAGATAACCTCTAATTGTCGAAACAATACCAGGATCACGTACACTTTCCACTTCTTTTCAATTTATTTCATATGAAATTGAATCGAATAGAAAAGCACCTGCATTATTGATGAGCTTAACATCCCCAGCTCTTGCTGTCTTGTTAACATTTCCTTCGATCAGTAATACCGCTTTATGCATCGTATGCCAAGTATCGCCTTCATTTATCGTAATCTCCACAATGTCATTATTGTTGAACGATTTCACATATGAATAATAAGTTCTAACCTCAATTTTCTGAACTGATTCATCATTTCGAGGTTTTTCGTGAACGTCGAATATTTCATCTAACATTGTATCCCAATGATTTTGAAAATAGATAATCGAAACGAGACAAAGTGGAATGTCTCTTGACCGTGTGTCTAGAACTAACTCATTTCGGTTTGGATGTCTTACACCTCTTATAACTAGGCCCATAATTTCTTCAGTTCTAGACTGAGAATGATAATTTTCTCACCTCTAAAATCTACTTACTTGAAATCTTGATCGAGAATAGTGAGAGTAATGTTTGAAATTTCACGCCTATTGTTTATCGGTAATTAAAGAATATTTCGAGGAATGATGTCAATAGTGAAACCGGGGTCAACTCCAATGGAAAATTCATATATAGTATGTGATGGTTTCTCGTTGTAGAACGAACCGGTAGTTATATTACAATCTATGTGAATAGTTCGAACTTGGACAATATTAACAGTTAAATCAGACTGATGTGTACCAGGTCGGAGTACACGTTTTGAGAAACCTAAAATTCCACCAATTCAGCTTTGAAAGAAATGATCAATTTCTCACTTTCAAATTCACACTTTAGAGTGTTATTGTTAGGCTTAAGTGACAGATAGCTATTATAATGATCTGGTTTGACAGTTTTTGGAATAATGGTTTTCCGTAGATAGTCGATATCTGACAACTCATATGAACCTGTGGGTATAGTTCACTATATGCGACTCTTTAGTATTGATGTGGGTGTAATAAAACTTGTTCTTACCTTCAGATATATTGGGTATACTGTTATACGAATAGAACGCAATAAGTGCTAAACCGTATCCAGAATCAGGATATAACTGAATAGGATGTGTGAAATCTGTCGATAGAAGGAAATTAATTCCTTTCAAGGTAAACGTCTAAGACATTAACTACTAGCATGGTTGAAATCAAACTAACGTTTATTCTTATATAGAAATTCTAAACACAAGTGTCCAGAATTTATCTGGTTATATGTTTGACATTTTTCCATGTTATATTTGAGACATTTTTTTCTAAAAAAATAACCAACTCTGATGGTGGTTTTAAACTACCGAAACTATCGAAGTAATCAACGACATCATTTCGTTTGATATAAGCTACCCAGTGAGTACCATCATTTCTATTCGAATCTAAATTCACAATACCACACTCATTTCTACGTGTTTTCCTCTATGTGTCCTGTATGTGTCCCTCATATACACTCCTCTGAAGTTGGGAATTTTCAAAGTTTTAACTGCTTCAATTATTTCCTTATCGAGTAGGGTTCTATTAGTCAGCTTCACTGGTAGTTTTTTTGTTTTTTTAAATATAGGCCATATCCTTTGGGATTTTTTCTCAAGTACAGCCCTGATCCTTTCTTCCCGATTTCCTCCATTGTGCGATTATGACGAGTCTCTTCTTCGCATCGATGATCGTCTTTGCGACTCCAACTGCACCCCCACTTTGGGCTCCCTAAGCACTTAGTCCAACGAAAATCGGTATGAGTGGTATTTTCACTCGATGTTTTCCCCCAACTCTCTTGATGATCTTTTTCACAGCTCTGAATGCATTCAATGTCCTTTTCTGATTCCTTTCTTATTTCATATCGACGGCGTCGGCGCCCATCTTGATTTTGTCTAATATTCCACGTTTGAATGATATTGCACTCCCACTACGCTTTTTGCATCCTATACTGAGATTCTTTTTGGTTTTCATTCCTGTGGTGACTAGCCGAGCTGCAGCTTTTTCACCAAATTTCGCGTCTTTGGACTTGTCACGTTCCCAAGCTTTGTTTTCCAACACGTAATCCGGCTTGTGTCTATCCTCGAGAGATTTATTTTGGGAATGAGCTATATCGTGTTCTTTACAAGCAGCGTCTAATTGGTTTATTCCAGGATATCCACGCGCAAGTCGTTTCTGGAGCTTTGTACCAGGACCACCTTTACAATAATGAATAAATACTCTCTATGTCTGTATATGTGTGACAAAACTTACAATATTGGTATCCAGGAAGATGTACTTCTACCGGCAATTGGTTTATGAGACTATTAACAAGTCCTTTGCCCTCTTTCCTTTCAAACGTCAACATTGATACTGATACTAAATAAAGACACCTCATTTATTTACACCACCAAGTTTTGGATGAGGACTATGAAAACAAGAGATTTAAAAAATGTACTGGTGAAGAAACGTCCGAAACGTTGTACTGATGGTATCGACGAAATGTCTGTACCTTCAACTGACAACGGTAGTGGTCTACTTTGGCCAAAATTTTGACCCAGTCACACCGAAACGTGTGGTACTAATGGTGACAAGTCCGTTCTATGTTACGCACAAATGAATTTTTGACCGACGTTTTTACCTTCAATATAGTTGAAAATCTAAATGGTCTGTGGTCTATGCACCACTTTGGTCAACATTTTTACACGGGTCATTGCCCAATTAGTCCTGATCAGGTGTAAACTTTGGACAAAATGGCCAAAATGGGGAAGTTCGAACCACCGCTTCGACCAACTTTTTTTTTATTTCATTTCAGATTCACATTGGACTACGCCCGATGGCACGTTCATAATCTAGCGCCATCTAGGATTCAGAATACGAACCCATAGTTGATGTTCCGTGAAAGTTGATGTTCCATGACCACGCCCGATGATGACGTCAGAGAAAAAGAAGAGGAACACGCCTGATGACAACCAATCACGTGACAGGATCACGCCCGATGACAACCAGTCACGTGACAGGACCACGCCCGATGACGATGCCGGCTGACCACGTGGTCCAAATTCAAATTTAACAACACATCCAAGTTTCCCGCCAAAGACGGCCGCCATCTTGAGTTCATAGACAGTTTATTCATAGTATCGTTGGATCACTCCTCTTTCAAGGACATTTGACTAGATAGCAGTAGTTGATGAGAAAATAAAATCGAGGATTCTTGGATGAATTACCCATGCAAGTTAACAATCGACCGATGGAGTAACGCAATTGCTGTTAGAATCTACATCGCAGATCGCTTCAGAGAAATCGTCTTCCCTACTTATGGACCAATTAGGTGGCCTCCTCGTTAGCCAGATCAGACGCCCCTAGATTTTTTTGGGTTATATCAAAGATATTGTCTATGTAATACCGCCAAGAACACTACAAATTTTAAAACGACGCCTACCAGAGGCGTTTGAGAGCATTACACCAGAAATGCTTTGGAATGTAGTACAGCAAAATATATGCCGAGTTCGAAAAAGCAGAGACCAGCTGATCAACCCTTTGAACAGCTGATTGTGGCAGGATATTAGATAAAAATATTTTCACGTTTAATTTTTTCTTTGTGTATTAAAATTGTAACTCATTCAACAGACTTTTTTTTCGCAGCTTAATATTCAATCAATATCTCCATTGTAACTATTTGTGCAATAAATGTTGATATGAAAGATGTTCGAATATTCAAGAAAATAATATAAACTAAACGGGAAATATCACAAAATCATCTCCACAAGTTTTATCTGACAACTATCAAATTCGGAGGGGGTACATGCATACATTCAGCAAGAATCCATCTTCTGCCTTATTTATACAAGTTCTACTACTACATAAGCTGAAGATGCTTCTTGCTGGATCCGAAACATGTACCCCCTACGAATTTGATAGTTGTCAGATTGAAGTTGTGGAGATGATTTTGTGATATTTCTTGTTTAGTCTACACCACTCCACTTTGAGCAAAAATGGACTTCTTCCAAAGATTAAGAAAATAATAGTTATTAAATCAATTTTAATCGATATTTTTACGTGTTAGCGAAGCGAGTGCGTTGATGTTTGAAATCATGAATTGTATCTTAAAATACGATTAATACAGAATAATCTTAAAAATATCTTCCGTTCATTCGTTGCTCATTTTCTGTGGACATAGGTACGAATTGTTGTACCAATTGTTTTCCACTCGGTTTTCCATGGAAACGGCAACTATGTCTTTGTGAGCTATGCGAGATACGGTAAGATTTAAACTAATAATGAAATGAAATTAAAAGCTGTGATTAAAGATGGAAGTAGGTATGAGTTATACATGTTTGGATTCGTCTCAAAATAATGTGTTATGAAAGTGATATAGTTACATTTAAGTTTTTCGAATCATACCAAAAAACTAAATTATACAGCCTTCCTTTAGTTTAACAAATGAAGATAACAATCTTTTTATATTTTTGTGTCAGTAGAGATGCTATGTAGAAGCATTACGATGTTCATGGCACTCTAGACTGAAAGTTAAAAATTGATTTTTGATCAGATTTTTGATCAGAATTCATTTAAAAATTATAAATTCGCATGTACACTAATTTAAATAATCCGAAAAACACACAATATACAACGTGTTTCATTTAAAATTTGAAAGTTGGGGTAATTTCTGGTGAAACCGGAAGTTGTAGAAAGGACCACGCAGCGGCCTTGTGGCAAACTTGTCACGGGTTAATTTTTCTGAATTTTTGGTTTGTTATAGAATATGACCTCCTCAATGAAAGTGTTCACGGGCCAAATTCAATCCTGTGGCCAGTTTTCGAGATACAGGTTGTCGAAACTGGAAAGTGGCCTTTTCTTTAAAGTAATATTGCTCCCAGGAAAACATCTCAAAGATAATATTTTGCGCGTTAAATATTTCCTGCTCATTAGGCAATAATTTCAGACTGGTTGTTGATACAAAATATTGTTAGGGTGAGTCAAGCATTATTCAAAATGAAATTCTTATTCAACCCTTTACAATGAAGATGTGAACAAACCAAATAACACACTAAAATGTTCATCATTTGAATATGTTAAAATTGACAAATTCAACATTTTGTACGGGCTGAGTCAAAAAGTGACAGTTTTTTTAGTCACATTTTGTATATTTTTATTTTATATTTTAAGCTTTAGGGATACTCGACTACGAACCATTCAACACACTTCTTGTCCGAAATTGATAAATACTATGAGACAAACGCTAGGTGATGACAACAATTGTGAAAAAGTGACTTTTTTATATTTCACCCTGAAATTAAAAATTTCGTCGGTTAAAGTTTTCAATTTTTCGTCATTATTCGTAGAGTACACTGTCACAATGCCAAATAATTATGGCTTTGCTGTGAACAATTTTTGGAATACAAAGGGTAATACATTAAGAGGATCGACTGGCTATATATACGTCATTACAAAAGTTGCCAGAAGAAAATTATACAGGGAGCTTTTAAAAATCAGCATTTTCTGATCACCCTGTATGAAATTTGGCTGTGCACCATTTACAAGATTATGAAAGTTAGGATAGGAACACGCAAGTTTTTTTTTGATTGTTATAACAATTTTGGTGTAATAATGAATTGAAGTTGAAATCACATCACTTTTGTGATTTTGTATTATAAATTCGATCAAAAATCTGTCAAAAACTTATATACAGTGCGGCTTTCAATAGTCCCCCCCCCCCCCTGTTAACTTTTGAACGGTTTGACGTAGGAACATGAATAAAAAACCGTTTCGAGGGTTTTACCAATACTACTTTTTGAAATAAAAAATATGGTGATTACCCAATAAGGGGCGCGGGGGGGGGCCATCAACTCAAAATTTTTTAATGGCATGGGGGGTCAAGTGGAACATCGTCGAAAAGGAAATTCCATTCTCTTTACAAACATCAGAATTTTTTTGAATTTCGTTATTATTTTTTTTGCAATTTTAATTGGAAATATCAAATATAAATGTGGAACTGAATACTACCCATACCTCGATAAATTTGAACGGTTTGATGTGGAACAATGAAACCAAATTTTTTTGGAAGGGTATTACCGATACTACTTTTTGAGAGAGAAAACATTGCAATTACTCGACATATGGCGCTGGAGGAACATTTACTACAAAAAAATCGAAAGGCATAAAAATCGAAATGGGGAAGAAAATTATGAACAAAATTCAAAAATATTTAGATGGTTGTGAAGAGAATTGAATTCCCTTTTCAACGATGTGCCACTTGACCCCCCATGCCATTTAAAAATTTTGGGTCGATGGCCCCCCCCCGCGCCCCTTATTGAGCAATCACCAAATGTTTTATTTCAAAAAGTACTATTGGTGAAACCCTCGAAACGGTTTTTCACTTATGTTTCTACGTAGAACCGTTCAAAAGTTAACAGGGGGGGGGGACTATAAAAAGCCGCACTGTATAAATCATAAACGAGAATTATAAAAATATTTCGATAATATCGAAAAAAATGATTTAATTGATTAGAAATGAAGAATAGATCATTTATGAATCTTACATAATCACTTTAATTTTTTTATACAAGGGAAGTTAACAAACAACAATGAATAAACAAATGATTAACAAGAACAACAGTTAGTAGGTAGTTACTTATCAGTCGAAAATGAGTCTATTATTTTCTTAGGTGGTAATTTTTCAGAAGCATCAATAATGTCTTTCAATAAAGATGTTGATGGATATCTCGTGTACCATGGATTGGGTCTATTAGGAAAACTGAAAAAAAAAAAATCGCGCGTGGTAAAGAAACGAATTCACTGAAATACATTTTATAATTTATCTGGGTCACGTCACAAAAACTGTTGATTGGATAAATCGGTATGTAGGATGTAAATACAAAATTAGAGATCGTTTATCAAGCCGTGTATGAAATATGGTAGATAATATCGATAAAAGAAGAGTTTGAAATAGAGTGTTACAGGATCATATATAGGGTTCTAAGTAATGGATCTCAACAGATTCAAAGGAAATTTGTTTACTTAGTAACTGTACTTCAAATACCCAATCGGAATCTGAAAGGAAAATAATCACGGTAACGTTCCACAAAATATATCATCTACATAATTCACACAAAAACCTCACCTAACACCAGGCAAATGATCGAATTTATTGGTTAACAATAATAAGTTTCATTGAAAACCGAAGGCTGTTAGCTCGTTGGATATCAGAAAATTACAAAGCAAAAAATAAGCCTTGTACTTTTAGAACTGTCACCGTGACATTATATTTCACGGAAGGCAAGATGCACAGGTTTATAATATGCACTTGATTCAAAATATAGAGGCGCAGACGATAGCGGAGGACACAAACAATTATTGCTGATAATATAATCCGCTATTACGTGCACCCCAATTGTTCAAGAGTACAAAGACAAAAAATTATCTCTTGTACGATTTATTTACTATTCTCACAATCGTTTTGAGAGTTATATTTTCTAATATGGCTTGCATGAAAAGTTCCTCGTTCCTGTGGAGTATCAAGAAAATCCAAAACATACGTTGAACTACTAACTTTTTTCTTAAGAGACCATGATCACGTTTGGGAGTCTAATAGTTCAAATGTCAAAAATAACCCAAGGAAAAAAATAGGTTAGGTTAGATCCAATGTTTGAACTACTGATTCATGTCATTTTTTATGTTTGAAATGTTCAAAAATTGTAGAATAAGGAATTCCTGAATGTCATGTTCATAGAAGTTTATATTATGTTAATCAAATATTTTCAAGATTTACAATTCTTGATAGACAATTCTTGGTTTATTGGTCCAGCTGTTACAGCAGATTGCCCCCCAGATCTGATAGGAACATAGTGTTGTGTAGTATTGTTTACTTTCTACTGAAAAAAATTATATATCCTTTTCTTATGAAAATGAAGACAGTGACAACCTACAAAAATACCGACAAAAGTCATAAATTTTATTGCATTCCCAGAGGTGAGTTCAAGATGATTTTATTTATAGATTTAAATGAGTGCATTGAAGAATACATTTCTCCTCTGCTGTGAATTGATTTACAAAAGACATCCCAGACAAAAGGAGCCACATATGTAGGTTTTTCCGTATCGAATATTTATTTACGTACAGAAAAGAGCAGCTCGTACATTTTTTAAAGTTAATTTTTCTACAATAGTGCGGAATGTGTTAATTTTTGGCACAAGTTCATAAAAAATCAACTGAGCATAAAAACTACAACTGTGTGTAAAGTAATTTTTTTGCCCTGTTCATACATTTACGCATCCTTGAAAAAGACTCTATTTTGCGTCAGATTTTACTCAGAATTCATCATTTGATAACACGATAAAAATTGAAACCTTCATTAAATGGTATATTGAACAATTGCTATAATTTGTCAATAAACCAACTCTCGTATAAAAAAAATGTGTGATATATTTTCGTAATGAGCTTTTTTGTACTCGTGTGTTTTGTTAAACTTGACTGCGTCTCATTGAACAACGTTCACGCTCATACAAAAAAGTCCTACTTCACGAATTCGATAAAACAAAATTGTGTATACCAGAAACTTTAACTTTCTCTTTTCTTGAATTTCTGATTAGATTTTAATTCAAGCTCTTCTTTTTTTCAGGATTGAAGCCAGAAACCTTGAAAAAGAAATTGCTTCCACCTCTGAATCGTTCAGTGGAAAATTATGTGTGTTCAGTGTAAATATTGAATGAAATATTTGTGTTCACTAGGACTGACAAATTTTATCTGAATGGTTTATTTTGGAGCCAAGAGAAAAATAATAAAAAATTGTCTTTGAAAAATAAGTAGGTACCTAGGTGAGAAAAATTATAAATTACAAAAATAGAATATTTTCTTTGGAACAGAAAGTTGAAAATTCTATCATAATTATTTCACAACTCTCTTAAGAAAATTGGTTACTCTATAATAAAAGATAGTGAGTATTTTGGTCATATCTTTAGAATAGCTTGTTTCAACCAACATGGCATGTGATAGAGGTCATACTTCAGACATCATCTAGGGAAATTTTGCAATTTATGGTCGGGATACCAAAAAAAGTATATATTTTATTCAATAAAATAATAAAAAAAACGATCTACAAAAATGTAATATTGTGAATGGACAAGTCTAAAATGCAATATTTTAATCAAGTAACTATATCATTTTTAATATTTTTTGATATATATCTGTTAATTCATCATGAAGTTTTTCTTGAATCCAGAATTTGGAATGGCCAAAGCTTGATTTCATGTTATTTTCAATTTTTTGATATATTTATTCCACTAAGGTGTTCTATATCGTTATGTTCAAATTTTGGTAGTGCAAAGTAGACTTCATTTCAAGTGAGAAAGACGCAAAACTTATAAATTCATTTTTATCTGTTTCAAAGTTACAGGTCTATGAATGTGATTGTCAGATCACTAAAAAAATATACTCCTAAATTAATTAAAATCAATTTTATCGGAAAAAAATGTTCAATTAATAATAATTACGTAGACCTTCTTGTCATGGGTCATGGGTCTTTGTGGTACGTAGATAGTGTGTCCGTTAAAAGATAAGAGCTGCATCTTCCCTAGCTGGCACAAGTCTCTTAAGGACTCCTGAGGGTTGCTAAGGGGGCAACAGGTTGACGGAAAAAACAATTTTAACAATTTATTTTTTATTCTTAACAATATTGTTGAATGCAGGCTTGTGCACGACTGGACCGCGGGAAGACCGTTAGTTGTTTTTCCGGACAGTGAGAAAGGACGGGCAATTTTTACGATGAAATTTTATAATTCGACAATAATAATCACAGGTCTGTTATTGAATTAATAAAATCAGTATTCATACCAAAATTTGAACATAATGATACAGACACCTTGTATGTAATGCCAAATATTTTACAAAGGTTTGTTGGTTTATGATCAATATATTCATGTCAGAAAGTTAGGTCCATTACTATATTTTACGTATGTATACAAAATAAGAGTAGCTCTATGGATATCTTTAATCAGTCATCGGCAACTTTTAAACCTTATGCTGAAAACTTGTGAAATATTTAAAATTTCTGTTGTTAAAAAATATAAAATGCGTTTTGTAAAATTGTAAATTGTACATGTTTGTTTCGTGCGCCTGCATATCAACCAGTATTATGATTCAATGTGTAAAATAAGACTTCCAGTGAAATTCATATAAGTAAAAAAAAGTATTTTTTTTATAATTCAATAATTTATATTGTAAACAAGATGAGAGTTTGTCCAAATTTTCTTTTATAAAATATGAATGAACAAACTACAAAGTAATATAACTGTCTATTCAAAATGCCTAATTGGGTCCGAATTCTCGACGAGTGGCGCCATCCATCAGGAGAGCGGTGAACCGAGAGGAGGGGAGCGGTGAACCGGACCGGGAGAGGGTATCGAGGCATGGCCGCTGAGATTGGGAATAACATGAGTTGTTGTTGTTGTCGTTTACTTTTTTTTCTAAGGAATAAAAGTTCTTTCAAAGTTTTGATTATTTGTGGTACGGATTAGTAAAGTGCCAGCAGAGTGTGTCACACAAGTGCACTAACATTTTGGTCCAAACGATCCGGATATAACCCAGATTTAGGGTGAAGTTTATTGCGACTACTGCGAGACGAAACGCCAAGCCCCGGCAAAAACGATTCCTGGTAATCCTGTCCGACGATACACCGATATTGACGACCCACGACACAAGCTGTGTGTGCCTACGATTGTGGTTTGTCTGGTTTCCAATAAGTAAAATCCGTGAGTCCTTTCCTTTTTGAATTCTCCTCAGGGAAATAGGTAATAGTTATAAAAGCTTTGAGCCTTAGTATTTATTTCTATTTTAATTGAAATATGACAGACGACGAACTTAAAAATTTAAGAATAGAAAGGGGACAGTTCAAAAGGTCTCTGACACTCTTGGAAAAACATGTAAACAATTTAAATTTACAGAATTTACCAGATACTGATTATTAGATCTGAAATTACGAGTAGAAAAAATTAAGGAAAGCTTTAGTAGTTTTGAAAAAATACAGTGTGAAATTGAAATTCTAGTAGAATCCAAACAAGGAGTACAAGATCAAAAAGAAAAAGAATTCAAAGAAGGTGAAATTTGCATCAATACTTATTTCGACATTATTTCCAAGTGCGAAGAGATTTTGTCAAAGAAAACAAACGTACAAAACAATCAAGCACTGCCAGTTACAGGGTGGTCCTCTTTCAGACACGACAATTTGCCACCAGTACAGGTTCCAAAATTTTCAGGCACGTTCGATAAATGGTTAGAGTTTCGGGATGCTTTTGTTTCCATTGTGGATAATAACAAACAAATCAATGCTGTTCGTAAAAAGTTAGCTTGGAAATTATTGACAGAAAGGTATGAAAATAATAAACTAATCCTGCACAATTAAATAAAGTTGCTATTTGACACACCTGTGTTGACAAAAGAGTCTCATACCGGGTGGCTACGGAAGTATTGCCTACGGAATATCTCAGTTATTGTATGAAGTAGGTTTGTGAAATTTGGAGCGTCGATATAATGACATAAGAGCTAGAATTTGAGCATATTGACATGTCGAAGTTAACTTCCGGTCTGACCGGAAGTAACATCAACTTTCTTATTTTAAATGGAAACCCTTTTTTTTTCTTTTCGCTTTATTCAGCATTCAATTCCCTTTTTAATGACATATCACAAGTTGGTATCTAACCAGAAAATAGATCAGAAAAAAATTATTATTGAAATTCACCGAGTAGGCCGTGGAAGCAAAATGAAAGCCAAAAATTGAAAAGTTGGCTATGGAAACCATACGTCACTTGATAACAGTTGCTACTACTGTGATATTTTATTTTCATTCGTCGGCGTTATAAAAAGCCGCCAAAAAAATATTGAATAAATTGGGAAAAAAACAATACTCTGTAGGTCCATAACTTAAATAGGAACATACAACTTTTTCTTGCCTGTACTATTCAGCATAACCATTCCTTTCTAATGATATAATAGAAAGTAATTTTTTGAAATGAAATACCAAAAAATACATTAAATTATTCTTCAAATAACGAAAAAACAGATTTATCGAAAAAAAAAAAATTCAAATTGATAGGATAAAAGATAAAATAAATTCAAAACAAATGTTCGAAATGCATTCCCTCAGCGTCAATACATTTATTGGCTCTGGTGATATTTTCGTGTAAAACGTTTCTCAACATTTGGGGCGTGATATCTTGGAAAGCTCCACGAATTTTTACTTCTAGCTCATGTAGAGTTGTAGGCTGTGTGGAATACACCCTATTTTTAAGATGCCCCCATAGAAAAAAGTCGCACGGAGTAAGATCAGGTGACCTTGGTGGCCACCTGACTGGACCTTGGGTTGTTATAAGTCTCTCTTGAAAGCGATTTTGAAGATAATTTCTCGCTATTCTTGAATTATGCGGAGGGGCGCCATCTTGCTGGAAGTACATTCTCTCAGTTATTTCCGCTGGTAGGTTGTTAATGAATTCCGAAATTTCATTCGTTAAAAAATTAAAGTATCTCTCTCCGGTTAGTTGGCCTTGAAAAAGAATGGGGCCAACAATATGAGTTCCAACTATTCCTGCCCAAACATTCACACCAAATCTCTCCTGGAAGCCGCCTTGTCGAAACCGGTGCTCGTTTGCTATCGCCCAGTACCTGGAACAAAAGACCGTTCACACTTTTAGCACTTTACACTTCGACTATCGACAATAATCCAAATAAAGTACAGTACCTACCTTGTATTATTCCTGTTAAATAATCCATTGTTGGTAAATCTTGACTCGTCCGTAAACAAGATATAATAGTTAAATAGGTGATTCTCAGCATTTTGTCGAAGAAACCAATTACAATATTCCAGGCGCCTTTCACCGTCATTTTCATACAAATGTTGATGCAACTGATACTTCAAGGATTTCAATCGATTTTTTTTTCAAAATTTTCCTAGCAGAGTCCTTACTTATAGCTAATTCGGCGCCAATCTGCCTTAAGGAAATTGTGCTATCATATTGTACTAAAGCTAATACATTAATTTCAGTTTCCTCATTAATAACAAATGCTTCTTGGTCTTCGTGAACATCAGGCTCAGTTCTTAATTTTTCTTCAAGCCAGTGGAAATACCTTCTTGACGGTTGCTGCCTCCCTGGATATCGCTTTAAATACAATCGTTCAGCGGCATAAGAATTTTTTAAACATTCACCATAAATGAGAAGAATGTCAATTTGTTCGGTTCGTGAATAACGGGGCATTTTTTGAATATTCCACTAACTGATTTCGATTTCCAAACCCTTTTAAAATGGCAGAATCAAAAACACTACTTGGAACGTCAAAATAATATGGATAGCAGCGTTCGTGACAGCTCTCATTTCTTTTTTGTTTCATTCCAAAATACATCTTAATCAGCCTACTTGTTAATATTTTGGTTCGAATGATTATTGCAATGGAATGATTATTCTGAATAGCACAAACATCGTCCATAGGTAGATATTAGAATATCTATGGACGATGGCACAGACCAAGTATGTTTATTTTCCTATTTAACCTAGAACCTACATGATATAATTTATCATTCCACATTATTTTTAATTTTATTTTTGCGTATGGCGATAATCTGTTTTGTTATTTGAAGAATAATGATTGGATTGTTCGGTATCTCAGTTAAAAAAATTATTTTCTATTATATCATTAGAAAGGTATGGTTATGCTGAATAGTACAGGCAAGAAAAAGTTGTATGTTCCTATTTAAGTTATGGACCTACAGAGTATTGTTTTTTTCCCAATTTTTCCAATATTTTTTTGGCGGTTTTTTATAACGCCGACGAATGAAAATAAAATATCACAGTAGTAGCAACTGTTATCAAGTGACGTATGGTTTCCATAGCCAACTTTTCAATTTTTGGCTTTCATTTTGCTTCCACGGCCTACTCGGTGAATTTCAATAATAATTTTTTTCTGATCTAGTTTCTGGTTAGATACCAACTTGTGATATGTAATTAGAAAGGGAATTGAATGCTGAATAAAGCGAAAAGAAAAAAAATAGGGTTTCCATTTAAAATAAAAAAGTTGATGTTACTTCCGGTCCGACCGGAAGTTAACTTCGACATGTCAATATGCTCAAATTCTAGCTCTTATGGCATGATAATCGACGCTCCAAATTTCACAAACCTACTTCATACAATAACTGAGATATTCCGTAGGCAATACTTCCGTAGCCACCCGGTATAGATCTGAGGAAACTACATGATCATTTTACTAAAAATATTCGATCCTTAAAAACGCTAGGGCAACCCACCGATCAGTGGGATACGCTTTTAATTTATATGATAACTAATAAACTTGATAGTGGAACCAGAAGAGACTGGGAAATGTATAAGATAACCGGTGACTTTCCAACTATGGAGGACATGAATACATTTTTAAAAGGTAAGTGTGAATTGTTGGAAAAATTAGACATATCAAAAGATGAAACGAAAACCACGAAGCAAATTTCAAAGGGATTTTCGAATCAACATTTTGCTAGCAAAGCTCATGTTAGTTATAACCCAGACAAACCAAAATTCAACTGTTATTATTGTAAAGCCAACCATTCAATTTTCAAGTGTGAACATTTTCAGAAATTGAATATAGACACAAGATATAGTGAGGTAAAGAAGCTGAATTTATGCTTCAACTGTTTCAACCCATCCCACAAATTACAATTTTGCGATAAACCCCCGTGCAGAAAATGTCAAAAAATGCACAACACATTATTACACAAAGATAGTAATAATAATAACACGTCGACAGTCAATACTAATAAAAATTCTAGGTTTTTGCAACGATAGTGGTTCGGAGACACAACTAAGGCAGTCGAAAGACACGACGAGCACGGCTATCGTTACCGAGACAAGGTCGGTGGCATTGACCACCACCCAGGGAACTCGAGAGGAAAACTTGGTAGAAGTTTTAAGCGCCCACGCAACAAATTGTAATAATAAATATGCACTTCTCTCAACAGCTTCAGTAAATGTGAAAGACAAATTCGGAAATATTTATCTAGCTCGCGTTCTACTAGATCCTGGCTCACAAAGTAATTTTGTGCGTGCAGAATTCTGTATTAGAGTTGGTTTGAAAAGAGAAAAAGTTAATTATCACATAGCCGGTGTAGGAAATAACAATATGATAGCGCACTATAAATCGCAGTTCGTGATATCATCAAGGATTAATAGGTATTCCAAAGAAATTTGTTGCTTGATTTTGCCAAATATTACAGAGGCTTTGCCAATGTAAGATTTCGACGATAGTTTTCTCAATATACCGAGTGATATAAAATTAGCAGATGCCGATTATAACATAAAATCAAACATAGGCATTTTATTCGGCGTAGGTGTTTTCTATGATATTTTATTGATGAATCAGATGAAAATTCAATCGGTTACTTTACAAAATACAAAGTTAGGGTGGATCGTTGGAGGGGAACTTGATTTCCTAACAATTCCCAATAAAATGTTGACTTGTCATTCACCATCAATTGAAGATTCAATCTATGAAAATTTGTCAAAATTCTGGGAAATAGAGGAATATACTAGTATGCTTAAAATTGATGATTATTGTGAACAACATTTCCAGGAAACTCATATGCGAGATAATAATGGGCGTTTTATAGTTCAGGTACCATTCACATATGACTTATGCAAATTAAGAAAATCGAAAAATATGGCAATTCGCAGTTTTATAAATTTAGAAAAAAGATTTGTTAAAAATGAGAAACTAAGAATGGGATATTTGGAAGTAAGTAATGAACGACTATATACAAATGGGTCATATGACAAAACTTAATAGGTGAAATTGACAGTTTAAATGACTACGATGCGTATTATTTGTGTCATCATGCTGTAGTTAAAGAATCGTCATTGACTACTAAAATTCGAGTAGTATTCAACGGATCAGCGAAGACTGATAGCGGACTTTCATTGAACGATGTTCAATTACCCGGTCCTACCATACAAAACGATTTGATATCTATACTTTTGAGATTCAGAACATCAAAATATGTGTTAAACGGCGATATTTCCAAAATGTATAGAAAAGTCATATTAAATAAAAACCAACGCAAGTACCAAAGAATTTTTTGGCGCGCAAGTCCAGATAAAAAGTTTGATTGCTTCGAATTAAATACGGTAACGTTCGGGATCGTGTCCTCACCATTTTTAGCTATCCGTTCCTTATATCAGCTTGCTTTAGACACTGAAAAATCTCATCCACTGGCGAGTAACGTTATTAAAAATGATTTTTATGTAGACGATTTATTAACCACACAAAATACGGAGATTGAAATTTCAAATCTACAACGAGACATTACACCATACTGAAACAAGGAGGCTCAGAACTACGAAAATGGTTAACAAATAGACCTGAATTATATGAAAACATGGACATAGATCGAAATATCGAATCTAGCTGTATAAGGCTAGGCGAAAATGATAAAAACAAGACTTTAGGCTTATATAGGAACGCTATAAAAGATACCATTCAGTACAAAGTTCAATCGATAAGTCAAACAACTAAAATAACGAAAAGATCAATTTTATCTATCATAGGCCAAATATACGTTGGGATTATTAGGCCCCATTATAATTGTAGCCAAGATCATGTTGCAGAGATTATGGCGCGAAAAATTATCTTGGGATCAGAATGTTTCTGGCGAATTAGGTCAACGGTGGAAACATTTTTGCGCAGATTTAATAAATATTTCGGATATCGAAATTTCAAGACTAGTTTTTATGCCAGAATACGAATCGGTCGAACTACTCGTTTTTGCCGACGCATCACAGGTAGAATACGGATCATGTGCTTATATTAGATGTATAAAAAATGAACAGGTAACTTCTCATTTGCTAACCGCAAAATCGCGAGTGGCCCCTATAAAACAACAATGTTTAGTGCGCCTGGAGTTGTGCGCAGCAGTTCTAGTGGTTAATTTGTCAAAGAAAATAACGGAATCAATGAAGGTTAAAGGACACCGCACACTTTTATAGGGAAATTGGCCCCCTGTCGAATCGGCTGAATTTTTGATATGTTGTAGTCCAAGTCATTCCAAACAAAAAGTCCAATCGACAAAACTTTTTCTATAGGCTAGTTTTGACGGTAGAGAGCGTTGAAAATTCTCATTTTCTCTCTGTTTTTAAACAACAAAAAACGTTACCCTGAATAATTTTCACTATTCTGAGTAATCAAGATATAAACATTCATCAATATAAGATAATATTAAAAGTATTGTTCATTGGTGACATTACACATGGTCAATTATACAGTGTGTTCCATCTTGTATGGTCAAACTAATACGTCAAGTTGATGATAAAACTCTTGTTATTAACACTCTTATATTAGCTTCACTTGTATGTATGTATGTGTCTATGTAATTAATTCCGGTGACAATGCAATATGACATTTTTTTAATGGAAAAAAGAAAATGCCGTCTCCATGATGGCGGACGAGATTTGTGATTATGGTCCGATTCAATTCAAAATTGGTATGATGAAAGGATTTTCGGGGTCAGAAATTATGATGTTTTTTTCAATATTCATAAATTCAAAATGGCGGCTCCAAGATGCTGGATGAGATTTGTGATTGTGGTCAGATTCGATTCAAAATTGGTATGTGGGGGTTTTTTAGGTCATATGTTTCAAATTTTGTCAAAAATTTATAAATTAAAGATGGCGGCTCCAAGATGGCGGACTATTTTTGTCATTATAATCTGATTCGATTCAAAATTAGTGTGTGAGGGTTTTCGGGGTCAGAGATTATGAATTTTTTTGTCAAAATTCATGAATGGCAACCCAAAATGGTGGTTGAGTTTCGTGATTACTGTCAGATTCGATTAAAAATTGGTATAAGGGAGTTTTCGGGGTCGGAGATTTAGATTTTTCGGTCATAAAAAATATTATGTAGTTTAAAAATACTAAAGAACACGCTTTACTTCCAAAATGGACTAAAAAGTAAAAAATAATTGACAATTCGTTCCACCATCCAACCCAATTTTTTTCGTATCGCCCTATATTGAACTTGAAATTGAACTTTAACGCATTATGGAAATATTATAGTCCAGATTCGTTTTGAAAATTGTTCGAGAATGGGCTACTGGATAATATGAAAACATTGCACCCCAACTGCAAAAAAATTATGTAGTTTAAAAGTACTAAAGAATACGCTTTACTTCCAACATAGACTAAACAGTAAAAAATATTTGACAATTGAATTACTCAAATGTGAAAAAAGCCTGGGTGCTTCCGATTTACATTCTTATATTTTTTATTTTAATATAACAATACTGAGCGTCTAAAAGCTCAAGAGAACTTCGTCAAGCACCCTATGCTTTTTTTTACATTGAATTGTTAATTATTTTTTACTTTTACTCCATTTTGAAAAATGTATTTAAACTACATAATATTTTTTATGACTGAAAAATCTAAATATCCGATCCCGAAAACCCCCTTATACCAATTTTGAATCGAATCTGACCACAATCACAAATCTCATCCAGCATCTTGGAGCCGCCATTTTGAATATTGAATATTGAAAAAAACATCATAATCTCTGACCCCGAAAATCCTTTCATCATACCAATTTTGAATTGAATCGGACCATAATCATAAATCTGGTCCGCCATCATGGAGCCGCCATTTTCTTTTTTTCTATTACAAAAATGTCATATTGCATTGTCACCGGTATTAATATACAAGTGAAGCTAATATAAGCGTGTTAATAACAAGAGTTTTATCATCAACTTCAGGTATTAGTTTGACCATACAAGATGGAACACACTGTATAATTGACCATGTGTAATGTCACCAATGAACAATACTTTTAATATTATCTTATATTGATGAATGTTTATATCTTGATTACTCAGAATAGTGAAAATTATTCAGGGTAACGTTTTTTGTTGTTTAAAAACAGAGAGAAAATGAGAATTTTCAAATCAGTCCTTTAACCGGATTTATTTCTTCAGTGATTCCACCATTACTTTGCATTGGATAAACGGGATTCCTCATAGATGGAAGGTTTCGTAGCAAACAAGGTTAGTTTGATTCAATTTTTCACTACTAGAAATCTGTGGTTTCACGTTGGTTCAAAGGATAACCCGGCTGACTTCATTTCGCGCGGCTGTTCGGTCAGTCAGTTGAAAGAAAATGCACTATGGTGGGAATGTCCCGATTGGATCAAGTTGGAAAGGTCTTCCTGGCCCGTCAGTAGTGTAGCTAAAGAAAATAATTCAGAAATATTACAGTCCATTCCAGAGCAAAGAGTGATAGTTCATGCTGCGGTTGAGATAGAATGCGATATATTTTCCTGTTTCTCGGATTTGAAAAAATTAAAGTTGGTTTTTGCTTATTGCCAACGTTTTATATTTAATGTGTCGAAAAGAAATTATGTAAAAAAAAGGGACCACTAACCACTCAAGAAATAAATAACAGTTTCCATAAGTTAATTTCGTTGGCACAAATGCATTCATTTCCAAAAGAAGTCAATATTTTGAAATCAAAAGGTACAGTCCACAAGTCAAGCAACATTCTTTCATTGAGTCCATTTTTCGAGGATAATCTCATCAAAGTTGGAGGCAGAATCCAAATGTCAAATTGTTCGGTCGACCAAAAACATCCGATCATTCTCGACCACAAACATACTTTAACAAAATTGATCATGTCCGAAGAACACAAACGTTTACTACACTGTGGACCACAACAATTGCTTTATTCTATTAGATCCACTTATTGGCCAACATCGGGTCGAAGTGTAGCAAACCAAATAGTACATAATTGTATTACATGTTTTAAAAATGAACCAAAGGTATGTGAGTATTTAATGGGTAATTTACCCAAAGAAAGAGTAAATGTGTTCCTACCTTTTGTCAACACTGGTTGTGATTATGCCGGTCCTTTCCATATTAAGGATAGAAAAACTCGAAATCCTAAATTATTGAAAGCATGGATATGTTTGTTTGTTTGCATGTCAACAAAAGCGATCCATTTAGATATCGTCACTGATTTGACAAGCGAAGCCTTTTTGACTTGTTTCAAACGTTTTGTGTCGAGAAGAGGAACGTCTTTTCTGATAATTTCACAACATTTATTGGTGCAGATTCCACACTCAAGAAATTTTTTGAAACTGAAACTCCAAAAATTACGGCTATTCTGCTTAAAGAAGGTGTGCAATGGCATTTTATCCCCCCACGTGCACCAAATTTTGGCGGCATCTGGGAATCAGGTGTTCGTATGATGAAACATCATTTAAAGCGAACTATGGGTAATCAAACCTTACATTATGAAGATTTTCTTACTCTGTTAACGCAAATTGAAGCGATTTTGAATTCAAGGCCTATTTCCCCATTGTCAACCAGTCCTGATGATTTTACTCCTTTAACTCCAGCACATTTCCTTGTGGGTAAATCCTTAACGGCAATCCCTGAACCCTGTTTATTGGAGGTACCAGAAAATCGTTTGCGGCACTATCAAAGGCTCCAACAAGTAATTGAAAGATATGGAGTTCGGAATATATTTCGCAACTACAACAAAGGTTGAAATGGAAGAAAAATGGTTCATCGTGTATAAAAATCGATGATTTTGTCATAGTAAAGGAAGACAATCTACCACCACTAAAATGGAACCTAGGGCGAGTTCAACATTTATTCCCAGGAAATGATGACATTATCCGAGTTGTTTCTTTGCGATTCAGTGACGGGACAATCGTAAAACGTGCAGTTAACAAACTATGCATCCTACCACTGGAATCAAGCGACAAGATAAAAAGTGATGTGATTGAAAACTGACCTTCGCTAAATGTGCAGAACTTTTCCATATACTTTTACATATTTTATTGTTGAAATAGTCCAAATATCTATTTCAAGGCCGGCGGGATGTCTATTCAAAATGCCTAATTGGGTTCGAATTCTCGACGAGTGGCGCCATCCATCAGGAGAGCGGTGAACCGAGAGGAGGGGAGCGGTGAACCGGACCAGGGAGAGGGTATCGAGGCAGGGCCGCTGAGATTGAGAATAACATGAGTTGTTGTTGTCGTTTATTTTGTTTTCTAAGGAATAAAAGTTCTTTCAAAGTTTTGATTATTTGTGGTGCGGATTAGTAAAGTGCCAGCAGAGTGTCGTTCAAGAAGCTTCTGTATCTACAGCAGGGAATAGTAATGCATTGTTATTATCACTTAGCGGAAAATTTATTTTTCTTACAAAAAATGCCATTATACATGGTCACGTGACAGAGATTTTCAAGCAGTTTATAGAAAAATATTCTTTCAGGTTCAGGTTGATCTAGAAAGATTAATATACATGGATTTTGATATTTCATTGAAAATTCAACAGGCTGTATCTTGGCAAGAATACCTCGGAATTTTAACCTTAGTTCTATTGACCTAGTTGATAATGTATTAAACCAATTAAAGAATAGATTGAGATCTGTACTAGCAATATGAAATATGTACTGCAAACTATTTGAGGTATTCTGTATAAATTCATTTAGTGAAACTTTCACGTAGCTCCTTCTTATAATTGTAGTTTATGTAAAAATGGTATAATCATATAAATAAATATATTGTCTCTGCCTGTTGACCTTAATGGTTTTATATTTATTAAAGTTCATCATCATATTTGGATACCAACGGTAGGTTGAAGATGATACATCCGAGGCAGCCTTGAAATTGCTTTGATTTTCTCAGACCTGATAAACAGAGTAGTAGAACTGTACGAAAGCATTTTTTGCAATATCACTACTGTTGACTGAGTCATCCAGCTGCATTTCCCTAGGCAATCCACTTCTGGATATGGATCGTACAAATAGCCAAAAAGAGTTGTCATCTTGATTAATTAATGTAAACTTCAATATTTTGTTTGTGCAATATTTCTTTTATTATTCATTTGATGCTTTGTAATTGGCTTTAGTGCACTAGGTTTTTTCATAGAGTCCGTACTATTTTTTTGATCAATTTGTGTAAATAATTTTTCTTTCTTATCTTATGGACCAAGTCGAGCATAGATATTTGGGTTTATGTGCAATTGCTTTCTCTGGATACTTCAGTATGACTTGCTCCAATAAAGTGAATTGTTTTATAGAGCAGATCGAGACAGTTATTAACATTCTCACATTCGACAAAATAAAAAATAAAAAATATATTTTTTATTAACTGATGTAGTAAAAAAAGTTACTTATTTGGTTGTCGTATGCGACCCAACAGATTGATGGGCTCTGACATCTTGTGTTGTGACACTGAATGTATTTTGCAAAGTGAAGTATAGAACTTTGGTTCAGAAGTAACAATCGCACATCGTTCAAAATAAAAAAAAACACAACATGTTTTGATAATTTTACTTAAATACCTCAGAAGTGGTGATAGGGTGAAACTATCTAGACGATAAACTCAACTGGTCAGTTCACACAGAAACAGCTATGTGTTTCAATCTCAAAATACATATGGGAATTTTTGTAGATCAAAAACTCACCTTTGATTATCATATTTGAGAAACTGTCTAATCAACTAAGAGGATGTTAGGATTCATTATGAGAAACTGAAGACAATATAAAAACAGCAAGCCTTCCAAAGCCATTTATTCACTGGTAAGAAGTAAATTAAAATATGCATCACTGATTTGATCACCTTATTATTAATAAAATATAAATGCCATCAAGCGAGAAAAAGACGTTTGCCAAGTATCTCACATTCAACATGGAAGGTGTACCCTGCTAGATCGAAAGACTTTCTAAAAACTATTTTAAATATATGGTCTCCGTAGTCTAATCATTTGTATTTTTTTAAATTTGTTTCTCACTTCACATTTTATCGGGGACCTCGTCAGACACATTTCCTCCATCCACTCACACCAAAATCATGGATGCTTTCTCCAGCTTTCTCCTAGGCTCATCAAAATCTTGCAGATTATTTAGCTATGATGACATCTGCATAATGTCCATCGGCTAATTTTAAAACTGTTCATTCCGTTGATTGAGGGATGAAGTAGTCCAACTTTTTGTGTTTATTGAACTTCAAAAAATATAGGTACTCAAGTTCCTTGTCGACGGCTCTATCTCTATGTTCCATAATAGCTGCTAACCGGGTCACAAGATGGGACAAGTCCGGGAAATCGACCAACGCTCCTTTGAAATTTGAGATTATTTTATACCTCTCAATTTCAATCAATAACAGAATTAGAATTAGTAGCTGGTGTACATCCTTTCAAGATAAAATATGAAATATTATTATACTGAACTAAAATCAAAATGAATAATATGTCAAAACGAGTGTCAAATCATCTTTTTTATATTATAACCCAACTTTTTCCTCGCCTTCTTATTGGTTTTTTGTGTGTTATTTTTGACATTCGAACTACTACAAGAGATTTAAACTATTAGACTCCTCCCATTGGCCGCACCCGTAGAAGCAAAGCCTTCTAGGATTCAGTGACCCTATTCCCAACTCCCGCATTACGCGCTCTACCGGATTTGCTTGCGGGTGTCTCACGGAACTAAAAATTACTTTGATATCCAATCCCTCCAAGGTTTCGCTCCAACTCGCCGAAGTGAACTGTGTTCCATGATAGCTCAATATTTTTTTCGGCATTGCTACCTTCAAAAAGTTATCTTTTGTTAGCCGATTCCGAACAGTCTGAGTGGTTGCCTTCTTCGAAGGATAGGATGTTACTAGTTTTTAAAACACGTCCAATACCACAAAAATAAATGTCACACCTCCCCTGCTTGACGGAATAATAGACTGCAAAGCAGGTACTACACTGAGCCCAGGTTTGGGTTTTTGGCATAGATCACAAGATTTACCGGTGTGAACTTGCCAGTTAATTTTCAGCAGTAACTTTCGATCGAGCAGTGAATCCACCAGTGGCGTCGGTGAAAATATAATTTTTAATGGTTCGGATTGAATTTGGATTACTGTGAAAAATATTCATTCAGAATGAGTAGTTTTCACATAATGCGCATCCTGCATCAATTTCATCCAATTGCAGGGGGTATGAAGGGTTAAAATCAACCCTCAGAAAAAATTTAAATTGACAAAAGCATTCAGAAAAAAACCTGCCAACATGAAATCAACAAAACACGTTTATAATCACGAAATAAACGTGCCATATGAATTTAATTGATTTGCAAAGGGGGTGAAGGGCTAAAATCAACTCCCGAATGACATACAATAGAAAAAGCCTTTAGAAAAAACTTGCCAACAATAATGCACAGAACAAGTTTATATTAACGAAATGAACGTGATGTATCAATTTCATTCATTTACAAAGGGGTTGAAGGGATGAAATCAACTCCCGAACGACATGAAATGGAAACAAGCCTTCAGAAAAAACCTGCCAACATGAAACTCACAGAAGACGTGTTTATTCACGAAATGAACGTGCCGTATCAATTTCATTGATATGCAAAGGGAAAGGGAATGACATAAAGTAGAAAAAGAGCCTTCAAAAAAAACCTGCCAAAAACCTGCCAACATGAAATTAATAGAACAAGTTTATAATCACGAAATGAACGTGTCGTATGAATTTCATCAATTTGCGAAGGGGAAGAAGCTAAAATCAACCCCCGAATGACATAAAATAGAGAAAAGCCTTCAGAAAAAACCTGCCAACATGCAACTCACAGAAAACGTTTTTATTCACGAAATGAACGTGCCGTATCAATTTCATTGATTTGCAAAGGGGATGAAGGGCTAAAATCAACCCCCGAATGACCTAAAATAGAAAAAGATTCTTCACAAAAAACCTGCCAACATAAAATTAACAGAACACGTTAATAATCACGAAATGAACGTGTCGTATAAATTTCATCAATTTGCAAAGGTGATGAAGGGCTAAAATCAACCTCCGAATGACATAAAATAGAAAAAGAGCGTGTCGTATGAATTTCATCAATTTGCGAAGGGGATGAAGGGCCGAAATCCACCCCCGAATGACATAAAATAGAGAAAAGCTTTCAGAAAAAACCTGCCAACATTAAATTTACAGAACACGTTTATATTAACGAAATGAACGTACCGTATCATTTTCATTAATTTTACAAAGGGGTTGAAGGGCTGAAACCAACCCCCGAATGACATAAAATAAAGGAAAGCCTTCAGAATAAACCTGCCTACATGAAACTCACAGAAGATATTTTTATTCATGAAATGAACGTTCATTCCGTGATTATAAACGTCACCTACGCTAGTAGGGGTGAAGAAGCCACACCTCCCGGCGTTGAATGAAATTGTTCGAGTTTGCCTCAGCTGAACGTGGGCGATAAGAAACAAAATTTTACCTAGGTACTTATAAAAAACAAAAAAACGCGATAAGCGGTATGTTCGGACCAGATGCTCAAAAACCATGAAATAATGAAATGTTATAGAATAAAATTAGCAATGAGTAACGAAATCAACATCTGAAAAACGTTTCACTTAATAATTTTTTTGAAAAATGAAATTTGATAGGCGAGAATGCCAAAAGGGTCAATCCGTCTCGATAGGGCCAATGTTTCTTCCAGACGGTAAATTCTGGAATGCCTATCGATAGCTCGATATCAATGGTTCAATAAATAGACTGTAAAACAATAGGGCAGCAAATACGCGACTGAATTGAAAAGGAATAGGGATAACGAGCAGTAACAAACTCACATTGAATCCTTATTCCTGTTCTTACGGCGATTTCGGTGTAAGGGAATAGTTCTTGGTCTTCGTGCATGCATGCAGGGCCACACAGGGAAATACAGACGTTCCAGTGAAGAAAACAACGGGTTTTCTGTTTTATCAAGAGCACGAACAATGCGTATCACTCACACTATATATACAGTGTGACCCATTTAAAATGGAACCACCCCTGTAGAATGTGCATTTTTCAATCAATCTCAATTTTTTTTCTATTGAAATATTAAGCATGAAAAACTGTATCTTGACACTAACTTTCACAATTTTAGTTTCATTTCCAAGGCACTATGGTTTTTTTTGTTTGTCAAAAACGGCAAAAGTTTATTAGGCAATTTTTGTTTTCAAATTTGACTACACCACTGGATTCGTAGTCGTTATAAATGAAAACTGTCAAATTTTCATTAAAAAATATTTGTTAACAACGAAGTTACAACAACTTCAATTTTGGAAACAAAGTATTTGTTTGTAATTTTTATTCAGATTATAGACATATTTGAGATCTGACAACACTGTCATCACCAAGTAGAACACCAGTGAATTTGTACAGTGAAAATCCGAAGTCAATAGCTCAATCCGTTCTACAGTTATAACTCCTGAAAATATGGTAATGTGCGGAAGAATGTACTAAGTACTGCATAACTTGAAAATGAATTTTTAATTTTCTGTTATTCTAGAATACACTTCTCGTAACCTACACTCAAATGAATGATTTTGAAGGAATATTATTCACAAATCCATTGGCGTAGTCAGATTTTTATTACAAAACGCTTGCACCACAAATCTCTCACATTACCATATTTTCAGGTGTTATAACTGTAGAACGGATTGAGCTATTGACTTCGGATTTTCACTGTACAAATTCACTGGTGTTCTACTTGGTGATGACAGTGTTGTCAGATCTCAAATATGTCTATAATCTGAATAAAAATTACAAACAAATACTTTGTTTCCAAAATTGAAGTTGTTGTAACTTTGTTGTTAACAAATATTTTTTAATGAAAATTTGACAGTTTTCATTTATAACGACTACAAATCCAGTGGTGTAGTCAAATTTGAAAACAAAAATTGCCTAATAAACTTTTGCCGTTTTTGACAAACAAAAAAAATCATAGAGTGCCTTGGAAATGAAACTAAAATTGTGAAAGTTAGTGTCAAGATACAGTTTTTCATGCTTAATATTTCAATAAAAAAAAATTGAGATTGATTGAAAAATGCACATTCTACAGGGGTGGTTCCATTTTAAATGGGTCACACTGTATATATATTCGTTCATCGAACTTGTACTAGTCGAGACTACTACGGCTTCGTGGTTTTTCGTTGTCCACAAAAACTCGTGATGTCTGTTAACTGCTTTTCAACGCGAAAAGAAATACAGGGTGCACAAATAATAGATTATGACGGTAAATGTGTCTAGACCGAACATAAAATCAATAGAATAACAATTTTTTTGACTGATATATTTAATAAAATTTACTTGTAATTTATCATTTTCGTTGATAAATTGGTTTTGTTTTCTTATTGTTTCGCATAAATTTTCTTTATCAGGAGGTATTTCTTATTTCAGTCTAATTATTTTGATTTTTGGGTTTAGTAGTTTTTTTCTCCAATTATACAGGGTGTTCCAAATTAAGTCGGCACCATTGCCAACTCCGTTATTATTGATGCTACGAATTCGGTTAAATGGGCAAACTAGTAACATTTTTAATGGCATTCTCCACACCGAAAACAAAAAATTCTCAATAACAAAGCTCCCATGACTTTTTCTCCTAAAGTTGAAAATAAGTCAGTTTTGTCAATAGGAAACATATAGATAAATCGGATTTGATAAAGCGCTCTAAAATATCGAGTAAATGTTCAAAAACACCTCTTTCTGTTTGGTCTAGAGGCTAAGGCTCCTTCAACTCACGCCGGCGACCCGTGTTCAAATCGTGGTCGAGCCATTTTTTTTTTATGTGTTAGAGATATGGATTGTATTGCCAATAATTTGGATACCGACTTTGGCTATATCTATTAAAAATTGTCAGAATTGTACATTCAATTTCAATCTAGTAAGTAATAAAAGAAATGAATATTATTATAAGGTAATCAATGATCAATAAAGTATCGTATTGTCTGTATCTGAGATCTGCGTTTGTCGAAAAAATATTGTGTGTATTTCGAGCACAAAGTGTAGATGCCGCTCTCCAAAGATTACCGCACTCTGCTTCGCGTCGCGCGGTAACTCTCTTTGTTCGAGCGGCAATCCATCACTTTGCGCTCTAAATACACAAATAACTATTTCTAACCGCATTAATATGACGCTCCAGCATTTTCTGTTCTGAACAAAAACGGATTCAAAGTTATCATTATGGCAGAAATATGTAAATTCACAAACTAAATACGGCTAGTGGAATGGTTTTAAGATGGAAATTATCGTTTTGTAAATTAATACCAAATAGCTCAGTTGTGTCAATTGACGGGTTTCATGAGTTAAAATCCCAGCGCAAATTTTTCTTTTTACTGTTTTATTTTAACAAAATATTGTCATTCGTATAAATACCAAAATTGGGTGTTTGGACAATCATGAGGTTTTATTCGCCAAAACAAAGAAATTTTTTGTACTAGTGAAAAAAATAAATATTTCAACATAAGTCGCTCATTTTCAACTTTAGGAAAAAAGTTATAGGAGCTTTGTTATTGAGAATGTAGTTACGAGTCGAAATGCATGATAAAATATAGAGTGTTCCATTTAAAAAAATATCATTTTATGAAATATTTCGAAAACCTGACTGTCAATTTTTTTTGTTTTAGGCGTCGAGAAGGCCATTAAAAATGCTACTAGTTTGCCCATTCAACCGAATTCGTAGCATCAATAATAATGGAGTTGGCAATGGTGCCGATTTAATTTGGAACACCCTGTATAATTATTTTCAAGTTTGTTTTGAATTTCATCTTAGAGTTTGTTCAAATCATTTCTTTCTTTACAATTTATTTCCATTCCTCCATTTTTTGTTTTTTTTTATGGCTGTAATACTAATTTTCAGTTTACCGAGATCAATATTTAAAAAAAAATCTTTTTTCATTTTGGTTTGATCAAAATAGTTTCAGGAAGTGGATGGTTTTTTATTTCTCTCATCTGACTGCTTACTATTTGAGAATAAGTGGGAATGGTGTTTTGCATACACTTTTTCTAACTCTTCAATTTTCTAATTAATTCCATGTAGACTATCCATAATTGTATCTTTTTCAACAATATTATTAGTGATTAAATCATAATTATATTGTAATGTCTCATTTTCTTTTTCAAGACGACTTATGTATTTACCTTTTTCTGACAATAAAAGTCCTTTATTTTCTATCAAATTCCACAAATGCCGGTTTTCTTTTTTAGAATTGTTAATGATTCATATATTTCCTTTTCTTCATTATTATATTTATTATTTCCATCCGTATATGAACAGGATTCTCCTTCATAATCAATTTGTATAAATTGGGAATCTTCAGAATTTTTTTGGCTTTCTGCATTTGTGCCGTTTCTTTTTTAATGTCTCGTCATTTTTCTATTTCACACAATAGGCCCCTTGCAGATAATTTTTTTATTACATTAAACTGATCAATTATACTTGAATATTATCCCACAAAAATATTTTTAAATTATATGGAATATTAACGTCGTAATAAGTAAATGAAATTTAAACAGGCTAAAATCCCGCCAAAAACTGAGCTTTGACAGTGCATGCGACGATGACGTCACGAGGTACTATTTGTTGTTGATGTTCTGTTAAAGTTAACATTTTCAACAAAGTTTTTGGTGATTTTATGAGTAAAAATGGTTTATCGTTATTGTATCGTGCTAGGTTGCAAAAGTACAACAATCGCCACTCCCGGAAAAACATTGAAGAAAAACGACGAAAAATCTGGCTGAAAGCCATTAGACGCTAACCTGAAGATATTTCATCAAAAAGCAATGTTTACTTATGCGACGACCATTTTTCTGTAAGTAAAATTTGAAGAGTTGAGTTAAATTACAAATTTACTTTGAAGAAATATTTGCCTAAAATTAAAAAATTAGCTTAACCTCACTTTTTGGTTTGATATTATCATGTTATTGTTAATAAACAGTGTCTTTCTTTTTTTCAGCTAGAGCAGGACATGGAAAATTATATGGAATGAAAATGATGGGTGTTCAGAAGAGAATGAAAAAAAATGTAGTTCCACACATTTTTGCTTGCCAGCAAGATAGGAAGCGAACTTGTCCAAAATCTGAGCGAATGGCTGTTGTAAAAAGAGCAAGGCAGAGTTTCATCGAAGATGTTTTATGCAAAGCAAGTACTTCAAAAGCTGGTTTAGCTTTGGATTTACCCTCACAACAAGAATTTACTCCTGCACTTTCAAATATTCAGGGAAATGTGGATAAGAGTATCATCCAAGATGTTTTATGCGAAGCAAGTACTTCAAAAGCTGGATTAGCTTTGGATTTACCCTCATGACAAGAATTTACTCCTGCACTTTCAAATATTGAGGGAAATGTGGATAAGAAACGTACCATAGGAGTACAAGTAAACTTGAGAAATAAGTATCGAAGCAACTCTATTCAATGTAATATTTACCCATCTACTGTGTCTAAAGGTTCTTCACCTATTCGCTATCCGACTACAAGTGTTGCTCTATCTCCAGTTAGGTTGCAAAGTGTAAGAAGACAAATTTATACTTCTTCTGAATCAAGTGCCTCCGAATTTAAAGTGACTACATGTTCGGACTATAGTGATTCAAATGATTCTGAATTAGAAGGAATCATAAGCAAAGACAATAAACGAGAGATAATAAAATATACGTTTGAAAAAATTAAACCAAATCCAAGACTATAGTGAAACTTTTTTTATAATTGACATTATTCAAAAAAACTTGCAAGTAGATGTTGACAGAATATATTTAGTTTTACAAAAAATTCATCTTGATAGAACCTTTCAAGAGCTGGCAGATGATTTCTGGCATCTCTGAGAGTAATGCAAGCAGAATATTTGATGAAACAGTAAGTTTAATCAGCAATAATCTGAAAAACTTGATAGTGTGGTTTTCTATCGAAAAGGTACAAAAATGTTTGCCATTGCCTTTCCGAGCAAGGTATTCCAATGTCTACGCAATCATAGACTGTTTCGAAATTGAAATTCAAAAGCCCGAAGATCCTGTAAAACAAGCTTTAACGTGGTCTGAATATAAAACAATAAAATATTTGATTTCCTCAACCCCAGATGGTTTAATAAATTTTATTTCAAATTGTTTTGGTGGACGGACATCGGATGCCCTTATTGTAGAAAAGAGTGGATTCCTAGATAAACTTCAACCAAACATGCACATTATGGCTGATAGGGGTTTCAAACATATAGATAAAATGCTTGCAGAAAGAAACTGCAAATTAGTGAGACCTCCAAGTGTGGCGAGTGGTCGAAATTAAGTAGAGCGGAAGCTCTCCAAACAAAAAAAAATTGCAAGTCTAAGAATTTACATCGAAAGAGAAATAAGGCGTTTAAGAGAATTTAAAATGTTAAGATCTCATGCGTGCATTCACATTAAGTTGGATTCTATAATAAATATCGCTTGTGGTTTGGTGAATACACAGGGACCGTTAATAAGTTAAAAACAAAATATTTTGTAAATATGTTTTTATATTGAATTAACATAGGCAACATATTAAAAAAACTTTGATATAGTATTATGTAAATGTTTCTTTACTTACATATACGTTACCCATGTATGCAATCTAGTAACTTTCTTTATGATATAGTATTTATGTGATCATAGACCATATTAACATTAAGATACAAATGTGATCATGAATATATCAAAACATTCATACGTGCAAAAACGTCACCTAGACCAGTTTAGCTAACCGTCCTTGACAATCAATCACCATTTCACATAAAATAATTTAGGTACCCTTATAATGTTCGTCGTGTATTTGGTACTGTTAATTGGTTATTTAAACGATTCAGTATTTTAACTAATCTCAATTTATATATGTGTAATTTTTTAATCCATTGTAATACTATACAAAATCCTATCTGCCAGTTATATTTTATTGAGGATATAGTGAAGAACTGAATAAATGTAAATATTATTCAAATATGACTGATATGTTTTATTATCCTAAACTTTGTTTCACACTTAACATTTGTCACAGATCTTATGACAAGCCCATGTTTGTTATTATGTGATATATTTTTGTGTATATGATTTGGATATAAAATGTTATATTGATTTTCAAAATATACCTGGCTTTTATCAATGTAAATCTTATGTATTACATTTCCTTTATTACCCGTTCTTTTCTTCCTTTTTGTTTAGTTCAGTCAGTTATAAGGAGATATATTGTGGAGACGACTTTGCGTTTTACTGATTTGTATAGATATGAAAATATGAAACAGTCTCTCTCAGGGGGTCACAGATTTGGCTCCTTGATGTCGAATTAAATTTATAAGATTTGTAAATTGGCAATCGTAAAATAAATATGTTCTGAATTCAAAATGTGTTTGTTTTCTTTTTATTTTATGAAGTATACAGTGAGTTTGAAAAAGTTTGCCTAATATGGAAAACTTTTTTATTATCCATTTGTCAGAAAATTTTATTCTTCATAGAAATTGGTGCATTGCGAAAAACTTGTATTTGAGAAAATTCTAAATTTCCAGACAATGTAAGTACAGGGTAGCACAAAAAATAGGAATTTTGATCAAGAGTAAACTACCCTCATTTTCGACATTATCGAAAAAGTCTATTGAGAAAAGTTGTTTAGAACTGAAAACAATATCACATGTACCAAAAAAATGTTTTCCCATATTTTATGATTAAAGTGATCGTACATTTGCAGATTTGTATAATTTAATTATTTAGCATAAATTAATTGATTTATTCTATAATTTTCTGCTATAAAATCATATTAATAGTTATTATGGACATACATAGAGTGAAATTTACAATTTGCACCAAAAAACTAGTAAAAATTCTAACTATTTTCAATAAACGTCAATATTATGGCAAAAATAATAATTTGGTTAAAATTTCGTATTAACTCGTCATTGTAGGAATATGAAGAAGCTCCTAAGGTGTAAATGAGATACTAGTACTTATAATAAGGCAAGAATAAAAAAAAAATAGGAAAAAAGTATTGTATCGCGTAGGTGGCTGTGATTGATATGTTCAAAAATAAGGTAGTTTACTCTTGATCAAAATTCCTATTTTTTGTTCTACCCTGTCACTGTTTGAAAATTTAGAATTTTGATAACTCAAATACATGTTATTTCCAATGTACCAATTTTTACGAAGAGTAAAATTTTCTGAAAAATGGATAGTGGAAAAGTCTCCCATATGGTGCAAACTCTTTAAAACTCACTGTATTAGTGCAGATTGTCAATAATCAAAATCTCATGGAAAAATCTTCAAAAAAAGTAATCTGAATCAATACAAAAATTACCCTATGCTATTGAAATAATTTCTAAACAGTTCAATATTATATATTATATCATCTATCATCTAATGCATACATAGGTTACAATAAAATTCCAATAAGAGATTAATTTTTACTTTACTTCATTAGTAAATTATAAATATTTGTTTTCCAAAATTCCAATGATTTTTCTATAATGGGTTGAAGAAAGTCTTCATTGTAACTAACATGAATTAGTGTTACTTCATTATTTTCTTCAAATGCAGGATCAGCAACACAAAACACTCGACTTTTTTTCTGCATTAGTAACATCTGTAGCTATATTTGTGCCAAATACCTATTATTTATTACACCATTCACGATATAACTAGAAACAGTTTTTTCTGATGACGGACATTTTATTTCAATCACTATTTCATCATTATAAGCATCAGGTGACGCTCCAAGAATGGGAAACTCTTGTGAGAGCATAAGACCTCCACGGAAAAGTTTTAACTGTAATTTTTTTTCCACTACTCGTATAACGCTTTCTTCCAAATCTCTTCCTCTTTTCATCGCAGAAGTGTCATATATTTTAGAAGCATCTATAATGTTTTCTACTAAACTTCCTTCCACTGTTTTACATCTTGATGCTTCAACAATTTTTGAAGCCGTTGCACTCACTTTGCTCCTTCGTCTTGCTGAACGCTTCATCACATAAAGCTGTGGACATTTTGGAAGCTGCATATATAATAAATTCATCTGCTGTTGTTTTTTTTGTTCATGAAAGGAACATAATAGCTGATGAGTACCTAAATTTAAAAGTTTATCCTCATAGAAATATTTTAGCAGTTGACAAGAGACTTCACGTTCATTGGCTTTGTCAATAAATTGCTCCAAAAAGTTGGTATTTGGATGTACAGTTTCCTCTCTTGCATTTTTTGAAAAGTCTTGTACTTTTACAAACTGCAATGATGAACCTACACCCGACAGCTTTGGTTTTTTCCAGTATGATACAACATCTGTTGGACTTGGTTCTTCACTTCTTCGGTGAACCCACATTACAAATGCTATGGCATTCTTGCATCCACCTACCAAACTTAAAATCTATTTATAACCATATTTTTAATCTAATTTGAAAGCCTACCTTCTGAAGCTGCACAGTCTAGGCATTGAGCTTTTAAAATCTTTTCGTCAGCTTCATTTATCTTCATAATAACGCTGTAATTTTTTGTACGGACTCTATGTTCAGGACATATTTTACATTTTACAATGCAAATGTTATTTACCCGTCTCAGTTCCACATATCCTACCGCAGAATCTCCATAACTCTCTCTTTCAGACCTGAAATAATACAGAAAAATAAATTACAGCTGTTGCTAACCTAACATAACCTAACTAAATATGTTTGTTTCAAACCATATTTTATGCTATGATTAAAGAAAATATCCATTATATTTTACTAACCTCTTAGCTTCAACTCTACGTTGCTCTGCAGATGTAAACAATTCGTTTTTAGAAAAAAAAATCAGTCACCATCAATGAGTCCACCAGAGACAAATTATCAGATTGTGCTTTTAAAAATCCTTCAGATTCAGACATATCGCCTAATATCAAAAATAACGATGACACACAAAGAACGAAACAATTAATTGTAAACAGTCTTAGCGTGATTAAACAATCAATAAATGCTCACATATATCAACTGAATGCAAAATGTGAAAGCATAAAACCATGAAAGCAGGTATAAAATCTTCAAACCTGACGCTAGTTCGTACCTTGTGACGTCACGACCAATGGCATTACGTTTTCGTGTGACGTCAAATTTAAAGGGCTTCGCCGAACTTTCTCAAACAAATTATGGGATAATTAAAAGTTCTTCTTGAAAACAAATAATGTGGAGGGATAGTTATTACATTTTAAGAGGTCTTTAGTCTTTCGGGTAAAAATAAAAACCTATGCAAGTGGCCTATTGTCTATTTGTATTGTACTAATTTCACTTTGCTTTTCAAAATGACATTTTTATGAAATGTAAGACTCACATTTTCAATATATTTTCTTCTTGATTGCATTTTCTGCTTGATTGCAATTTTATAGTTCTTATATTCAATTTTTTCACCATTGTAAAAATCATTAAATTAAAATAATCATAATAAAATTCACAACAAAACATCGCAACATTCATTGGGTTATCTCAATGATCTTATGAACAACTCGAATTCATCATTCAGTATGCCGTCCTTCCCGTTCTATACAAATTATAGACTTTGTGCCATTTTTAATAAATAGGGGATATGTGAATTATAAATGCAGAAAATCTGCACCCAAATAGTTCTTTATGCAACAAGGGAAAATAGGAAGTGTTTATTGCACTCGACGTGAAATTGTCCGACGAGGCAGTTAGGTCGAGTTAAACAATTTTTGCACGAGTTGCATACAACATTTTTTCTACGTTCATTCAAAAAGCAAAAAATGATTTATTAAGGTGCGGCACTAGACGTAGGAGAATGAAAAGCGAAACTTAAATGAATAATTATTACTATCGATTTGCATTGAAACAGACCACTATCATTTATTTTCCATTGATATTACTCATTTAATTGAATTTTTTAATTGTCTGAATTAATTGTTGACTAACGTTTCTATAACCACAGTTGCATTATAAAACTGAATATCAGTAAATATGGTGAATGACACGAATGCGGAAATGGCGGTATGCATTATGTATATGGCCTCGCCGATGTTAATGCAACAGAAGCCAGACGTATTTATCAGGAAAGCTATCCTAATCGTGCCTTACCAGATAGCCGTATCTTTTCAAATATTCATCGCTGACTTAGGGAAACTGGTAGTTTCAAGAAAGGTACTCCGGAAGGTAAACCTCGAATCGTCAGAACTGAAATTGAGGACGCGGTGCTGCAAGAAATCGAAGAACATCTGAATATTTGTCCTCAAATTATTTGGCGCGTTTTGGTTGAGTTTTTGTTATACCCATACCATATTTTAAAAGTACAGGCATTACTCCCCATAGATTTTCCACAGCGTGTGAACTTCTGTCAGTGGTATCTCCAGAGTAATGCACTAAATCCGCAGTTTGAGTCACAAAGGACCCCGCACTTCATTTATGGAAAATGGCTTCGGTTAAATTTCCTGAAATTTCAGTATGATGTAGTATTTGATCACCTTATCAAAAATGTTCTTTTGCACAATACGATCCTATGACTAGTTTTCGAGATATTGGGTGTTGAAGTTTAAAGTGGCCATTTTTATTTCATTATTTTTTACGCAGTTGGAAGATTCAATAATTTTTTTTCCAGCTTTCGTCATTCATATCATTCAAAACAATATTCTGATACCTGAATGAGACCGATTTTTCAATTATCTACAGGGTAATCTTCTTACAAAAATAAGCTCAATCGATAAACAAAATTTATTAGGCCTATCATAACATTTTTCAGTAAAACATGTATCAAAATATAATGATCAAACCTTGATCGAAAATAACTTGGGACTTCCAAACTCATACTGGGTGTTTCAATTTTTTTGACCATTAATGGCTCAGTATTTTTTAGTCATCTTGTATTTTCTGAATACGAATAAGATTTAATTGAAGACCAAATCGGAGTCTGTATCAATTTGAAGAAATCTACCAGGTGATTCAATAGAATTGACCAGAATAAAATGCCGAAATATTATTTTTTATCGATATCACCCTACATCTCAAAATTTCTATGGTTAAATTCTTCGATTTTCTGTTATTTTATTGAGTGGTGGAAGTCCAAGTAGGAGATTTGAGCCGGTTCTGGGCCTTCCCCCACCACTATGACGTCATCAGTGACCTTTACCTATGACCTCGACCTTGTCCTAGAATTTGACCTAGTACTTGAACTTGGATTTGACCTAGGACTTGACCTTGATCTAGGAGTTGGGCTTGGCCTTAGCCTTGGCCATGACCATGATGTATATTGTTGGGAGGTGTTCAGGGTTCGTGTTTGTCCTAGAGATTGTGATGACTTGATTTTTTTTCATACAGGGACAAGTACTTGTTCCAAGTACATATATTTTTTCTTACCTCAATGTCCTTCATGTATACTTACTCTGCCATTGTGTATGATCCTAATGTGTGGAGTACGCATAAAAATCTAAACCGAAGTATAGAGAGGGTACACGTCTGCACGCTACGGATATCCAGTCAGATATGTGAACTCTGATTCCTCTTCAGTATACCTTGCGATTGTGGGGGGGGGGGAGAGATCGCGTGACGTCAACGCTATTCACAACTCTCCGTCCTCTATCGAAGTGTTGCTAACTCGCGCATGGAGGGGGTTTCGCATCGTACAATGTGCATGAGCCTGTGGTGGGGGTGGTTCAATATTCATATAAAAGAAGTTGGTATGGTGATATGAAATCAGAAATTGTATACCTAGCAGTCGAGTAGTCATTAAGAGTAGTGAAGTTATTCAGTGCCTACACAGAGAAAGTAAGAGATCAGAGTGTGTTTTTCTATTGAAAATTATTCATATTTTCCATATATATTATCATCATCATCATGTCAGTTCTAAAAGTAGATTAACAAAAAATCAATTCTATAATTAAACAAGATATGGAAGTGTTAGAGCAAAAAGTAATATCATTTTTGCCACTGAATGAAGCTTACCCAATTAAGACGATGTCAGTTTGTTCTACCCGGTTTGGTAAATCCATTTTATTGATACTACTTGATGTAAGTAATGATACATTATTCAAAACATGGCTGCCAAAACGCGTTTCAGAACAATTTACCGATGATGATGTAGCATGCATCAATTCATCAGGTGGTAAATATACAGTAGCATATTTGGGTCAGAGTCCACAAAGCTTTGCAGGCATGAAAACGAGATCGTTGGTCAAATTTGATCTCACTGAATAACTGTAATATATGATTTCCACTTGTCGTAGGCTAATTCTGATTCTTTATATTATAGGTGATAATTGTAAGAAAAATATAAAAACTTTTCATACATTGTTAAACACACTCTTCGGTGGAGACATCATCAAAAGTCTAATGTGAGTAGTACTGATTATTTTTGTAGCATTCTTATTTCAATAATTTCTCTTTGATCATAGCTTCATTTTTGAAAAATGTGGATGATATATGCAAGTCAACACTGGACCGAAGCCATAGACATCTCTTCAGCTGTTGAAAGGTTAACTTCTGAGTTGCGTGCTTTGAGCGAGGATGCTCACCACCATTTATGACCCGAGCGTGTTCTATGATGAAGAAAGGATAACACTGTATGCGTGATTATGAGAACTACAAAAAGGGTGTGGATCTCTGCGGAAAATATAATACAGATGGTTCTTTTGATCTACATCAACTCTGCGATGCAATGATTGGATGTGAGCTGAAAAGATTTCTCTTCCGCCTCCTACCATACCTACCTGAAGACATCATCCAAAAGTACCAACTGGATGACGATGATAGTGAAATCAAAGAAGAAGAAAATTATGATTATGATGAAGAAGAAGTTATATTAGATTGTTTGTATATACTTAGGACTATTTAAATTGTAAGCTAACGAAATTTCAATAAAAAAAATATAAAAATTTTCGGACATATTTTATTTACCTATTCCTCTTTTATATGAATAAAGAAAGAAAAATGAAATACAAAACGATCAAAAATGTTTGTGTGTGTCTTCATCAATATCTGCTGTTAACTGAAACATCCAATGCATTGTTTGTCAAAAATGTATCATGCAGAATGAGTGCATATACTTTGGTGTTGGCTGGGAAGTTGACTTTCCTAGTTTCAAACTCGAGCTTAATATCAATAGTTGATGATTTTGTGGCATTCGGTTGATGTGAACAATCAATGATGAATAGTGGATTTTGTTGAAATTGACCAATGTCCATGAGAGGTTCACTCAAATCTTTATCATAATAACTCCGTTGAAAGTTCTCATAGGCATAATAAGCCGAAGTATCGAGGTTTTTTTATCGAAATCGAAAATTACAACGTTCATATGGGTATACTTCAGAGTTCAAGTACACACAAATGTTATTGATATCAGCAGTTGTGAATTTAGTGATGTCCTTTGTCCTGTCTTCAGAAGTGGTAGTGCTTTGGAATCCAATGATTATATAACGAGGTGTTTCAAGGGCGTTGGTTGTCTTGATAGCCCATATGTCTGAAGACGTGCCACGTAGTGATGGAAGCCAACTTGATTTTAGCATTCAGACCGCTTTTGTTGATTCTATTTAAAAGTTTGAGCTTGTGCTTATCTTCTGGCACTATGTGTCTTATTTTCCACTCAATTTTATTGATTTCCAAATCAGCATCAACCTCACCAATATATGAGATCTTGAAGAATCGACCGATTATTAAAATCATTTCTTGTTTGGCATTCAATATACTTTTGTTATAATCTTCAGCGAAACCCATCAAATATTTTAGTGGTTATTTACCACTGTATACGTGACTAGTTGTATCCAAGATATCCTGTTTAGTTTCCGAAAGTCCCCATCCACTTAATAAAGTGTTAGCATGCGATTGTCCAAATGAAATCATATTCTTCATTGTAGATGTTATACCCGGCTTCCTGACGACAGCAACTTGTTCACCACTCATTTCGTAGCGAATTTCATCAAAAAGGAAGGCGATTGCATTATTCGAGAGATAACATAATTTTGTTTCATCTTTAGGTGTGAATTCACCCTCTTTATAAATGAAACTCTCAGCAATGTCAAGTATAACGTCTTGATTATTGATTGCAATTCGAATTTCATCTGAATTCCTAGACATTGGTGATCCATATGGATTATATGTATGCTCATGTAAACTTGTGAAAGAATGATCGAGCATCGGCTCGTCGAATATATTCAACTTTTCACTATTTGTTTCGAGCACCATTGTTCCTTACTTTCAGTCCAATTGATTTAAAAAATTTGAGATCTCTCAGCGAGAGAGCAGCATGGTATGCTAACTGTTTAGCGTACACTTTTGGAATGACCTTTTTTCTATTCGAACCTTCCTTTTTAGCTGTTTGCGGAATTTTTCAAATCCTTGTAGATTCAGTCTATTATAACAAAAACTTATAATAGTTATTAATAATAAAATGCATCGTACAATTGGTATGAAACCAATCGATGTTATGCCAGCAACGAAACTCAAATTCAAAAGTTCCAAAGTAATCCTCCGAAGAAAACAAAGTATTCCCAAATTTCGAATGAATGATATTGTACGTATAAGCAAGTACACGAATATTTTCGAAAAGGGTTACACTGCTAATTACACAACAGAACTATTCAAAATTGTTAAAATTAACCAAACATACCCCATAACTCATATTCTTGAAGACATGGATGGGAGCCCGATTCGAGGATGTTTTTATGGAGAAGAATTATTGAAAACACAAAATCCTGACGTATACCTAGTTGAAAAAGTGTTGAGGAGGAAAGAAAATAAACTATACGTCAAGTGGTTAGGTCTTCCTAGCGAACAGAATTCATGGTTACACAAAAATGCTATTGTTTAATATTGAACGAAATTGTATTACTTATTCTCACTAAGCTGTAAGATTATTGGTAAATTATAGAAAACATTAAACTATTTTTGAGTTTTTTTTTTCAAAATGAATAAATCATGAAATGGTAAACGTTGCCCCAACCATACGCAACGTTCTGTGTATGTCAAAACCAAAATAATACGCCTCCCCACTTCATAGATTTTTGAAAAAGTTCTCCATTTCAACTCACAACATTGATAACATTTTATTTTATTATCTTCAGAGCTAATCACTATCAGATTGAAATGCGTGATCAAACTCTTTTCGCCACTTATCACGTACAGATGCTACCATATCAAACAAAGGGCAGGCCGATTTTTCTGTATGATGCTGAAATGGAGATTATCTGCATCTTCACACATTTTGATCAGTTCAGCCTTCGATGATACAATCTTTGCATCGAGCTCGTCGTCCGTCTATGCTACCTCTTCGAACATCGTCATCGCATTTGACGATGATGGCTTTCGATTTTACGATGCTGCATTTTGCTTTCTCAAGCATGTGCAGTGCAGTGGACCAACAGAATGAAGCGATACATCTTCCAAATCACCCATCACATTCTTGAAGGTGTCATCTACTTTCTTCTTACGGGTTTTCCGTACACCCTTACTTATTTTCTTGGCATTAGAAGCAGCAGATGCACCCTTCCTCTTAGATGGTTTCGCTTTTGTATCGACACTAAGAGGAGACAGAAGTGACGGGCATTTTGGTAGTGATAATTGTGAAACACTTTCTGAAGATTCCGGTATATCCCCCATCTTCAGATAATCATCAATGTTATATTCATCGATGAAACCTTCTTGGGATGACAAGTGATTCACCGGAATATCCTCAAAACCAAACTCATCATTTGTTGCAATACATGGCATTGCATCTTCAGCAGACAAATTTGGTAATGAGTTCATATTTAGCTCGTAGGAATGTCTGATATCAATGGGATGTGGACAGAAATGGTGCTGATGATAATGCGACTCCAAGTTTTATTCAAACGAGTCGACTGGTACATGCGCACAATGAACATGACAACAAATCACCATAGAAGGAGAGGGGGTAGATATCCCTCCCAGGAGTTACCTTTACAAGTTTCTTAGGAAGGAGTATTAGACATTAAGAAAGTGGAAAATTCAAAATAATATACCCACAGGCGAATCCGCGGATTCGCGGCCTTGACCGCTGTTGAGATCCGCGACCGCGGATTATTTCGGGATCGCGAATCAAACCGCGAAATAATTTTCGGGTCGAAAATTATATTGGTGGGGGTAGGTCCAGAACCGGCTCAAATCCCCTACTCTCAGTTATTTTTGAAAAATTATATCCCACTCATGAATGATATAAAGAAAAAGTTTGTTGGAGAAAAACATTCAAAATGATCATATCTTTCAAGAAAAAATATAAAGTTGTAGGTTATATCAAAAAAAATTTACAGCAAAATCTCGATTACAATATTTAAAAAAAATCATATCTCACTCATAAGTGAAAATTTCGAAAAGGTTCATTAGTAAAAAACTCTCGTAATGATCATATCTTCCCACAAAAAAATATAAAAAAAATCGCAGCAAGATATCTGAAAAGCGCTTTAATTCCGTACCCCTCCTAACCATTACAGCCTCTACTACAATGATTGGTAGTTGCCTGTTATAAATGTATGTTCAGTTGCATACAGTTCTATTTGCAACACTCATGTTTTAAGTTGCATTAGTATTCATAGGAACTTATACCGACACAGCAACAGTTTATTTGTGTTGTGCTATTTGGCACTAGATGGATCAACTCTTCAGTGTTATGAAATTATTTTCCAAAATAATTTGGCGTGTATTTTTAGTTGTTTTTAAATTGCATTAGTATTCATAGGAACCTATACCGACACACCAAAAGTTTATTTGTGTTGTGCTATTTGGCGCTAGTTGGATCAACTCTTCAGTGTTATGTGTGTATTTTTAGTTGTCTACATTTTGGAGGTTGATTTAAAACATCCATATAGAAGAAATTTGACCAATTCTCTCGGAGGCCGCATAGCTCAGTGGAAGAGTGCGTGGCGTTCTCCGAGAAATAAATCTCTCTATATCACCTGGGAGGTGGAGGAGGGTGATATTCAGAGATTTCTAACTCGGGATTTTTTTTTGCTTTGTGACCTTCAACCGTAGAGTCTCACTACGCTTAGATTCTGGTTTGTCTTGTTCTTCCACAATATCAGAGTCTCTGTCCTCACTGAAACTTGGTGAATTCGCTTTCGACGATATCCTGGGTTTCTTCCATGCATTCCTAGCATATGTGCTGTTTTTTTCAACCACAGCTTTGAATTTGTCAACTTTCGAGATCGGTCGTCTGCGTTTTCTCATTTTCTCAACAGGAGATCTCTCCACAATATCATCTGCTTTGAGCGGAGATATAATAGTCGCCACTATATTTTCAACACCCAACAGATTATTATCAGCAATATCGGCTTCTTCTTGAGAACTGATTTCAAACGCCATGGTTACAAATCTAACACTGATACCCAAATGAAATGAATTTACGGCCATCTCAGGTAAAATTCACCGGCCGGCCAACTTACAGAAATATTTAATTCGAAAATCAAATATTTTTTTCTAAATATCTAATATTTTTTTATCCACGTTGTTTGCAGTTGCGTCACTAATTAGATGAGGAAATTAGGTTTATGGAGGCATTGCTATTCTCAGGAGATGAAGTGTGATTTCAGTGGAGGTGGTAACCCCCTACTCACGATTGTAACATATAAAATCGGTCCAAAATCCTAACAATTTCATTCGACTTTTGTATTTTCTATTAGAACCTGTGCCTGTGTAGCAATTATGGTTGATCAAGTTGGTTTTGCATTGGAAGCCCTCTCCCGATTAAATGTCAACAATCAAGTTGATTTTAGTTCGAAAATATGAATAGGAAATTTATAAAATCTATTGTGGAATCATCTGCGACTGAAAGACAAACTAGTCGCTATTTTCCATCGTTCAATATAACCTCTTGGGAGGTATTCATGTTGAAAAGGGGAACATTCTCCATGAAAATTGAAAAATGAAAAATGTGATTTATACAATTTTCATGGAGAATGTTTCCCTTTTCAAAATCAAGTTGATGTTTTGACAGGTGACGATTTTGTTTGGGGACAAGAAAATGGAGTTGTAGTGGCTGAGAATGATAACAATGGTGAATTCAATGACCTAGGAGATGTTGAAACCATCGTGAGCAAGGACGATCAAATAAATATGACAGAGGTTTTAGAGAACTTTGCAACTAATGTGTTCCTTTGCAGCTTTTCTTTCGTTACTATTAAAACTTGTGATAATGAAAAACGCTTCCTGTGTGATATTTGTTTTGTACGGTATTGCGGCATAAATAATAATGGTGAGTGGTATCAGCATGTTAATTCACATGATACACTTGAGTATGCGAATGTTCACACTCATAATAATTGTTATTCATGTCACTCGCCTCTATATCTGCTCTGTCCCGCAGGTGGATGTGTGCATTGTAACAAATAGCAGAGTTGAAATAGGAGTGGGGTTATGATGGGCTGGGGTTGCAAAGTCTGGTCTGAGGTGGAGTGGCTCTGACATAGTGGGAACTGAAGTGGGAGGTTGGAGTGGGGATGGAAGTGGGAGGTCGGAGTGGGGATGGAAGTGGGAGATCGCAGAAGAATATGAGGAGTGGGGTGGAGGGCTGAGTGTATAATCTTCAGTCACTCTTCTGAACTGACACCAGCCACTAGACCAGCCACCAGCAGCAACCAGTTTTATCAGACTACAGCAGTCTACAATAATTTGATCTTGTTATCATGAACCCGTTAAATTTTTTCTTCATGTTCAGCTATGGATTCTCACGCATTAGCTGATCTCGCAGCGATCACAATCTTGAGCAACATCAGGGTGGATGACGAGAGGGTGAGACGAGCACCACCAACCCAACCCAACGGAGGACTCCAGCCAACACCACGAGTTCACCACGACCAAGAGGAGATGGATGAAATTATGGAGCTGATTAGGAGAGACATTGAAGTCCCCGAGTTGCTGATGCTGATGACACCTTTCCCAGCAGGCGGGCAGATGGACCAACGTAAACGACAAGGTGGATTCGTTGCTCCCAAAAGACCTCGTAACGCCAGAGCAAAATCGTCGACGGAAGGTATACCGATAATAAATCTTGCGGACAGCGATGATGATTTCATGGTACACCCACCAAATAAATCATCATCGAAGAAGTCCGGTCACAACAGTAAAAGTAAGACTGGTACTATTGATAAGTACCATAGGAACTGCAATAGAACCAGTTCCTACTCTGTAGGATGGCTGTCAAAGAATACATCCACAACTGTTGTGGCCTCAATTGTGACACCACCTGTTGCAACTATAGTGGCACCAATTGAAGTTATGCCTGCTCCTGTAGTTGTACAGGTGAAATCAACAGTTGCAGACATACCTCTTCCACCAGTCGTTGCTCCACCCACCGCTGAAGAAGTCCAGCTCCCACTCCCTATCGTAGAGCCTGTACATGAGCGTTCAGCAGGCAAAGCGTGAGATAGATGAGGCCCAGCGGTCATACGATGAGAGTCAGATTGCGCGGGCGGAACTCAACCACCAGCTGGAAGAGCTTGAACGCCAGCAGGCAGAGCTGATGGCCCGCGATCGGCAGCAAGTCTCCGGGAGATCCAGCTTTCCACCAGGCTGAGAGATGCCAAGGCTCAGGGTGCGGCTATTGTGGACCGACTCACTAAGAACATTCGGGAGTTTGCTGGAATTAATTATCAGATGTAAGGTGTTTTTTTCAGGTTAAGTTATATTGAAGTATTGTAAAAATGTTGTTTTAGATGTAAGTTTTGTACAAATACGATTAGTATTAATGAAATGAAAAATAAAAAAGAGTTGTAAACAACGAAACGGCCGTGAGCAGATTATGGAACTCGGAATGAACTCGGAATTAAATCGACAATTTCACTCACTATATGAAAGTCGCGTCTCCTGCGATATGAGGACCAATCAGAATGGGATTTCGCGAAAGTACACGCTTCCTTTCTTTCCGTTCCGGAAAGACCACGTCGTCAAGTCAACCACAAATATAAACTGCAATGATACATCTTGTAATCTAATATGACATAAACGTCAGGTTGACAGACTTTATGTTTATTATTCATTAGTTGCAACTATTGAAGAATTCACTTTGTTTACTCGATCAAATTTCAAATAATAACTTGGTTGGTTCGTGAAATTATCTCAATAAATACGACTCGTGCTCACAATACAATCGATAATTCTGTCAGAAATCTTTAACTCGATCAAATTGCTTTGAGGTAACACCACGAGTCCCTACCACTCGTCCCTACGGGACTCGTGGTGTTACCAAGCAATTTGATCTCGTTGATTTCTGACAGAATTATCGATAGTATTGCGACCACTCGTGGTATTACCCCCGAATACACACTCTCTTCAGATTCTGTTTGCGTTCCTCTTGACGCATTAGAAACTTGATTTTGAACCTTGGATTAGTCAGGACAACAAAATTGTTGACTGCCTGTCAATGAGTAGACACATTTCTAACTTAGGATTCCGTGGTTCGTTTCAAATAAGTTTCAACTAGTGACTGTAGATGTCACAAGTTTTTTTCATTATCATTGTGTTCGCTGTAAAGTATTAATTTCAGAGTGAATTCGTTTTGATTTCGAGAGCTCCATAAAGCTGCTCTGACGAAACGGCTGTCAGTAGATGATGGAACTCTCGGAATTAAATCGAATACACTCTCTTCACTTCAGATTATGTTTTCGTTCCTCTTGACGCATTAAAAATCTATTTTGAACCTTGGATTGATCAGAACAACAAAATTGTTGACTGCCAATGAGTAGAAAAATTTCTAAGTCTTGATTCCGTGGTTCCTTTCAACTAGTGACTGTAGATGTCACAAGTTATTTTTCATATATATATATATATATATATATATATATATATATATGAAATTTAATAGAATTCAGCTCCCTGAAAATTACGTTTTGGCAAGCTTAGACGTGGTTTCACTATTTAGTAACGTATATTTGGACTCTTGCATCAGAGCTGTTCACAATAACTGGATCCGTATTAGTAGATTTTGCAGTATTGATGAAGATAACTTTATCAATCTCTTAACCTTTCTTTTCAATAATACATTCTTTTCCTTTAACAACCAAATATATAAACAAACTTTTGGCACTCCTATGGGTGCAAAAATTAGCCCTATTTTAGCTAACTATGTTATGGACGACCTGCTAGATATGGTCTTGAGTGCCCTTCCTTTCAATGTGTTTTTTATAAAAAAATATGTAGATGACATAATTGTAGCCCTTCCTGGGACAGGGACTACGGAAATCTTAGATGTTTTCAATAGCTATGATCCATTTATTCAATTTACCATCGAAAATGAAGATTCTGAGTGTAGTGTTCCATTTCTAGACACTAAGCTTATGCGTACCCCCAATAACACAGTATTGGTTGACTGGTACAGAAAACCTATCAGTGCTGGTAGGTATATGAACTATTGGTCTTACCATAGACAATCTATTAAAATAAATCTGATCAAGCAAATGAAGCAAAGAGTTTTGCTTATCTCTGACCCATGTTTTCACCATAAAAATCTCCATAATCTTTTTAAACAAAATTCTTTTCCGGTATCTTTACTTAACAAGATCCTATTTAGTACGTCTCCTATAGACCATAATGTTGAACCTCTTCCAGGTAATCAAATAATTAATACTGATAATGATACTAACAATGTCAATAATAATAATAATGCTTCACAACCTAATATTTTTTAAACTTCTTTGCCCTTCATTGCTGAAATCACGCCAAAGCTTTCACGAATTTTCAATAAAATTGGCAATGTTAAAATTGCAAATAAAACGGTCCTTACCATAAATTCCTTATTTTCTGTCGTAAAAGAGAAAACTCCTTTACTTTCTCAATCAAAATTAGTATATTGCATACCATGTGCTAATTGTAACCATGAATACATTGGTCAAACAGCAAGCTTGCTGAAAGACCGTATAACTTCTCATAAAAGTGATAGCAGATTGCACCCTGAGAGATGCGCTCTCAGTGAACACGTCTTCAAAGAAGGTCACTCAATGGACTATAATGCCACAAAAAATTTTAACCAAAGAAGGTAATGCTTCAAACCGAATATTCCTGGAAATGACTTTTATTTCTCAATCTGATCATTGTTTAAACAAAAGAACAGATCTTAACCACTTGAGTGAGATCTATTCTTATTTATTAATGTTGGACAAGAACCCAAGTGCTCTCAACAACAGTTCCTTTGGCATTACTTAATCTCAATTTTGTAATTCTTCTACTCTATGACATCCCATAAATTTTCCCAATTGATTCTTAAAATTAAATATTTAAATTCAAATAATGTTAAAAACAATTTTCTCATCTATTACATGAAATCCATAATTATATCTTCTCTTTAGCAGTAATTGCAACTGGACTGGAAACCCCAGCAGCTCAGGCCAATTGTTCTCTTGTTCCATAACTTCTATGAAAATTTGACTTTTGACTTTTGACATATGATTAATTTTAATAATTTCTAACCTAATAATTTTCTCTTCTCCCACGCTCCTCGTGGTCTATTACAGGTGTTGTCTGCATCCGACACACTTTTTAGATTTTTAATTGTTATAAATGTTTTACATAATTTTTATTCAGTACCCCATGTTGCACATGGTTTTAGTCTTGTTTAATTTTTCAACATCGTTGTTAAGCGACCAATCTCACTAACATTGTAAGTATTGGACTCTCATCCTCACCAGTTTACCATAGTTTCATCCATTTTTGTAGCTCCCTGATGATGACAGTAACCACTGTCGAAATATTGGAAATATAATGTTATAAGAGTACACTTGCGTTTTGCTGCTGCCCCAAAAAATTGTCAAGATTTGTATATATATATATATATATATATATATATATATATATGGAAATATATATATATGGAACTAGTAAATAGTGGGGCTTTGCAGCAAAATCAAAGAGTACTACTTTAAAGTTTGTCCAAGCTTTCGGAAATTTAATAAATCATTTCCATCATCAGGGATACTACAAATTGCATGTGTAAGTAATATAAAAAATATATGTATTGTTAACTTACATCTTTGTTGAGATTGTGAGACGCGATGTTATTCAACAATAAGTGACACATTGTGCAAGATGAAAGTTGATATAAACATGTAAAATTGGTAGGATGTCTTAAAATTTTTTCATAAAATACGTTACATTTAAAATTGTTAAAATTACTTTTATTTTGACCACACCAGGCCAAATCAATGCTCTTGGTTAGGAGAAGACAGACAGTTGACATGTCATACGACTCAGTCAGTGGTACCAGTTTACATTTACCAACCTATGTTGGAATCCGTAAATCCGATTTTTAATTGGTAAGGCGACACCTAGTGAGCTAGGATGAAACCTGAATTGAGTACATTTGGCATGTAACTAAATGTCTTTAGTAGAATCAAAATTGTTTGGACGAAAAGGAGTTAAGTTAAATGTATATAATTATTTATCAAGGTCATAAAATATTTGTTAATCAATTTTCAATGTTAATGGGTGATGGATTCTTATTACTTACACATGCAATTTGTAGTATCCCTGATGATGGAAATGATTTATTAAATTTCCGAAAGCTTGGACAAACTTTAAAGTAGTACTCTTTGATTTTGCTGCAAAGCCCCACTATTTACTAGTTCCATACCTAACTAGTCAGCAACGACTACCCTTCCTCTATATATATATATATATATATATATATATATATATATATATATATATAAAAATAATATAAATATACAGTGACCGCCAAAAAGTATGTACCATATGGGAAAAAAGTTTATTATTAGAGTATTGGAAAAAAGATTCTGGGGAAAAGTTTGTGCGTGTCCGATAACCTAAAAATAGATTTTGATACATGTCACGTGATCGATGGTATGGCGGCAAATTGAAAAAAATTACTATGAAAAGGCAAAAAGTGGGGTAAAATGGCAAGATATCAAAAAAAGTTATTTGAAAAAGTTGCTTAGAAATGAATTTTATTCACAAATACAAAGTTTAGTGGTAGTGACATTTTTAAGGTACTCAATTTCTGGAATATGAAAAAGAAGATTCTAGAATATCGGCATTTTTGTAAAATTCTAGAAAATTCGTGGAAATCGTGAAATGTTCCAGAACAGTCTTCGGAAGGTTCTAGAACGTACGGGAAAAAACAATCAAGTTAAATTGTCTTAAATAATTTTTTTTACTCGGGCAACGTTGGGTGTTGCAGCTAGTATTACATAAAAATCAGTAGTCAATGAACTATTTGAGTGCAGTGCAGTGCACATTTTTATATCTATTAATACATTCTATAAACTGATCGCAGCATTTTTGGTTGGTTTCCGAGTTTTGCCGTGGTCTTGTAATGATCCTTGTAATAGTACTTACTGTTGATGATGAATGGTGAAAAATAAATAATTTTCAAGCACCAAACTAAAGGTTTATAGCAAAAGGAGTGGATTCGGCAATTGGCTTTTGGCTTTGCTGATCTAAAGCTGAAGGTGGGCACCACCTAGTTTTGAATTTTTATATTTTTATGTAGAACAAAACAGGAAACAAACTAAACTCAAAGGAAAGGCAAAGGTAATTTCCTTCAGCTCTAGAGTACGACAAAAGGAAAAAAAAAATCAGAGAATGATATTTTTCCTAATTTATTTTCAATGATATGTACATGTATTGGTCTCCCCTGTAATAACCCATTGCCAATTACGGAAAGAAAACCTGTGATACGATAAGATAGATTTAGCAAGGAATAAAATAATGTCCAAACTTTTAATTTTAATATTTTGTTACAACCTATAAATTGAACAACCCCGGTAATATATAGTTCTTATTAAAGAAATACAATTTTATTCGCAATCACAAAATCTGGTGATACTGGTACATTAGTGAGACAGTAGAGAAACATGTGTAAAAAAATAGAACTAGAAGAGATAGAAGAGATAGAGGAAAAAATGTACAGAACAGATAAGAGAAAAAAACTGATCGTAAGCAGCCTCGACAACATCAAGATAAAAATGATTTGCTGAGGAATCCAGAAAGTAGCGAGTTCCATACAATCTTTTGTGCTGTAAATAAAATCACAAAGAGATCTATTTAATAACAACCAAAATTTAGCATCAATGAGGTTTTTCTTTTTAACAAAAATAATTAGGTAACACTGGAATTCAGACAGGCATGTGCACTCCTATGGCAGTAACTAGTGAATCAAATTGAGACAAAAATTCCAAAAGTCACTGGTCACAAGCAAATAGAGAAAATCACACATACCTGTTCGAAATCCAACATTCCTGGAAAGATTCTCAGTGTCAAACTACGTTTCTCCAGTGGAGTAAATGATCTCGGGCGGTGATTATAGAATTTTGATTATATTGTAAATTGTACCTGAAAGTAAGATAACCAAGAGAGAGAATGTTGATACTAGCAGTATAATGAAAATTCTTGAATCCCGAAAAATCACCGTTTTCCTGAACGTGAGATCGAAATTATTTTAATATTTCAGAAAAGATTTCAAAGAATTGTGCTGACTAACATTCTATATCATTTAGGCCATGTGCCAAAAAAAAACTATTACCAAAACCAGAAAACTAAATTAATAGATAACAATTACTTTGAAGAATAGCACAAAAGATAAGATTGGAACGGACTCACCACCTTTCTTTCATACCAGCCATCTAAAAAAATCATCAAGTCTTGAGCTGTCGATAGCGACCTGTCCGACAAGAGAAGGAAGGCAAAAATCTCTCGTAGCCCTCTGAAACGCCAATTCGTGTTTTTTGTAGAAATTCTATTTCTGTCGCGCAAGGTTAGATTGTTCGGGCGACCGATCAACACAACGATGTATACGAGGGTTTCTCCAAGAGTAATATAAGTGTATTTTACGAAAATTAATTTAAATTCATAACGAAGTACAAAGTACTCGTTACAGTCTTCAGTTTTGGAGATTTTAACCAAAGAAGATCACGGCAAAATCCGGTAACCAACCAAAATATTGACGCCAGCCGTGAAAGCCTACCTTCCTATATTCATTCTGGTAGTTTGTTAATAGCTTTCTGATTGCAGAATATCGAAGACTCCAGTGGCCTGGTCCTTCGAACTAATCTAAATAGACACAAGTTCTGTGATGCATTCGAAATTGACTTACCTTAGTATTTCTAAAACTTCTTTAAAATACTAAATTCATCTCACCAAATAACTTCTCTTTACAAACAACCGCGCCTCACTTTTTCTTATTTCGATTCGTAGACTCATACTGACTATTATTATTTTCAGCGGTGTCGAAGGAAGAAGCGGAAGAGCACATCCACCACGGTAAGCTGCACTATAATGGGTATAGCGACGAGTTTCTAGACCGATTGGAACCTAATGGAAATATACCGACCGGAAAAGGATACGGTAAGTTTTCTTCAATTTCATTGTTGGCCATTTCGTCAAAGTAATATTGCCCGTAGGAAAACATCTCAAATGAAAATATTTTGCGGGACAAATATCGCATGCCCATAAGGCAAACATTCCAGATTGGTTTTTGATAAAAATATATCGTTAGATACAGAGTGAGTCAAGCTAGTGGCGGATCCAGAGTATCAACAGAATATGGATACGAATATCACGGCCGGTCTGTCTAAGAAACAAGGTATCATTAACACTACTAGTGTTTTGTCTCCCATTCAACCATTCTTGCCTCAATTGATTTACTGTTTGCGACAAACGATTTTTATCTCCCGCCGTCTGGCCGCGCTTTTTGTTTTCTTGTTGTAGCACTGCTATTGAGTTTTCTTTTCTTCATTTTTAAGTATTTAAATCAAAATCTCTTAAAAACTCTTTGATTTTATAGAAATTTGTATATAATACACATTAACGTTTTATAAAAGTAAGTTTTATAAACCTTTTTGATAACGAATTTATCATACAAAACCACAAATGTGATGTCCCACAGGAGAAAATGTGCGTTAGGGATCATTTCAATTTCAATTGGTTATTATGCCAAAACGTTATAACAAGCAAACGTTTTCATAAGTCATTCATGCTGCTGGTCATGTAGGTTCAAATCCTAGTGACTACAGATTTTTTCTGATGGTCCGAAAAAGTGCTAGAAATCGCACGTTGAAAGCTAAGACCTTGTTAATCCTTGGCTCCCACAAGTTTCGAATTTCGAGGGCTGCCGTTCGTAAGGAGGCGACAGCTGGTTAACCTGGTTAACAAAGAAAAAAACCAAGTTTTAAACAATAGCCAGTCGTCCCTCTTAAGAGCCATGACGAGAAATTGAGAAATTCAGTAAACGAAATTTCAATTACAGGATGAATGGGGATTTCCAGTATCTTAAAATATGCACTTTTTTACATGCCGTAATAGTCCTAACTATTTATTTATTCTAAACTTTGGAAAACTGATTTATTATTCAATATTGAATACGTGATTTCAATATCTATGTTATCTCGATAATTATATGATTGACTTTTTAAAAAGGAACTACAAGGTGGTACGTACCACCGTTACAAATAATACTAATTGATATAGTGACGATCTTTATTAGACTGACTGTAGAACCGGCATTCGGCCTTTTATATGTTTACAGAGTGTCGATTCAGCATTAGCAGTTCCCATCGTGAAACTCTGCGAATGCTGATAACAAAAGATCAGCTTTTCCTAAGGAATTGTTATCGCGTGTAACCTGATACCTATGAGAAGGCCATAGTGCCATAATATCGCATATAACAACTCCCCCTTATAATAGATTATAGATTATATATTAGGGACTTTCGTGCTACAAGCCTCTACACCGCGACCTTTTCAGATCTATTGTGTTTGTCCTCGAGATCATTTAGAGTTCTTTGTCTAGCCCTGTCTTCTTTACGAGACTCCACAGGCTAGTTTTTAGAACTCCCATGAATCCGGGAGCTCTTGGTTTTTCTTCTTCCAGTGTTAGAAACCTTTCCTCTTCTTCCTGACAGAACCTGCATAGCATTTCTTCTGCCAGGCCTATTGTACTCATATGTCTGTTGAGCCTACAGTGCCCTGTGAGACGTCCTACTACTATTCTAGTAGTGTTCCTCTTCTGGCTTAGTAGATAGTGTGTGAATGTTGGCTGCGGTTGTTTCATAAACTCTTTGGCCTGTCTCATCCCTGGTGCATTGTTCCACCATTCTTGAGACTTCTGTTGAATCCATGATTTGGTGTTTGTTTTTAGTACAGCTTTTGCTATACCGCAATACGGCTCTGGGCCATTCAGGGCCTTACTTGCTCCTTCTCGGGCTAGTGTATCGGCCTCTTCATTGCCTCTATAACCTGTGTGTGCTGGTACCCAGGCTAGTGTTAGTCTGTTCTGACTGCCCAGCTCTTTTAGGGCTTCTATGCAGTCCCAAACAAGTTTTGAGGTAACTTGCATTGAGTTGACTGCTTTTATCGCAGCTTGGCTATCTGAGTATATGGCAATGTTTTTTCGTGAAAAATCGTGCCTTATTAGCTCTTGTGCACAATGGTGTATTGCAACGATTTCCGCTTGAAATATCGTCGCATGTTTGCCCAAGCTCAGTGAGATTTTCATCTTCGGCTTGGTTCCGTAAATGCCGGCTCCTGCACCTTCATCCGTTTTGGAGCCGTCCGTGTAGACAGCGATTTCCGCATTGATGGGAGGCCCCCCCTTCCACGCATCCCTGTCCGTTATACTTGTCTTGAAAGTTTTGTCAAAGCTATATCTGGGAAGAATGCCATCTGATGGCATTCTTGTAACCGGGTCGTTATCCAACTCTTCATATAGCTTGTTGTAGTCTCTCCCGTGCATATTGCTAATGGGTGCTTGTCCTCTAAGCAACCTGCTCGTGACAGACCTGGCTTCGGCTTGGATGTATATGTGTAGTGGAGGTAGGTTGAGCAAGACCTCTAAGGCGGCTGTTGGGGTGGTTCTCATGGCTCCGGTGGCACTCAGACATGCTTGTCTTTGTAGTCCTACAAGCCGTCGAACCACTCCTGCCTGCTTCGTCTTTGGCCACCATACCACCGACCCATACGTTATCATGGGTCTGATAACTCTGGCGTAAAGCCATGTAGTCATTTTTGGTTGTAGCCCCCAATTTTTCCCGCACATTCTCCTGCACAGCTTGAAGGCTACAGTACTTTTTGCTATGGTTTTTTGTAGGTGTTGATTTCAGGTCAACTTATGGTCGAAGATGACTCCTAAGTATTTTGCCTCTTTGGCAAATGGAATTTCTATCCCGTTCAGTACCGGTGACCTAAGTCCTTCCAGTACTTTTTTTCGTGTGAATGTGACTATTGTGGTTTTATGAGGGTTTACCGTCAGCTCCTCCTCTTTACACCACCTGTCGACTATATTTGGGGCTGACTGTGTAAGCTCCGATACTGTCCTTGCAAATTTGCTTTTTGCAATAATTGCAAGGTCATCGGCATATCCTAGGCAATGAAAGCTTCTGGAAACTAGCTTTTCAATTAAATCATCAATTAGGATGGCCCAAAGTAGGGGCCATAGCACCCCTCCCTGCGGACATCCCTTGTTTGCTCTAGCTGTCAGTGTTGTTCCGCCAATTTCTAATATAATGACCCTGTTCTTCAAATTGGCGTTTATCCACTGGCACAGTAGGGGATGTACCCCTTTTTTCGCTAGGGCATTTGCATTATTGAAGGCACCCTCGATGTCTATAAATATTGTCATGCTATCTCTTTGTCTTCCAAGGACTTCGTTAGTAGCCTGTTGAGGTCGTCCAGTGCTAAGTCCGTTGACTTGCCTGGTTGATACGCATACTAGCGTTCGTTGAGCGGGTTTGTTTGTAATACCTCGTCTTTTATGTATCTATCTATCAGCCTTTCCAACGTTTTAAGTGGAAAGGTCATTAGACTTATGGGACGATATGCCTTGGGTGTCTTGTCGCCTATTCTCCCTACTTTTGGGAGATATATGACTCTCACCTCTTGCCACATCGTAGGTATATGCCGTAATGCTATGCAAGCCTTGAATATACGGCACAGGTGTGGAATAAGTATTTCCTGTCCCTTTTGGAGAAATATGGGGTATATTCCATCTACTCCAGAATTTGCTGATAGCCCACCTGATTCTATTTGGTCTCGATATTTCCGTAGCCAGTCTCCATTCCGAAGCCGTTGGCTTGTTTGGCCTGCTTCTGGTACTGTCTACTGTTAACGGACCATTGAGAATTTCTGAGGCCGGAAAGTGTGCTTCTGTGAGCATCCTTAGACTTTCTTCAAATGTTGTGGTATAGGTGTTGTCGTTCTTTTTCAAGAAACCTACTTGGTTTACAGTACCTTCTTTGGCTAGAACCTTATGGATTCTCGAGCACATAGGGGTATCTGTTACCTCCTCGCAGAATTTCCTCCACGATTGTCTTCTGGCCTTTCTTATTTCTTTGTTGTACTGCGTGAGTTTAATCTTGTATGTGGTCCAATCTTGGTTCAATTTAGCTTTGTTAAAAAGCTTCCGCACCTCACCCCTGAGGGTTTCTAGATGCTTATTCCACCAGACTGTTTATTTTGTTGCCTTGTTTTTTCGGGACAGCTTTCTTCATAGGCTTCAACTATTGCTTTGCCCACTTTGTCTACTGCCCTCTCAAGGCTCTCTCTGTCACGTATTTCAGTCATGGACCTCTCGAGAGACCCACTAAGTGATGCTGTGTATCTTTCCCAGTTTTTCTCTCTTGGGTTCCTATAGTTGACTAAAGTACGAGGTGGGGTAACTAGATCAAATCTGATCTGTCTATGGTCCGAACACGAGGGTTCGTCTGACACGTGCCAGTTGGCAATGGTATCACCAGCTTTTTCCGACGTTAGGGTTATATCCAAAACCTCTTTTCTCGCTGCTGTGACGAAAGTTGGTTCATTACCTACATTAGCTATTAGCAATCTTTCTGTGAGAATAAATTGTAATAGTGACTCAGATCTATCCCTTCTTTATCGAACCTCCTGCATACCATTGCGCTAGTCGCTATAGCATGATGGAGGTTCAACTGCAGAACCCTGATCCTGTGTTTAGAGTTTAGTTCGGGGAACTAAACTCCTCTGACTTCTCTGAGTCTTCCTCTTCCATAGGCCCAGCCCCCTCTTGTGCTGTCAGCCTTTTGAGAGGGCTTTCCCCGCTCCGGGGAGGTGTCGTCTCATCCTCTTCCTGTACATCATCGGTCTCCGGAATTGGTTCGTCAACACCTTCCTCGGTGCTTTTGCTGGATCCTTGCCTCCCTTTAACTCTGAATTTCAGTCTTCCTAGGTTGTAGTAGGGAGCCATATCCAGCTTCTTGATTTTCTCTAGGGACTCTTTGTCCATAGAGAAAGCCCATATTTGACCTTTGTCCGATGGGGTTTTACCCCACACCGTCAAGAGGTGTGTGTTGAGCCCGTGGTTTGAGACCTTTAGCCTACGCAGAATTCTATCTGCTTCCGGCCTTTGTCCTCTCTCATCGGAAACATATGCTGTGCAGGCGTGGGTTTCTGGCAAGTCATCACCTTCCAACACTGTCAGGGTTGCCCCCTCCCAGGGTTTTATGGTTGGGATGACTTCCCTTAGCCAATCTGCACTGATGCGATTCGCACACACTATAAACAGGTAGCCTGATTTATGAGTGCATTTTGCAAATCGCACTTGTGGTCCCTCTGTGGGGATTTTCTCTAGAGCCCAGAGATCGAGCCCTGGACGATTTCTAGTCTCTCTGGGCTCAAATTGTTCTCTGGGAACCCCGTGTGTACGACAGCAACCTTGACTGAGGAGAGGGCATCTTTGAAGGTGACTCCTTCCTGCCTTGGCTTCTTCCTCAGCTGAGTTATTTGTGGCGGTGTTGTGCTACTTGAGCGAAGGCGTTTCACCGCTTTTGTGCATTCGGGTGCATTTTTTCTGCCTACCCTAGCCTCTTTTGGCATCCTGGCCACCTTGGATCCTAGTCTCGAGGACGGTACCGTCCTCGAGATCTCTGTTTTTCAGGAAATTTTCCTTGAATAATCAAGGCCCCTTTCCAGGTGACTTTTCAGCCTCAATTTAGAGGATCCTCTTAAGTGGGATGTTTTAACCTCCTCATCTGATAATAGCTCTAGTTCCTCCAGGGAAGATACCATTATCTTATTTTTAATTTTTGGTGCCTGCCGTGTGGCCTTGGCACCAGACGTCTCCGCCTTTTGTTCCGGGTTCGGTTTAGTCACCTCCCGTCCTTTGTTTTTATTTTTCAGGTCCATATTTGTTCCCACGAGTAGCTAGGGAAGTGTTGGTCCACTACGGTAGAGACCCGCATGTCGTAGTGGGGTCTAGGATACTCTGGGATTCGACCTGGTGTCCCAGAGGCTCCGTTTGAGGTAGCATTCCCTGCTACCATTCAGCCCTCGGCACGGTTTTCACACACCTTGACTTGGGGGATTTTATCGACTTTCCTTGTCTAGATCCGCCGTGTTCTGTATAAGCAGGGCTACCTCGAGCAGGATACGATTCTTCATCGCGCACAGACGGTCATTGGAAGTAGCTTCCTCGAGAGGTTTTCCAGGTCTCCTCCGCTATTTCCCTAGGGTTGGCAGAAAATTACCCAACCCCTTGACCCCTCCCCCTTATAATAAAAAGTTGGTGCAAAAGCGACAACTTTTGAAACTGATAATTAAAAGGAAATTTGAAAATTGAAAATTGGAATTGGACTTAGAATTCTTTGCTACTGGATGGAGTCAGCTGTATTTGTTCTTCTAATGGTTCTTCGAGATGGACGCTTGGACGTCTTTGAGGATGAAGGGACTCCTGGTTCTTGATGGTCTGGGTGAAGGTGGAGGTTGACTATCCGATGCCATGATGCTGATTCTTGTGGATTTTCTGCGCCTACATTTGCAGAACACGTACAGAAGAATTAATGAGATGATCAATGCTATTGTGAGGTATGTGACCCATGAAATGTGTTTGTTCACATAGGGTTGATTGATCAGCTTGTCCAGATCTTCAGAATATTGGTTCAACTTAGCTGGGCTATGCTGAGGTCGTCCGTATCGAGTTTGTTCAGTTTCAGCGGTTTCAGGTCTGGAAGACGGTGTTTTTTAGGTAACTGATCGCAACATTTGAATGGTATCAATACAGGTTGGTTTCTGTATGTGATATTTTTGTAGTTGTTCACGAAGTACTTTGAATGGACTCGTGTACTTCCTATGAATGCGTTGCATTCGGGTTGAAGTCTGAGAAAAGAGTTTTTGTTGATGATTTGAGTGACTGCCTCTCTGTTGATGCACTTGATGGTAACTGGTAGTGGATCGAACAATGATATTAGCCACAGATTTGTTGCTAATTGATAAACGTTGTAATCTTTGACAAAGATGACTGATGATTGGCATCTCTTTGGTACATTGATCAGATGTCGAAAAAGCTGGGCTTCACATATGGCGTTGTTATCGATTGGGTATGTTAAATGTCCCCTTGGCCTAATCCACTGCGACCTTCTCAGATCTATTGTTGAGGCTCCGATTGCTTATAGCACATCATCTAGCTTCGTCCATTTCATCAGACTGAGCAGATTTGATAATGGCCTTTCGAGATAGCTTTCCGCTCTTGGCTTTTCATCTCCAAGTTGTAGAAACCGCACCCTTGCTAGTTCTTCGCACTGGCACATTACATGTATTGCGGTTTCCTCTTCTTCCTGGCAGAACCTGCAGATTGCTTCTTCCGCCAGACCTATAATATTCATATGTCTGTTAAGCCTACAATGGCCTGTCAGCAGACCTACTACTTGTCGATTGGGTATGGCAGGACATCGGAACAAATTTATGAAGTGGTTTCCAGGTTCTTGCATTGATCCAAATTAGAGAGAGAAACGTACAACATTGAATCGTCGTCTCTCGCAATATACTTTTTTGTTATCAAAATATGATGGAATCCTGTTGGGTTATCCAGTATAGGAATTGGGAAAAGGCGGTATAGGGTATAAGTTTCGGGTTCGACGAGGGGGATTTTGAGAACGAACACTATTTTTGAATCAGTTTGATAAGCGTGGAGTTCAATGATTTCCAAATATTGAGCAACAGTTGACGAATAGATTGGAAGAGGTAAATTGTTTTTTGATAATGATTGAGATATCTCTTGAAGAGAGTTCACTAAAGTTCTTGGAGAAACGATCGATCTGTGAATGATAATAAGACGAGCAAAAGTAATTGAATTCAAAATATCATCAAGACTTGATTCAAGAAACATATAACTTTCCATTAGTGCTTCACACAATTCAGAAGTTTGTATGCCTGAATGAAAGCTAGATCATCAGAAAGAGTGTATATTGAATGTTCGATTTCTTTCAAATCTTTATTGAATGTTTCTTCGTCAATTTGCAATTTTTGTATGGTATTATTGAAATTTTTTGTGACTGAAGTTGTAACCGATATTTGATTTTTCATAAGATTTTCGAGTTGATATTCGTCCTTACTAATTTTGTCTATACACTCATTGAAATATTCCCCATCCGAAGCATCTAAGCTGCCGGTGATGGCTTTCCAAAATGTTCCTACACCGTTAATCAATCCACGTTTCATTCTATTGTAAGATCGAGTATCAGCAAATACTTCACGGTATTTCAAATCGAGTGATTGGGAAATTTGGGATATGAGGCTTGTGTGGGTTTTGAGTTGAGCTCTGAAGGCTTCCATTCTAGGGTTGTCTGTTTCTAGAACATCCATCATGCTTTGTAGAATTTTGTCATTTTTGTCCAAGGCTAGTTTGATTGGTTCTTAGTCTTTGTAAATCAAAGATGCCGATTGTATTATTGATTGTTTCAAGCTTGTATTGGCAACTGGCTGCCGAAATCAGCAGGATGAACCTGTAATTGAATTATTTGTCTTCAAAATAGGGTTTTAACCTATCGAAATTTACTTTAGTTTTTTGTCTTGTTTTCCAATTTACTAAAATTGCTACATTTTTTAATATTTCCAAAATTTCAAATGGGCCATTGAATTTGTTTTGCAATTTGTCTTTTATTTGTGATTCTTTTACATACACTTTGTCACCTACTTTATACTCGGGTATTTTGTCTAAACATTTTTGTCAAATCTAGCTTTGGCTTTTTCTTTCTGAGTCTGGGTTCTTTCGCGTGCGATTTTATAGTAGTGGATATTCTGTTGTTCAGATCTCGTACGTATTTAGATATGAGTGCTTTTTGATTGTATAGTGTCTCTGGTGGTCTACTAGAGGTATGTCCAAATACGAGTTCATATGGGGTGAAACCGTGAGTCTTGTTTTTGGTGTTGTTGTAACAAATGACTGCATAGGGTAGTATATTGAATGGGTGTTCGTCAGGATGTTCTGTCTTTCGCGCCCTGATCATTTCCATTAATGTTGCATGAAATCTTTCTAGTGATCCATTGGACTGAGGGTGGTTCACACTAGAGTAGGTCAGTTTTATGTCGTATAGGGTACAAAGGTCTTTGAGCATGTTGTTCTCGAATTCCCGACCTGAATCACAATGAAGTCGGAGTGGGGTTCCGTAGTGCTGAAAAATTAGCAAAAGGGTATTGACCACAGACTTTGCTGTCTTGTCTTCAAGGGGGTAGGCCTGAGTAAATTTTGTCAGTTCGTCTCTGATGGTAAGAGCGTAATTTCTTGTGGGGATTTCACAGATGTCAATGTTGCCTCTTTCGAAAGGGGTTTTTGGTGTTTCCGTGATAACCAGGGGACTATTCAAATTTTTTCTACATACTTTCACTTTTTGACAAATTTCGCAATTTTTAACGAAGTATTCTACATCTTTGGTTAAGCCTTGCCAATTAAATTTTTCTTTTATTCGTCTAACCGTCTCATTTATGCCACGATGAAGGTTAGCTTTTCCTGCGTGGTAATGATCAAGGATTACGGGGATTTCGTCCGGAATAGGCGTTCTAATTATATTTTTTGACAAATTTTCAATTTAATATCTCTGTCATTGTAAAAGAAGCAAATAATTTCGAGAACAGGGAGTTAGTTCTAAATTGTTTTCAACGAAATATGTTTTCGAGAGGTCGAGTTCATTTTGGTTTTTGTAAAGAACATAAAACAACTGTTCGGGTACTGCATCAGGAATGTATGGTAATGCGATAATATAGTACTTTCTATCTTTCACAGACTTGCTACTTAGGATATTGATTTTATCAGGAGCGAAGTCTGATTGTTCTTCAAAAATGTCCTCAATGATTTTATGATGGAATTCTTGTAATCTGTCTTGCCAAAAGGATGCTATTATATTTTTTTTTGATTTGTCTAATAATTGAGTATTGACGAATTCGATTTTTGAGTAGTCAATAATTGATTTTGTTATGTAAAGATCGATGAATCTTCCAAACTCATTGGCCATTCGTTCCAAGTCTGGTTCGTCTGTCTGATTGTCTGCCGGATTTTCTGGCTGATTGTCTGCCTGATTTTCTGGCTGATTGTCTGCCTGATTTTCTGGCTGATTGTCTGCGTCGGGGTTGTCGTTCAAATTTTCTTCTTCAAAGGGTAAGATTTTGGATTGAAATTTCGCACTTTGTTCGAAATGATTGATTTTAATCCGTGAAATTTTTGCATTTCTGCATTTTTGTTTACTTTTCCGGGTTTATAGATGATTTCGTAGTCGTACTCTTCAAGCTTTAGGCGCCAGCGAGCAAGTCTACTGCCAGGATCTTTAATGGGATGAGGGTCAGTTACTAATTTGAACCTTCGCCTAAAAAGATAGTGGCGGAAGTGCTTCACTGCCCAAACGATCGCAAGTAATTCTCTTTCAATCGTCGAGTAACGGGTTTCAGCTGTGCACAAGGTTCGAGAAGCGTAACCAAAGGGAAGGTCTTTCCCGATAGATCCCTGAGAAAGGACGGCGCCAATGACGAATGCGCTTGCGTCAGTGGTGAAGAGGAAGGGTTCGTCGAAATTAGGATATATCAAAATTGTAGGAGTCTTGTTAGGTGTTTTGAAGTTTTGGCAAAGTTCGGGATGAACCTTCTGTAATAGCCTGAGAGTCCTAAGAACAATTTGATATCTTTGGGATTTTTGGGTTCTGGAAAGTTTTTGATGCATTCGATTTTGAGTGGATTTGGTGTTACACCATCCTGGGTTATTAGATGTCCTAGATAAGCGACTTCCTTGCGAAGAAATTCGCACTTGTCGGGCTGAATTTTGAGATTGGCTTTGCGAAGACGTTTAAATACTTCAGATAATCGGGAGATGTGTTCATGAATTGTGGGGGAATAGACGATTATGTCATCCATATAGACGAGACATCTTTCGTTTTGAATGCCCATGAGAATATTGTCCATGACGCGTAGAAAGGTGGACGGAGCGTTCTTCAAACCGAATGGCTGTTTTCTGAATATCTTTTGGGTCGATCTCGATCTGGTGGAAACCAGAGGCCAAGTCGAGTGTCGTGAAATATTGACACTTTCCTAATTGATGCAGAAGATCGGAGATATTAGGGAGAGGGTATTTGTCGCCAATCGTGAGTTCATTGAGTTTGCGGTAAACAATGACTACGCGCCATTTTTGCTTTCCTGAGGCATCGATTTTCTTTGGCACGACCCATACGGGAGATGACCAAGGAGATACCGAAGGTTGAATGATACCTTGATCGAGCATTTTGGATATTTGATTTTTTGATTTTTTGTTTGATTTCGTTGGTAAATGTCAGATTGTCGCCTTCTAGATAGAATATATCTGAATATTCTAGACAAAGATTTTAAATCATTTCGTTTTCCTCTTCGTTTGAGTGTTCGAGGCGTAATTGTTGTCGTATGGTTTGGTGTCGGTCTGTCTGTACGCTTAGGTTTTCAAGTTCTTCATTGTCGTTATTGATTGAAAATTCTTGAATGGGTTCTAGTGATAATTCTGAAAAATTTAAAATTTTCTGGATCGCGTTCACATTGATTATTGAAGTTAAAAATTCACTCTTGTCATTTATTTTGACCACTGCATTCGGTAGGCGGACTTTTTCAATTTCTTGTGCTATCAGTATAACATCAGTGTTTTTCAAGCTACATTTCAATTTGAAGACTCGTTCAGTGCGAGGCTCAATTGAAATTTTATTTTGATTTCCGAGATTTTTTTTTGGTTCGAATGTTTTTGGTTGTTTGCTATCGTCTGTCACTTTGAAAAGAGGGACAGTTTTGAAATTGGTTATTAGCTGTTTGTTCTTAAGATCCACTATACAGTTATAGTGTTCTAAGAAATCGGAGCCTGAAAGTCCGTCGAATTCAATGTCGAAGTCGTGAATGTATATCTTATGGAGATCGTTGGGTATAAAGTGAATCAAGGTTGATTCTTTGATTATTATTTTCTGGTCGGTGATGCCTTGAATTGCAATATTTTCTGGGAAACGAGTTCGATAATTTTCGCAATCTTTTGGTTTAAAAATGGAAAGTGCTGCACCTGTATCTATTATAATTTTAAAAGTATTGGTAATATCGTTGATGTAATAGAGATTTTTCTAGTTCACTGATAGAAGTGGTCTTAGATGAACTGTTGTTCTGGGAAGTTCATTGTTGGGTCGAAACTGTCCAAGTTCATTGTTTGAATTTGGGTTTGAAGGTGGGCTATGGTTTGGTCTGGGGATTCCTCTTGAAAGTAGTTGAGGGGATCGCCCTGTATTGTGTCCAACTGAAAATTTTGGGTACCAAAGTTCTGGGAGAAATCATCAAATTGGGTTTGATTTCCAGTGTTCAATGATTCATATTGGCTTTGACCATTATCAGTATAATAGTCTGGTTGATGGTTGGTTGGTTGGTTTGAGGCTGACGAGCCAGATTCAGGGTTTATCCGTGAGGGTGACCCTTAACACTGAGACCATCTGGGGTCTATTGTATTATTCTGTCGTCAGTAGTTCCTAGTTAAATAGGCCTGTGTCTTTTATCAGGTTTAGTAATCTATCTGCTAGGTGTTTCGGATTCATGCCTATTTCTAGGTTGGTCTGTCCGAATATTCTATAGCGCTTGTTATACAGCGCATCGCATTCAAAGATGATGTGAGAGGCTGTTTCCTCCTCGTCACCACAAAGTCTGCACTCCACGGTTTCTCTGTTTATTCCCATGGTGTACAGGTGTTTCCTAAGGCCGCAATGTCCGGTTAGTAAGCCGGTAAGTATGCGTATCTTAGGTCTGTTCAAGTTGAGAGTGTCAGCCGTCAGTGTTTGGCTTGAATGCCTCACCATGGCTGTGCTGTGTCGATGCCCTTCGATTTGGTCCCAATATGTTTGGTGTTTTGTTTTCTTCCACTCATTTATTCTGGTTGATAGTCGAAGGTTGGTTCAGAGCTACTAGCAGTATAGTAGTTTTCTTGATTCTGATCATAATCATCATAGTATTGATTTTCAAATTGTTGGTAGTTTACGTGATAGGTTTTTTGATTATTTGGTCGATAGTTTGGATTGGGTTGTATCGTAGAGGGTCTTTGATTATTGATAGTTGGGTTTGGTTTAATAACCGGAGGTCGGTTTTGTTGGAACTGATTTTGATTATGTTGATTTTGAAATTGTGTTGGTCTTTGACTAGGACCGGGTTGCTGAAATGGTCTTTGATTATATGTCTTTTGAATGGGAGGTCTCTGGAAGTTTTGTCTAGAGAAATTCTGATTACTTTGACTTAAATTTTGTCTGGTGCGACATTCGTTTATTGAATGTCCTACGCGACCACAGAAAGCACAACTTTTCGCGGGTTGATTTGAGTTTGGTTTCCGAATAGGTATTTGGTTTTGATTGCGATTCGGTTGTAATTTTTGATTTTCAAAGTAAGATAGTTGGAGTTCATGCCTGATTCTTATGATTGCAGAAAGCATATTTGGAGGATTTCCTGCCCTAACAATCTGTCCTATTTTTGGTTCAAGTCCAGTCAGAAGGGTATTTAGTGTCATTGTGTCATTTTTGCGTTGTGCGATTGTAAACGAGAAACGAAAGTTAATGCCGACTCGCTTGGTAGTTGGCGTATTCTTTGTAGATCTTGAATTAATGCTGTGAGATCTTTAGAATCACCGAAATGAGGTTCATAAATATGTTTGATTTCGTCCCATGTGGATGGATTCCGAGAGTTCACTAACTCGGCTGCTTTTGCGCGAAGTTTATTTTTGATATGTAAGACCACTAAAATTGTCTGGTCTTCTACAGCCATCGTGTGAGCAGTATCACACGCTTGCAAAAACGTTGTAAGGAATATTTGGTTTCCATCATACTCGGGTACTATGGAGAATATTTCACTCAGCTTGTATGGCTCTAGAGGTTGAGGTTGATTACCCTCGGGAACTTCTGGATTGATCATTGTGTTCAACTCTACTGGAAAATTTCACTGCTCTATGATAATCGATCAGTACGATTATTTGGGATAATTGGACAGTGCAATTATCAAAAACAATATTCGTTCACTGGTATTGATTGAATATCAGCAATTGGGGAGAATATTAGGATCAATTGGGTATCCGAACAGATAAAATATTGAAAAAATTAGAATATGCGAGACAATTCAATATATGGTTTCTTACTCTATTTGTTGAAGCATCGAGTTCGTCTTGTTCTCGTCGACGTCTGCCAGGGGCTTCACCAGGTGTTCCTTCCACAGATTCTTCGAGTGATGACTCCCTCAGGTTCGATTCCGGTAAAGGATTGGGATCCACCGCTACTAGTGAGGAGTTGCCCGTGTTCTAGTAACCATCTCGGAATCCTGCAGCGACTGCGCCAATTTGTTATCTCGATAATTATATGATAGTTTGGATACCAGGTCACACGGGCCTAGAAGGAAACGAAATAGCGGACGCCCTAGCAAAAGGGGGGGCCGAAACAACGTTCACTGGGCCAGAACCGGTCATCGGTTTAACATATAGCACTGCCAAGAATGCTACAACCGCCTTGGCAGACAATAAAAGACTTGAGTATTGGCTCAGTCTACCAGGACTAGCCCATTCCAAAGCATTTATTGCTTGTACAAGGAAAAAACAGGACTCTGACAAACTTCTAGAACTCAGTAGAGCACATCTCAGAGTTATAGTAGGTTTGCTCACTGGCCACTGCAAACTCAAACACCACATGCATAAAATCGGACTTGCACAGGATGCAGAGTGTCGTCTATGCATGGAGGATGATGAAACGGCTAAACACATCCTGTGTACATGCCCTGCAGCGGCCAGAACCAGATTTTCAATATTTGGCAATACAAAAGTAAGGCCAGAAGATCTGGTAAACTGTTCTCCCAATATGTTACTCAATTTCGTTAAGAGATTGGATATACTGGAATTGAATTGAATTGAATTTATTTGAAATAGGATTCCCTAATATACAGGTTAGCTAACTTACATATAGTACAATAAACTAAATTTATACTAATAATATAAATATCAACATATATATACATATAGTGTTTAAACTGGACAAAAGAAATATTCAATATCGTTCCTGGATATGTTTCAAAAGTTCATTCTTGAAAACATTCAATGATGGAGTAGATTTAATTGAATCAGGCAAATTATTGAATAGGACAAAACCTTTAAAGAATAAACTGCACATACTACTTCTTGCATTTGTTCTATTTATATGAATGTGACTGTTGTGTCTCGTTGAATGGTGATGAATGTCTTTATTGAAAGTTATTAATGATAAAAAGTATGTTGGGGTCATTTTATTTAATATTTTATAGATGAACACCATAGAACAATAGAGTAATCTTTGGGAGACTGAGAGCCATTGTAGAGCAGATAGCATGGTAGAAATTGGTGTATACCTGTTACATTTTAAAATTATTCTCATTCCCCGATTTTGTAGTTTTTGCATTTGTTGCAGTTTGTTCAAATTAAAAGAGAATAAAATAGATGCACAGTAGTCAAAATGGGGTTGGATTATTGATTTAAATACCAAAATTTTTGTATCAGTTGATAAGTTGCAGGCGATTCTCGAGAAAAAAATATAATTTTTTTGCAATATTTTTTTCAATATACTTAAAGTGGTCGTCAAAAGTTAAACAATTATCAAGTTGAAATCCCAAATACTTCACTGATGTTACAATTTCAATACGTTCATTTTCCATTTTTATATTTATGTTGTTTGTATTTATTTGATTATATTTGAATTTAGTAGTAATTATCATTGCTTTAGTTTTTCCAACGTTAAGTTTCATTTTATTGATCTTCAGGTATTTTTCGACCATTGCTAACACTGTATTCATTCTGAGGACAGTTTCTTCTAAATTTACTCCAGTACATGCCAATAATGTATCATCTGCAAACAGGTTTATGAACTCACAATCTGTAAATAATTGAATATCATTCAGATATAAAATGAATAAGAGGGGGCCAAGTACACTACCTTGTGGCACTCCTGTATGATTCATAATATATGATGAGAAATAATCATTAACACGTACTCTCTGTTTCCTATTTGATAAATAATTACTTAACCATTCATAAACCCTCCCCTCAATCCCATACCTTCTCAGCTTCCGAAGCAGTATACTTCTATCAATCGTTTCGAATGCCCTTTTTAAATCTAAAAAAACAGCTACAACATATTTACCTTTATCTGTTTCATTAGTAAATTTAGTTAGTGATAATTGTAGAATGTTTCTTTCTAAAACCAGATTGATTGATAAACATAATTTGATTTTCGTCAATAAACTCTAGTAATTGATTGTATACTGCTATTTCTAAAACCTTCTCTATTGGCGGTAAGGTATTTATAGGTCTAAATTCACTTGCTTTTATAGTGTTTGTAACTTTAGGTATAGGTATGATAGTACTTATTTTTAATAATTCTGGCACTTGACCATTCTGAAGCGATGTATTGATTAAATTGAGAATTGCATGACCAGCTGTTTCAAACACTTGTTTTAACATTTTAGAATTCAAGGTTTCATGGATACTACATTTATTATCTAATGACCCAATTATATCCTTCAAGTCGCTTAAAGTAATCAGTCTAAAAGTGCTAAAGGGCAAATATAAATTGTTATCCAAATTGAACCATGGTTCAGAATTCTCAATACCCTGGACTATATGTTGGATGCTTTTTACAAAGTATTGGTTGAAAGTTTCAGCCATGTCATGCTCACCCTTTTTAATACTTACTACCCCTTCATCTTCAAATTGGATTAGGTTCGGAAATGTACGATCATTACTATTAACAAGGGTTTTTAAGGTTTTCCACATTAAATGAGAATTATTCTTGTATATGTCTATTTTGTTATAATAATACTGAGCTTTCTTTATTTTCAATGAGTTAACCACATCATTTCTCAATTTTTTAAAATTTTCCCATCTGGTTGTTTTTAGATTTTCATCTCCCACCGTATTAACACATATTTTATATGCTTCATCCCGTTTCTTAATTCTCATGAAAACTTCATTGTCAAACCAAGGAATATTGTTTTTGTACTTGCTCATTTGTATAGGAGAAATACTATTGATAATATTCGAACATTTTTCGTGAAATTCTTCATAGAGTAAATTTACATCTACAGAGTTTAAAGACCAATTACATGAAATGAGCTCATTCTTAATTATACTCAAATTATTATCACAAAGATTTCTGTATTTTCTTATTGAGCTTTTTTTATTAGATTGACCAAAGAGGAAATTGACTGAAATAATTGAGTGGTCAGTAATTTTTGGGGTTAAATGAACATTTGAAATTATATTATCGTTATTAGTCAAAACCAAGTCAATTAATGATTGTGTATCTAATGTCTTTCTAGTAGGCTCAGTTAAAGTTTGGTTTATACCATACGTTGTAAAAATACTCTTGATTTTTTTTAGTATAAAAACTTTCATCTAGTAAGTTTAAATTGAAATCACCTACCAGAATAAAACGATTGTTAGATGATATCAGCCTGTCACAAATATCCTCGAAATCTTCCAAAAAAGTTGCATGCGAACTAGAAGGTGAATGATATAAACATCCAATCAACCATATTGAAGATTTAAAGTTAATTTTAACAATTTTACACCAGTAGTTCGACTCCAGTATGAATTTCTTAAAAATAGAAAATTCGAATTTTTTATTAATATACATGACAATGCCACCGGTATGTCTATTTTTTGAATCACAACGGATACAAGTGTAATTGTCAATTTTCAGTTCAACATCTTCAACATCCTCAATATCCTCAGTTGTTCTGGTTTCACTCAATAAGATTACTTTTGGATCATAACAAACAATACTTTCTTGTATTTCATCTTTATGTTTCAGTAGACTTTGTGCATTGAGGTATATGATATCACTGTTCAACAGTATATCAGGGTTATTTATTGGTTTTTTCTTACTTGACTAAGATTTTTATTTCTCACAATTGTGGGTTTTCCGTTTTCCGTACTGGGAGAAATATAACCATAGGGTGAGCCACAATAGGCCATTGGCCGCAGTGGAGAGCCTGATATGGGCTCACTCACATTTAAACCTAACTTAACCTAATTATATTATTGACTTTTTAAAAAGGAACTACGAGGGGGTACGTACCACCGTTACAAATAATACTAATTGATATAGTGACGAGCTTTATTAGACTGACTGTAGAACCGGCATTCGGCCTTTTATATATTTACAGAGTGTCGATTCAGCATCATCAGTTCCCATCGTGGAACTCTGCGAATGCTGATAACAAAAGATCAGCTTTTTCGCGTGTAACCTGATACCTATGAGAAGGCCATAGTGCTATAATATCGCATATATATAACATCTATAAATTCAAACGCTCCTCAGCTGTGACGTCAGTGTTGTCTTGTAATATGATTGGCTGAAGTTTCTTCTAATATGATTGGCTGAAGTTTGGGATAACGCGTACAAAGTCGAGAGCGACGGAAGGACGCCGCAGTTGCAAAATTTTGATAAATCACGAGCTATAACAAATTGAACTACATTTTTAGTAAGTTATTACTGGCGTCTCTCAAGTTACCGTGAACATGAAAATATTCCAAGATTAGGAAAGATCATTTATACTGTAATTTTCTAGTTGAGCTGATTCAGCCACTTACCTATTCTGTCGGAGAATGAGGCAGATATTTATTATTTATAAAAACATCGTGGTGTGAATTTAATCTTCGTTGTAGTTAATATAATACTCTCTCCGAAAATAAAACTTCAGATGTGGAAACCATGTATACAAAATAAAACATAACCTCCTTTTCAACATGAATAACCTCCTTATTAATTATTATTCATTATTCGACATATTGTTTTCAAAATTTTGTTCGTTTATTGTGAATTTGGGATGTGATTTTGAAAATGGACGCAAAAAAAAATTTAGTTTTGATTTGTCGGAATACCACGGATACTCCGAATAAAATATTTAATCATGTGCCTAGCAATTCAGGCAAATAAGTGGAGGATAGCTTTAAAACTTGCAGAAACAATTCATCTTAGTAGTAAATATGTTGCGTGTGAAGACCACTTTGGTGTAAGATCAAACGAACGTACCTTAAGTGAAGTTCGATCTTAATTATATGAAACGCCTTGTTCGAAGATGATCAAATGTAGTACCCCTTGCTTCCCGTGTGAACACGCAAATTTTTAAAGCAACCGTGTGTCGCGTGGGTCGCTTCAGGCCAACAAAACGCACCCATCTCTGTACCGTCGTGTCTGTGGCTCTATGCTAACCTAAGTTTAATTACTCTTTAAAGCTATTTCGTCGAGTTGTTCTCATTGATCAAATGTAGATGTTTAAAGTGTAGACACGAAACGAACAAGTTTGAAGACAATAGGCTTTGATAGTTGATAGGAATACATTGTATATAATTAAGCAACTAATATCAAATAACCTATTATAGACCAAGATTCAAAATCTTATTTGCAAAGTTATTTTTGCCCTAACTAGAAGATTATAGGACTTTACAGAAGTGTTGGATTTTTCTGTACTGCCTGCGGTACGCCTTACCATTATCAAAGTTGACCACATTCAACTTGGCAGCGGATGTGAGGCATGCCTAGTGCTGTGGGACATCAATACCACTGTTGTGTAGTACAACCTTCATCCATTTACTAATGCTTTGGCAAGAACCTGCTACGTAGGTTCTCTTATAAGTTAAAATTAACTTGGGAATGTCAGCTCTGAATGAGGAAGTTTTCTTTGTGTAATAATCTAATGTGCTCGGAACACATATGTTTGGTTTTTATCGAAACATTGAAAGCTCTAGGAGTGGCTGGTATTTGTTCTTCCCAGAGGTTTGATTCCGATATCTCAATTTGAACCCATGGGAACCCTCTACTTTACACAAAATCAATTCACCCTGTAGTGGATACATCGAAAACGATTTCTTTTCCCGATTGATAGGTATCATCGTGAATTTTTCATAATTATTTCCTGCTTCTGAAGGACTTAACATCCTCTTTTCCAAAACGCTTGAGATACACCCAAGAAAACTCCCCTCCTGGGGAGTATGAACCATAACATCCTCTTTTCCAAAACGCTTGAGATACACCCAAGAAAACTCCCCTCCTGGGGAGTATGAACCATAATGCCAACATAATGAGCAGAATCTGTAAAGTACCTGTATTGCCTGTACCATTTTTCTAGCCTTTTAAAAATCTATTTTTCTCTGAATTGAAAATAAGTCCCATAACTTGCACTTTTGCCTTTGGGATTAACTGGCTTTTCATTAAGTCAACTGCGAAAGCTATTTATACTTCCTGAAATAATAATATGTATTTTCTAGTAGAAACATATACTCCACTTACAAAAGAAAATCAATTTCCTGTCAACTAGGATATCACAGATATCATTATTTTAGCAAAAAGTCAATGTGTTGTAGAAAAACCACAAAATGTATATACAGTATCGGAAAGTTTTCATCTGGGGTATGGTGGTTTTATGAGAGCGTGAAGACTAGCATGTTTTAATGTTGAGAGAGCATTACAATTTCTCCTCTACTCGCTCGAGGAGGGGATATCAACTGAGTTGTTAATTCGTCGGGTGAGGCAACAAGAGAGGCGCGCAGTGGTGCGTCTCTCTTATTTATGTGGTATCATCATATCATTGCGTTCCTTGTTGCTCGCGTAGATTTCTGTCTATACCCCAGATGAAAAGTTTTCGATACTGTATGTGAGCTCAAAAGAGTACTATTACAGGAAAAACTCAGATATCTTCTGTCTTTCCTATGAACAGGTATAAGGAATTATGCATCACATAATTTATTATAAACAGTGATGTTTTTGAAATTGTTTCATTGCTATATTTTTGTCGTCTCATTTGAAATATATTCCGTGTCAGTAAAACTGTTGAGAGTTTTAATATTTTCCGTATAAAACGAAAGGGACTATCTGGTTTTGGGGCTAAAACATTCTGGACCAGAACTGGTCTTGGTTTGGAAGCACAGCCCTCATTGTCTCAATGTTAATTGGTTTGTTTAGTCAAAGTAGTATATTCTACCTCTCTGCTTCCTAAGCTAATTTGTTGGATTTTTAACTCTAACCCCTTTTTCTGGGGCTTCAGCGTCCCTGGTGTTGGTACTCCCTGTTGAGTTCTTCCCCAAGCCATACCTCATGAGTGACAATTAGTTTTCCTCAATGCTCGTCTTGCTTCTGATTCAGTATGAAATCGAACCAAGTTCGAAAAATGTGTGTCGAAGAGTTTTAATCAATGAACTGAATAATTTTTGACAGTCATATCCTTCTCTCCGCACATTTCCACCAAGTGGAAAAATATGAGAAAAAATTCTGAGAGTTTCAGTAAATAATGGTCTGCTAATGTATGTCCCACTTTCTCACCAGTTCTAGCAACTGTAAGTTTCCATTGGTTGACAATTGGAATAGACTACAAGCCCAGGCCTGTTTTGGAGGGGTCATTTGACTCAGCATGAATTATATTCAGAATTATTATAGTGCCATACGAAACAACTCCTTTGCGCACTGCGCCGTCAGTTGTGAGCGGTGCAGTTGAGTACGCATATCAACGAAACTTTCCATCTAGAGGAATGATTTTTTGACCATAGATTCTTGTACGCCATTTCTCAAAATGATAAGATCACGGAAAAAGAATCAAGTAGGACCTAATGCCGTACAAAAAGAACGGTGCTGAGAGCCAGCACATTTTTTTATTTTCCCCAAATTTTTGTTATGACTTCAGGTGATTTATTACTGTACGGCATTTGTATCTTTGAATTTGTATAACTACATAGATTTATTTTTTAGCAATGCCGTACATATTTGCCGGTACAGGGTTGGGAAGCTTCGCACTTAACCCCCTAACCCTAACTAGTATAGTTTGGGTCATTTGACACAACACCAAACTCAATAATCTTAATACTATTTTATGAAAATATGTCATTTTTTGTTATGCCGTTCTATTTTCGTGAAACATGTGACCGCCCTGGAAAATTTATTTCCCTCTGGAAAGGGTAATTTTACGGTCATTATAGCAATAATAGAAAAAAAACTATATGCCGTACTAAAAGAATAGTGCTATACGACTGGAATTGGTATATAGTGAGTTTCAAAAATTTGCACCATATGGGAAACTTTTTTATTATGCACTTGTCAGAAAATTTATATTTGAGTTATCAAAATTCTGAATTTTTAACCGGTGTACAGAGGAGAACAAAAAATAGTAATTTTGTTCGAAAGTAATCTACCCTTATTTTTGATATTATCAAAGTTCATCTAGAAAAGTTGTTCAGAATCGAAAACAATATCAAGATTTGGAATCACAGCTACCTACACAACAAAAACAACAAAATTGTTTCCTAAACTTTTATAGTTCTAATCTCATAAAGAGTACTAGTATCTCATATACACCTTAGGCGCCTCTCTCACATTCCTATAACGATATTTCAATGCGAAATTTGGTACAATTTATCATTTGTATTAGAATTTCGACGTTCTTTGAAAATTGTTAGAATTTTTACTAGTGTAATAACTATCAGTGTGATTTTATGAAAGAAGTTATTGGTAAACGATTAAATAATATATTTCTGCAAGTTTTTACGATCACTTCATTCATAAAAAAATTTAAATATACAATTCACGCTCTATATCTATTATTATAATTCCATTAATATTATGGAATCCTTGTATTACCATTGGCCCTTAATAAGTTTACCGAATTTCAGAATTTGAGAATTTCTGATCATTATTTTTTTTTATCCGATAGGATTATCCCAGTCGGGCCTCATTTCCGGAGCCCCGATATATCCGGAGAAGGCGTGCTATAGTCATTTATCCAGATCGTGAGGGTGAGTGATTACTAAGTCCGAGATTCATGTGCCCTGAGCAGACGGAGTAAAACAAGGCTAAGATTTCTGCCGCATTACGACACACCGGTATCTCGTCTACACCAAATGAGTGTTGTAGATGATAGTACAACACTCGTAGCGCCGGCAGCGCCGCGTTATGCCTGTGGACATAGGCTGAGACCGCATAAGCTTGACACGCAGACAGCTAATGTATATGTATGTGCTATAGTTTTGACTGCATGTTTGGCAATATGGAGTCGAGAGTCCAGTGATGATATTAGCGACTGAAGGATCGAATGTGAATTTATTTTGCATGGCTTTCAAGGAGCTCAGGGAGTCAGAGCATATCAGAAATTGCTGACTGTCAGTAGCGAATTCACAGTAGAGGATAGCTTGCAGCGGGGTGGAGTGCCGATGGGTATTCCCGTTTCTGTACGACAAATGCACAACCAACCCTATTTTTTGTTTTAGATCCGTCGGTGTATATTTTTGTGAAATTTACAAATTTTTCAATATTCTACTTATATTCCAATATCAGCTGTTCTGTATTCAACTCCAACTTATTTTGTTCTCTCTCTATTGCATAAGATTTTATGTCCGATAAAGTCCTTGGCGGAAATTCTGGAAAATGATGTGTAATTGGGTTTTATTCTCTAATGCGTATTGCCATAGTTCTGGTGATGGTTGGCTTTGCAGAAAACTTATTGTAAATGTCGTCATGGCCGTACAATATATCAAAATTTGGATGGTGTGGTTGGGCATATATTTTCATTGCATAGTCAGACAGAAGTCTGGATCTTCTGTATTCAAGGAGGAAGTGCTGCCATACAGTTTAGTGACAATGTCGGACTTGTTCTGGATGAACCAGTTGCCAGTCGTAGGGCGGTGTTCTGAATCCTATCTAGAGTTTTCAGGCGGCTTTTCCTGGCAGACGAGTAGATTGTGCATCCATAAGCAATTCTGGAAAGGGTTAGACTTTGACTTCTTGATCTGCACCGCATCTCATTCCAGCTAGTGTTTTCATGAAATCGCTCAGATGAGGGCTCCATGTAAGTGGAGTCAAAAGTTAAGCCTAGATATTCAATCTAGTCCTGGAATTCTATTGGAACTTCATGCAGATTGAGATTTGGCACATCATGATGTTTTCTTTTTCTGCAGAAATGAATGGCTTTAGTTTTAGAAATGGAGAATTTCAAACCTTTTTCTGTAGTTTCTCTGTAAAGGATATCAATGGATCTTTGCAGAATTTGTTCAGTTTCGTTGATGGATTTGGAGGAACGAAATATTACCAAATCATCAACGTTAATGATTTTATGAATCTCTCTTAGAATGCTTTCGATTATAGAGTTTATTACTATTGCAAATAAGGTCACGCTCAATGTAGACCCTTGGGGTATTCCATTGTCAATGTTACAAGAATTCGATATAATATCTTCTAGTCTAGTCCTGAATTTTTTTCCACTCAAAAATTGCTGTAAAAAGGTAGGTAAGTCATCCCTGATTTTCTATTCATGGAGTGTTTCCATCATACCATATTACCATATCTTCACGTTAGACCATAAGCTTTCTCCAAATCGAGAAATATTGGATTTTGTCTGAACCAGTTCGTCCATAGTGATGGAATGGTTATATGCTAGGTTTTCATCTGTAGTAAAATGTAAGTGTACTTGTTCTGTTTGGGTTTTATTTCTAGAAATGTAGGATTGGAATCTTCTCCAGAGTTGTCTCAGTGATAGTGGTCAGAAAAAATTTCGGCCACGTCTATGGGGTTGTTGGAGATTACTTTTTCATAATCTTCCAACGTGAGGAATGCCGTGCAAGAATATTTTGTCAGAAAAGCACATTTTCAGATGAAAAATTATTATTATTATCATTATTATAGTCACCACCCAGAATTGACAGCATAGTGCCTAAAGTTATTTTTTCGTGTAGCAGCATCGTTCTGTACATGTTTCATGTCCCCGAAATGTTATACGGGGTATATTCAATATGCTTACATTTCCTAAAAACATAATGAACAATCTTATCAACTGTGAGAAATCCTTGAATTGAAAATGTACGGCATCATTTTTTGTTTGTTTTGGGATGCTTGATAAATCAAAAAAGCAATGCTTTTCTAAAAATTACTTCTCTAATAAATAACACTGAATTTTGTTTTTCATTCATATTTTTATTTAGTTCCATTGATTATAACCCGATATTACGTAAAACGAAAATAGTTAGCCTAGAAACCGGTTGCCGTACAGGCATTTATAACCTCTCTTTGAACAATATAAGATTCAACCCCCCAAATGTAGGTAATTTTTAATTTTATTTTACGCACATTTTTAGACGGCATAATTTCTGAAACTCATTTTATTTGTTGAATAATAATGTGGGATCGATGCCGTACATTTTGCAATGATCTTGAAACATACAGGTCGAAGTATGAATTTGCGTGCGGGGCTCCCCGCCCCTGTACCGGCAAATATGTACGGCATTGCTAAAAAGTAAATCTATGTAGTTATACAAATTCAATTATACGAATGCCGTACAGTAATAAATCACCTGAAGTCATAACAAAAATTTGGGGAAAATAAAAAAATTTGCGGGCTCTCAGCACCGTTATTTTTGTACGGCATTAGGTCCTACTTGATTATTTTTCAGTGACCTTGTCATCTTGAGAAATGCCGTCCAAGAATCTTTTGTCAAAAAATCCCTCCTCTGGATGGAAAGTTTCGTTGACCTGCGTACTCATCTGCACCGCTCACAACTGACGGCACGTGCGCAAAGGAGTTGTTTCATATGACACTATAATTCTGAATATAATTCATGCTGGGTCAAATGACCTTTCCAAAATTGGCCTGGGTTTGTAGTCTAGAAATACCGGGATCATCCTTTGATAACCCCTCCAGTACATTTTAACCTTAGTGTGTTACTTTCCCAATACTTGTAGAACGATTGCCCGGAATATAGGGAATATCGTTATTCCATTTCGTTCTGTCTTGCGCCAAGTTTTCTGACGATAAGAAATCTGAACAGATTTAGTAATGCATTGATATAGTTTTATGTAGAAGAAACCAAACGTTCAAAAATCAACCATTGAACATGTCTGACAGCTCGGCTCGCTTCACTCACAGAACACACGTTCTCTCACTTCAATGTTTCTGCTCCGTTCGCCTTTTCGGCAATCGGCGTATTAGAGCGGTGCAAACAGAACCATTTAATCGGTTCGCTCCGAATTGAGACGTCAAGTACACACATAGTACACAGATATGACATCTTTTTATGCTCCTTAGCGTATTTTACTTAGTGTGTGTGTACGATACACAAATATGACATATTTTTATACCCCTTGGCGTATTTCACTCACTTTGTGATTGTGACTGATTTAGCCAAATGACAGATTCATAGATTATGATCTGGCCTATGGAGCGTTCAGTCATTTGTTCATTACCATTCACTCAATTAATTCGGTGATCACGTGGTACTGCGCTCGGTTTTACATAACCGAGTGCAAGGGCTATCCGAACGCACCACTTGTATCCTAATATGTCAGCTGTCGAGAATTCCTGTCATTCTCTATTTCCACCATGGTATTTGATAGACACCATAACTATAAGTTGTTTTATGATAAACAGTTATTGTATATTACTACCTCCTAGGCCACTCTCTCAATTATACATATGTTTCGATTAACTCCGACTGAAGAGGTACACGCCTACCTTTTATTTATGTATTGATGGTATCCATAGATTATGGGGTCTTGTTTTACCGGTCCTTTATGTCCACTGAGAATTTTGTAAAACTCTTATAAACCCTTGCAAGAAACTCTTTAAAAGGCCCAAATTTATGTCGATATTTGTAAAACTCTGACAAATTCTTGCAAAACTCTTTACAACAATCCTTCACTTCACTTTAATTGCTATTTTCGATTTTTTCGTTTAAATTTCTTCTAGACATTTCTGATCTCGTAAAATAAAGTCATAGCAGCTAGCGGCTAGCGGCTACTATGACCACGCTGGAGATCGGTCCTTTTCCTTCGAGCAATGCTTCCAAAACTATTTTACCAGTTTGTCAGATGAATCTGTGTCCAGCCTTTCAAAATGGCATCCTGTCTCTTGGCTAAATCAGAGTGAATATCTGGGCCCAGGCTCGATTGACCTATTTTCAGTTCGGCCCCATGGCATTGACAATATATTGTTATTCAATGGCACATCTGAAATATGTCTCACCTGAAATATGACTCACCTGAAATATGACTCATGATGTAAAATGTCTCTACATCCTTGTTTGAATACATCTCGTCTCAATAAACATGAGGCGTCTCGCCTCAAAAATAGTAGGCATCTCGCCTCAAAAATAGAAGGCATCTCGACTAATATGATTCTCTAGCACCATCTTAAGTTGCAGACGTCTCGTCTCAACAAGCATGAGGCGTCTCGCACCAGCAATAGTATATGATACTCTGGCTCCATCTTGAATTGAAGACATCTCTTCTCAACAACCATGAGGCATCTCGCCCCAAGCTTCCTGAAATGTTAATTTTCCGTCTTTAATGTATCAAAATCATCGGCAGGATGATGACAACGATGTAAAACTGGATCTGTATCTTTTACGTTTCATTTCTTCATTCAATTGCAAACTTTTTCGGATTGACGATCTTTTTGCGTTCACGCAAAACAAAAGATTGGTTAAAATTAGGTTAGCATAGAGCCACAGTCACGACGGTACAGATATGGGTGCGTTTTGTTGGCCTGAAGCGACACACGATTGCTTTAAAAATGTGCGTGTTCACACGGGAAACAAGGGGTACTACATTTGACCATTGAGAACAAGGCGTGAAATATAATCAGAGTCTTTCAATTATTTAGTTATGTTCACAATATAATTTAAAACTAGAAAAAGATGCAGCGAATTGGATGTAGGTACTACAAAAACATCGGCAAAAAGTTATTTCTAAAACATGGAGTGGTAGATACCTCATAAATACTTGAAAAGTCTAGCACTTTTTTTCGAATCCTTCATTCATTTTACTTATTTTGAACGAATGAAAAGAGAAACACGAATAAGCTACAACAGGTTATGTCAACATTGTCAACGACAGATTGAAATATTATACACAGTTGTAACGTTGATAATTAGTCGCAACACTATTTGCACTTTTCACTGGAAATGTTAGTTATTTTCTATGAACACAAATTAAAAATAAACAATCCCAAATTACCAAGTTTAAATTTCAAGATTTCAAACAGAGAGAACATAGAAAGAGGTAGGTATATATTTATCCATGATATTATTCAGAGTGTGAAAAAGTATATTCTAGCAAATCATATTTTTTGCGATATGGCAACACTGTCAAGCACATTATTTATTTCATCTGCAAGAAGGACATGACAAGTATAACTAATCAGAATCACTCGCACATTGACAAAAAAAATTGACACCCATTATAAAAAAAAAAATTGTCAATTTTTGTCACCTAGCAAATAGTAGAGCAAATTTCATCCGGCAATCAAGATTTTGATTGTCGTATGAAGGTGAGTTTTTGGAGGTCCCTCGATTATTGTATGAAGGTAGGTTTTTTGGAGGTCTCTCGATTGTCGAGTGAAGGTAGAATTGGCTGGGTGGTTGGGGTCGTTGACAAGGAACACCTCCGGCTCGCTGGGTTTGTTGACATAAGCGGAGTGCAATGAGAGATAAGAAGTGCATCAAACAGACTGCAAGTGTTCGTTTGAGACGGAAATCGTGGAAACATGTATCCTCTGCCGGCAATGTATGGAAGCTATTTCCCTTGCAGCAATTAGATTAAAGGTTATTGGCACATGACTTGAAACAGGAAACATTTCTCAGAATTCAATGAGAGACGCAATACTGCAAGATTTTTTAAAGATATTCACATCCGCCGAGTAGAATCAACAAACTATTTCCAAGAATTGGCTCAGTGTGCTGGCTATTACGAAAGACATCTTTGGCATCGTACTCTAACTCATCGTTTTTTTTTGTGTCTATCTTTGTAATGTCGAATAACGCGATTAGCTGCGGGCGGGTAGAAAGGAAGGGGGTATCGAACGCTAGATGTTAGAAAGAGCACGCTGCAGAGCTCAGTTTGAAGTAAGCGCGCTTAGAGTTCATACGTACCTGCTGCTCAGTGAAATTGTATTTGTGATATAACCGGTTCAATTGCAAATGTGAGTACTTTTTTTGTCGGTACATAGAGTGATTGTATGCATGTGTGAATATAAATCGTTTGAGCGTTTTGATACTGTTCATTCCGCCTTGTGAGTTCTGCTTTTCATTGATTCATCATTTATTTGCATAGTGTTGATTCCATATATACAGCGTGTGTGGAACCAAATAGCCTCAAAGCATATACAGTGCGTATCAAAAATATTTCGTATTTCTATTTCACATTCTATTCACACCATGAATGAAAAATATGTTGTTTGATTATTAGAGTGAAGTATTTCGCTCTTTCGCAGATGTCTCACATTGATAAAATTAACAAGGTTGGTTTGGCCTGAACAAAGCAGTTGAAGAAGTTGTCCGAGTTACCGCTGGACGAGCCCAAATTCATATTAGACGCGGAGGTGAAAACTACTAGATTCGGAAAGGCAATTCTCGTCGAGTTGGCATATTTCAAAATATTCCTGCTAAACAGGGCTACCGCTGCCCTCAAGAGCAATTTGAAGATACTCGCAGAGCCTCAGCACGAACTCACGTACAGGGACGAAGTCCAGCAAGCATCAGCACTCACAGCAGCTTTTCGAGCTAGCCAAGGCGTAGTACTCCGTTTCCCAATACATTTGCCACAAAGTGAGTTTTCTCGAATTTTTCATTCATTTTTCGCATTTTTTTTTCCTCGAATTTTTTATTAATTTTTCGCATATTTTTGAGGAAACTTTGAGGAAAGCGGAAAGAATTTTATGTAAAAAATTCACCACCGATGAATAAAAATTTCGGCTGGCGCAGTGAAAGAGGACTGCCCCTTTTGAGTAGTGCTATATCGACTGAGGAGTCGATTGGGACTCTACGCAGGCTCCAAACTTTGGTGGGCCACCTAAAAATTTGAAGTCTGCATTTTCTTGTCGTTTGCGTACAGGTATAATCATAAATTTGGTTCACAAAGACATTGGGTAATTTTTCAGGGATTTATTTAATCTATTCAATCGGAGAATTCAAAATTTTGCGGTGAATTCGTTAAAAGTAGTTGAGTAGTAGTTGAGTAGTAGTTGAGTAGTAGTTGAGTAGTTGAAAAATTCATTTCAAGTATTACAGCACTTAAAACGCTGTGATTGAAAGGGGTACTGGTTTGAAAACCTCATAGATCAGGTGCAAAATAAACCATCCGAATTCGCCGAAGCGGTTGGAGTCTCCAAAAAATTGTCGGTTGGGAAATTGATACAAAAAAATACGTTATCTTAAGAAGAACCGTTTTCTTACATCGAGATGCCAAAATCCATTGCCAAAAAACATGCTTGTATCAACATTAAAAATGATGATGCATGCTTTGCTTGGGCTTTGTAGCTTTTTGAATCAGGGATAAATACAGACAGATCTTCATCTTATCCCAAGTATTAAAATGTTCTGAATTTGACTGGTATCGAATTTCCGACGAAATTTAGGCAAATTGCCAAGTTCGAGAAATTGAACAACATTATCGTGATTGTGTACACTTTGGAATTAAAACAGCCCAAGCCGGACAAAGAGGCAATTTTTCGTCACAGTTCCGAGTCGACTCACAAAACAAAAATTTATTAGATTTACACGTTAATTTATTCCTAAGATCTATCTCTGCTACTGAATACATAACTGTGGGGAGTTACCCCTACGTATATTTCTAGCTTTAACATTTGAGTTTAATTCTTTATCATTTAGTTCAATATTCCATATTTGAATTTTCTTATTTTTATCTTGTGTACCTATTGTAGTTCCATTTCATCCAGCTGAGATATTCTATGAAACTTTGCTAACGATCGGAATAACCAAATTGCCTATCCGTAATTAGACTTACCTCCTAATCCGACCAGGACGGCTTAAGTCCCTCAATAACAATTCTCGTATTTATTATTCATTGCACGTTCTGCAATTTTACCTATTCAGATATTTCAATAACCATTCTTATCTTTACAAGAGGGCCAATAAGTACAAATTACTATTTTTATTAAGTTTGGGAATTTCGAAGCTATCATAAAGACAATTGGTTGTTCTTCTAGGAAAGTTGAGGGTCATCTGTGTGACCATGTGAATTTCACTTTTTCGTCCTTCGAAAAAGGCAGTTCGTTCGAAGACTTCACCGATTCAACAGCTCGCGATACGAAAACTCCATTGAGTTATATCTGTATATATATACATACTACAAGTTAATCAATAAAGTTATTTATCAAAGTTATCTTCAGTGTTCGCCTTTGCAATAGAAAAGTCACCCACGAAAAATAACAAATAGGTAATACGATTCCCACGAACCGATATCACCAAAGTGGTGACCCCGACGTGATCGTTTCTCGTAAGTGACCTTCTGCAAGCCAACGTGAACTTTTTTGCGAGTGACATTCATCTGCTGAACAACGTGAACATTACCGCGAGTGACAAGCTTCTACAAGGCAACGTTAGCCTTTTCGCGAGGAACAGTCTTCCGCTAAGTGACGTGAGTTTTTTTTTTTTCGTGAGTACATTTTTTTTGGTTCCCTGAGTAACGTTCAGCAACATGCCGACCAACCAGGCCAACTCAGTAGCTATCTCTGTTGCTAGTTCACTTCCCGAGTTCAACCCCTCCGACCCTGAAATCTGGTTTACCATGGTTGAGTTACAGTTCAGTGCGGAATCTGTTAACGGCCACGCAAAGCGGTGCCTCAGTGTACTCAAGGCACTACCGCGACGGTATAGCAGCGAGGTAAGAGATATTATAGTGCAACCTGTGGATGAGCAGTCCTATAAACGGCTCAAAACTGAACTTATAAAACGACTCAGCACCTCCCAGGAAGAAAAAACAGCTTCTTCAACAAGAACAAATGGGGGGCGACAAACCATCTCATTTCCTGCGACGCCTCCAAAATTTGGCAGGTACCAGTGTTCCTGACTCGCTGTTACGAACCTTATGGCAGAGTCGCCTGCCTACGGAAATACAAACAACTGTCGCGGTTTCAAGAAGTAACACGCTTGACGAATCGGCAGAAACCGCGGATCGCGTTTACGATATTTTATCGTCGCGATCCTCCATCGCTGCTGCAACAACGGCCCCTACGAATGTTATCAGCGAGCTCCAAACCCTTGCATTAAATATGAAACGAGTCATGGCACGGCTAGATGCAATAGAGGCATGGATGAGCAACATAGAACGGAGCAGACCGCGATCCAACTCGCGACAGCCGCGTCCCAGGAGCCCAGCCCGTTCTCGGTCGGGTTTGTGTTGGTACCATACCAAGTATGGCAACGCAGCTAAAAGTTGTACTACACCATGCCAGTGGTCAGCGGAAAACTAGCTGGGCAGTCGCTCATAGCGGGTAACGATTTCAGCCCAACACAATCCCGCCGTTTGTTCGTTCGTGACAGGTCCTCCAACACTCAATTTCTAGTGGATACAGGCGCAGATCTATGCGTTTATCCTCGTCGTCTACTCCCAGAGCCGCGCGAAAGGTCACCCTACATACTTTCCGCGGTCAATGGGATGCAAATTATGACATATGATACGCACACTTGTACCCTGGACCTTGGCCTACGGAGGGAGTTCACTTGGAGGTTCGTTGTTGCTGATGTCTCCAAGCCCATTATAGGAGCAGATTTTTTGGCGCACTTTGGACTACTGCCAGACCTACTCAAAGGCTGCCTGGTCGATTCGTTCACTACGCTTACCTCCGAGGGAGAGGTAACGCAGTGTAACACACCCTCAATCAAAACTGTTACTGGTTCTACTCCATACCACGGCTTGTTGAACGAGTTTCCTGACATAACCCTTCCAGAAGGCATTCCTAAGGAAATCCAACACAACACCAAGCATCATATAGTGACCACTCCAGGACCGCCAGTTGCTCAGAAACCACGACGCCTCGCTCCAGACAAACTCCGTGCCGCCAAAAAGGAATTTGACGCTATCCTCAAGCTAGGAATCGCTCGACCGTCACAAAGCCCTTGGGCAGCGCCACTACATTTGGTCCCCAAGAAAGGTGACGAGTGGAGACCCTGTGGAGACTACCGTGGACTCAACGCCAGGACAATTCCAGACTGCTATCCAGTTCGACACATCGAAGACTTTTCGCAGTGTCTCCAAGGCAAATCCATTTTTTCCACAGTGGACCTAGCGCGTTCAATCAAATTCCGGTTGCTGAAGAAGACATTCCAAAAACCGCGATAACAACCCAATTCGGCCTGTTCGAGTACCGATTTATGACTTTCGGTCTTCGGAATGCCGCACAGACTTTTCAACGCTTTATCGACGAAGTCCTGCGCGGGTTAGTCTTTTGCTTCGCCTACATCGACGACATTCTAGTTGCTTCAGCTTCCCCTGAAGAACATCTCGTCCATATGCGAATCCTGTTCGAACGATTAGTGAAGTACGGTGTCGTCATTAACCCCGTGAAGTGCGTATTCGGTCAAGCAGAAGTAGTGTTTCTTGGCTACCTAGTGTCAGAGACAGGTACACGCCCCTTGCCTGAAAAAGTGGCCGCGATTCGTGCCTTTCCGCGACCGGACACCGTTAAGCAACTCAGACAATTTTTAGGTATGATAAACTTTTATCGTCGGTTCTTACCTAAAGCTGCCACTATTCAAGCCCCGCTGAACGACCTTCTAAAAGACAATGGTAAAGGAAAAACACCAGTGAATTGGACTCCGGCAGCAAATACAGCTTTTGAGTCCAGCAAAGAGAGCTTAGCTCAGGCGACTTTGCTGGCTCATCCAAAGTTGGACTCCAACCTCGCGATTTTTAGTGACGCTTCGGACTTTTCGGTCGGTGCCGCCTTACAGCAGTGGTATAACGGTGCTTGGGAGCCACTTATCTTCTTTTCCAAAAAACTCAGCTCCTCCGAGCAGAAATACAGTGCTTTTGACCGCGAACTCTTGGCTATATACCTGGGCGTGCGACACTTCCGACACATGGTGGAAGCAAGGCAGTTTGCGATTTACACTGATCATAAGCCACTGACTTTTGCTTTCCGTCAAAAAGAAAAACAGTGCTCGCCGCGTCAGTTTCGTTACCTGGATTTTATCGGACAATTTTCCACTGACATTCGACACGTTTCCGGTGAAAACAATGTAGTTGCGGACGCATTGTCGCGCATCGAAGAACTGGAAGTTGCCTTAGACTTCGAAGCCCTCGCTGACTCCCAGGAAAACGACGCCGAGCTCAAGAAACTTCAACAAAAAGACTCATCCTTGCAGCTCAAACGCATTCATTTTCCCGGCACCAATGCCACGATTGTATGCGACGTTTCGACACCAACAGTTCGACCATTCGTCACCCAAGCCTTCCGAAGAGCAGCATTTGACACTGTACACCGCCTCTCTCATCCTGGTGCCAACGCCACCGTGAAGATGGTAACACAACGTTTCGTGTGGCCATCTGTCAACAAGGACTGCAGAGCATGGGCGAAAAGTTGTTTGAACTGTCAACGATCAAGAGTGAGCCGGCACGTTACGACACCTGTTGGCGTATTCATGCCACCTTCAGCCAGGTTCGAGCATGTGCACATGGACATAGTGATCATGCCATTGCTCGATGGATATCGCTAGTGTCTCACTATGGTCGACAGATTCACTCGATGGCCAGAAGCCATACCTCTTCTTGACCAGGAAGCAGCTACTGTAGCTGCAGCATTCTACAACCACTGGATTTGTCGGTTCGGCACGCCACTAAGACCACTGATCAAGGCCGCCAATTCGAATCACACCTGTTCAAGCATTTGAACCGTTTGACAGGTACGACTCATCTACGAACCACGGCATACCATCCAGCAGCAAATGGAATGATTGAGAGGTTTCACCGTCAGCTCAAGGCAGCAATCAGATGTCACAACAACCAGCAATGGACCAAGACCCTACTTACAACCCTTCTTGGTATTCGATCTGGCTGGAAAGAAGACCTACAGTCCACGGCAGCAGAAATGCTTTATGGACAGACCATTCGGATTTCAGGAGAATTTCTCTCAGCCAGAGTGCCTCATTCAAGTGAGAGCGTTCCAGAATTCATACAGCAGCTGCGAGAACACATGCAACAACTTCGGCCAACACCGGGGACGCAGCATGGATCCAAGCAGCCCTACGATGGTCCATTCAAGGTCATAAAAAGGTCTGACAAGACCTTTGTCATACATATGCATGGCCGCAATGTAACTGTCTCAATAGAGCGTCTTAAACCAGCCTATATAATATCAAAGGAACTCGAAGACGACGCTGACACATCACCACCTCCGGAGCAAGAATTCTTCATTATTCAAAATAATCTTGCCGCCCCGACGTTGCCAACACCCATCCAACAGACGCCGTGGCGCATTCTGGACCCAACTACAGTCCCAGGACAACAAGAGCTGGAAGAAGAGTGAGGTTTCCTGATCGGCTGCAAGTCGGTTTCTCCTGAAGCTTCTTTACTGGCAGGGGAGTGTTGTGGGGAGTTACCCCTACGTATATTTCTAGCTTTAACATTTGAGTTTAATTTTTTATCATTTAGTTCAATATTCCATATTTGAATTTTCTTATTTTTATCTTGTGTACCTATTGTAGTTCCATTTCATCCAGCTGAGATATTCTATGAAACTTTGCTAACGATCGGAATAACCAAATTGCCTATCCGTAATTAGACTTACCTCCTAATCCGACCAGGACGGCTTAAGTCCCTCAATAACAATTCTCGTATCTATTTATTATTCATTGCACGTTCTGCAATTTTACCTATTCAGATATTTCAATAACCATTCTTATCTTAACAAGATGGCCAATAAGTACAAATTACTATTTTTATTAAGTTTGGGAATTTCGAAGCTATCATAAAGACAAATGGTTGTTCTTCTAGGAAAGTTGAGGGTCATCTGTGTGACCATGTGAATTTCACTTTTTCGTCCTTCGAAAAAGGCAGTTCGTTCGAAGACTTCACCGATTCAACAGCTCGCGATACGAAAACTCCATTGAGTTATATCTGTATATATATATATATATATATATACATACTACAAGTTAATCAATAAAGTTATTTATCAAAGTTATCTTCAGTGTTCGCCTTTGCAATAGAAAAGTCACCCACGAAAAATAATAAATAGGTAATACGATTCCCACGAACCGATATTACCAAATAACTAAGCGAAAACCATTATAAAAAATAAATTTACGGCAGGTGTTCGAATTATCTTAAAAGTGAAGAAACATTGAACAGTCATACTGTTGATTGCCAAAAAACAAACATCTGTAAAATTTTGTTCCCCCACTACGATCACTTAGAATTTCGGAACTTTATACATAAAGAAAATGTACCCTACGTAATCTATGCAGATTTTGAGTCGATTTTGGAACCGTTCGAAGATGTCAGGTGCACTTCTCAAACGGAAAAGTACCAAAATCATTCCATTCAGTGCCGGATTTTATTTCAAGTGTGCATATGACGACACTTCGTCATTTTACGACAACCATTAAGGTTTGGATTCGATAGATTGGTTTGCGCAGCGAATGGGGGGCATAGCCAAAATTGTTAAAGTCAAAACTTTGGATATAGTTCCCATGACCGCATCACCTGTTAAGGTGAACGCGCCATGTTACCACATCTGCTAAAAATCGAAGATATCTGGCTACAAAATTGTGAAAGACCATAATCACTACACTGGTGCCTTTCGCGGATATACGCATGCGATGTGTAAGTTGGCATACAAAAATTCTTTCGCGGTGCCGATCGTTTTACATAATTTATTCGGATACGACAGTCATTTTATTATTCGTTATGGCTAAGAGGGGGCGAGTCAGCTTGTTGCCTGCAAACAAAGAAAAATACACATCTTTCACCCAGTATGACGACAACTCAGACATCAAGTCCTTTGATTCGTTCAGTTTTATGGGTATAAGTTTGGACAATTTGGTTCAGACTTTGACAGTGCACCATTTAAAAATATCGATTCGATGGAAAAGTTGGAAGTTGGAAGTTTGCAACATAACCAAGGCGAAATACGAACATGCGCAGAACGTGTGGCAAACGTTCATCCTCAAAACATGGGGCGAGTACTCTGACTTGTACATGAAAACAGACATATGGCTCTTGGCGGATATTTTCGAGAATTTTTGAAATATCGGTCACGAGACATATGGCCTGACCCCTCGTGGTATTACACCCTACCCGGCTATACGTGGTCTTGCATGTTGGAGTACACCCAGTGCAAGTTGCAAGGACGTCGACATGCTCATGTTCATCGAGCATGGAATTCGCGGGAGCATCAGTAAGTGCTGCAACAGCCCCTCTACTCGTTTGCTATATCTCGAAGTAAATAATATATATGGATGTGCTATAATGGAATATCTTTCGTACGGGGGATTCAAATGGCTCAAAAATACCTTCGATTTGAATATGCTCGAAATGTCAGACACTTTGGCAATCGTATTCTCCAAGTCAAATTGGAGTACCCCGAACACTTCCATGACAAACACAAAGATTTTCCATTGTGCGTCGAACACCGTACTCCTCCACCTTGTATAACAAGGAAATCTACACTACAGGGTGTTGAAACACGGACGCACGGACTTGTACTTAATAAAATTCACAAAGTGCTGCAATTCATCAAATTAGCCTAGCTCAAACTCTACATTGAATTGAATACGAAATTACGCGCAGAAGCAAAAATCAGTTTCGGAAAAAATTACTACAAATTAGCCAATAACGCAGTATTTGGAAAAACTATGGAAAACATACGGAAACACCGTGTAGTGAAAATGGTCTCGAAATGAGAGGGGCTATATGGCGCAAAAATTTTAATTACCAGCCCGAATTTCAAGAATTGCGCTATTTTCGATGAGGACCTTGCTATTGACATGGCAAAGAAGGATCTGCTGTTTAATAAGCCCCTGTTGATCGGAATGTCGACACTTGACATTTCCAAGGTGTGCGTGTATGATTTCCATCACGGCTTTATGATGGAAAAATACACGAGCGATCAGTACAAGTTGATGTACACGGATACTGACTCGCTGATTTACGAGATCAGATCTGATGACATTTGAAAAATTCGATATAAATGACTAATCCACTAAGTACCCGTATGGCATTCACCTTGCAAACGAAAAAGTCCCAGGCTTGATGAAGGACGAAGTGAATGGTCAAATTATGACGGATTTCGTAGGACGCTCAAAGCTGTACACCTATCAGATACAGGGTGTTGTACAAAATAAAATCACTTTTGATGATCATGTGAAATATTGATTGAAAGTTTGATTTTGTGAACGCAATAACTTATCGGGCAAATTAATTCTAAACTTGTACAGATTTCTTTGGATTATTATATTTTTTGTCATTTTCAGATTGTGGAAGGTTACAAACCCAAGAAATTATGTCAAGAATCATGTGGAATGTTTGGAAAATCGGTCTGAGAAAATCACACCTTAACGCTGTATTCGCCCTTTTGCGCACAACATTTTCAGTAATGATCGCACAAAAATCGCTCTGAGCCCACATGACGATAATCGGTGTTTGATTGCTGGCTCTCATGATACTCTGCTACTCTAATATGTAATTGTTTCATATAAAGAAACTTAGTGTGCCCGCCATGGCAGATAGTTTGCAGAATTCGAGTTATCAAGTAATCATCACTAGCACATTTCATTGACACTTCACCTTTGCCGTGGTCCGTCACGGAGAATATTGTCAAAATGTGGTCCGCCGAAAAATTAGGAGAATTAGTAGACCATTTTACTGAAGATGTCTGTTGCGTATGGTTGAATCAGTACTATATTCCGAACTACTGATTCTATCTGTGTTATACTTGTTTGAAAGCCTTCAAAAAGGCCATGCAACACCATACATTTCACAGTATCATAGACCATAAACACATCGGCCACAATTCGAATAACTAGAACCAATTGTATCGAAATCTTTCATCATGTTGTCACAACAGATTTGACGAGGTGCTATTCACGCTGAAAACGAGCGATTTGTGTCATTATGACTTACATTTATACCATTACAGAGGTCGTCGTTTCGAAACACCTCCTCCATATCACCGCTTCATTGGCTCTGGCGATAAGGATTCTGATCTTGATTTAATTATTGCAAAAACACACAAAATATGCAAAATATGAATGATAAAATTGTGGAAAACTGTATAGTTATTATAATTATATTGTAATTATTATACTAGTATGTATCAATAGATGTATAAAATTAATCTTCTCGACTTTTCTTTTGTTGGATGAATCTTTAAATTGAAAAAATGCATCTTTTTTGATGGTAGAAATGATGGTTTTTTTATCTTGAAAATGACCAATTTTTAGCTAAAAAAAGCACTTTTTTCAATTTTAGCTCAAAAAACAGCACTTTTTCGATAAAAAGAGTACTAATTTTTAGTTCAAAAACAGCACCTTTTTCGATCAAAAAGACACTCCAAATTTGACATGGTGGTCGAAATAAGCTGAAAGTTCAGTGACTGAATTCAGTGAGACTCATCCACTGAAGAATTTCACTCAACCCAAATTTTCCATGCTTTTCTTATAGGGTCTGGAAATTCAGTGAAATTGAATGGAAGGACCACGCACACTCCTTATGCAAAAAGTGTTTCGGTCAAATTTTCCAAATTTTTAGTATGTTGTTGAACTCTGCTTCCTGAACAAAAGTTACCATAGGCACACAAAAATTCTATGTATAGTTTACGAGATACAGAGTGTTGAAGTTGTAAGATGGAACTTTCAGGCCATTATTGGCTGAACTTTATTGCTGGGAATATCACAAAATTATTGGTGGATTTTCGATCTATACCGTACTACTATACTTGGCCAGTGCAATGATATGCTTTTTAAGCATTTTTAACCTATACCTCACATGGCAGATTTGAAACCTCACTGAAGAATGTGGCCAAATTGTTCAATATTCCGATAGCAGATATTATTTTTATATTTGTTAGTATTCACCAATTCCATTAGCGTGATTTTCATTGATTTCATGGTAAAGGAACTTTCCGTTTTCATTTCAAAGTATGAAGGAAGAAAGAATCAATATTGAATTTGTCCATAGTGTGAATTTATATAGTTACATTAGTATTTTAAGTAAATACCTATATACTGACCGACCCCGTATTTCTTACTTTCGACTAGCCCTATTTAAATAGTTATTCTGTATATTCTCAGTGGGAAAAAAGTTGGGAGCTACTTTGTGAGGAATTAGTTTGAACTATGCTTCAAATGAATAATCATACGATCGGATTTTCAGCATCTCCATCCATTAATTGAAAACTAGACATAGAAAATTCCTGTATATTCCACAGAAGTTCATGTGATATATCCCCTATACAATGTGAAGAAATAAGGAAAATTGACCGGTTAGTTTTTTTTTATACAGGGAATTTCGCTGATTTCTGGTAATATTAGTCTGTATTCTTAAGTCACACTGTATAATATTCAAAATGTACGTCCTGTCAAGTGGCTACATAGCACATATAACTGGTGCACTGAATTGATCCAATCAGGTAATCCAAAGAATATATAACAGAAACACTTATACTTTCAATCTCCCCTGTATATTTAAGGAAAAATCATATATTTTGGAATCAGTCAATCTTACTGAACACAAAAAATGTAATTTTCATACGATCCGACTCATGACGTTGATACTCCATTCTGAAATTATTTTCATTTTGTGTAACTCGGAAAAAGTCATGATTTACCCTGTATACAGTTTTAAAAAATGCTTGAAAAACATACAATTGCACTGGCCAAGTATAGTAGTATGGTATAGATCAAAAATCCACCAATAATTTTGTGATATTCCCAGCAATAAAGTTCAGCCAATAATGGCCTGAAAGTTCTATCTTACAACTTCAACACTCTGTATCTCGTAAACTATACACAGAATTTTTGTGTGCCTACGGTAACTTTTGTTCAGGAAGCAGAGTTCAACAACATACTAAAAATTTGGAAAATTTGACCGAAAGACTTTTTGCATAAGGAGTGTGCGTGGTCCTTTCAGTGACTGAATTCTGTGACACTCAACTGAGATTCAGCCACTCAGCCACTGAAAAACGGACCGCCACCATGTCAGATTTGGTGTGTTTTTTTCACTCAAAAAGAGCATCGTTTTTCAGTCCAAAAATTTGCACTTTTTCTCAGTCAAAAAGAACATCTTTTTTGGCTCTAAAAATAAGCACCTTTTCACTATTAAAAATGATCCATTTTTGAGGCTGAAAAGCTCGATTTTTTAGAATAAAAAAAATAAACAAAAAAGTTTCCATCTTGGGTATAGTGGATTCATGAGAGCTATATGTTGATAGAGCATTACAATTTCTTATCTACTCGCTCGAGGAAGGGATATCGACGTAAGCTGTTAATTCGTCGGGTGGGATAACAGGATGGCGCACAGTAGTGCGTGTCTCTTATTTATGTGGTATCATCAAATCATTGCGTTCCTTGTTGCTCGCGTAGATTTCTGTCTATACCCTAGATGAAAAGTTTCCGATACTGTATGTTTTTAACCAAATGTCTACAAGTTAGAAACACCACAGAACGCTTATTCATAAAACATACACGACACATCATTATAGTGTTCTGTGGTGAGGCTGCATCATCTATGGCTTACTGTCATCTGTCAGCTTGCTGTCATCTGTTACTCGTCGCATTGCGATATCAGCGCTAACTGTCGGTGAAGTGTTATGTCACTCGTCGCACTAAAATATCAGCGCTAACTGTCGATGAATGAAGTGTCCTCTGTCGCCGGCCTTTGTTCAGGAGTATAGCCCGGCTCTTGTTGAACCACTTTTATTTTTCTATGTTACATGTGACCACGCCCACATCTAGCGTTCGACTGACAGTTTGAGTGCTTGCGGCTATGTGAGTAAGAGTGCAACGCCAATGAATCATTGTCATTCTAACGGTAGAACAGGAAGGTCATGTATGTGATAAATAGTCTGCTGTTCGGGCTACATCTACCTGGATAGCAATACTGCGGACCTGGTACCAAATTGCAGAAGAGGTTGGCACACAGAGACGCTGGTGTGAACCCCCTAGACTCTGCTTGCAGGTTCCACAATATCACATATTCGCAAAGCAACTCTCCGAACGACAGATACAAGGCTGACTGGGTGCTGGAAAATCGAGCTTGGGAACGTGTTAAGACACAAAAATCGGCGAGAAAGGTAATTTGGGCATGGGAATGAAGTCAATGGCCTCTGCCTCTGGTGCAAAACGGCCAAGGACAAAGAGGTCGTTCCAGAAGGAAATTGTCTCGAAAATCATCATCTGCGGAAGACGCTGAAACCTGACCAACTGAAATATATGAGTGCAAATGCTCTGCGAAAATCGTCGTGGATATCACTGTATGCAGCCCGAGCTTAAGTCGAAAAATTGGGCCGTCGCAAAAACATAAAAGTACACCGAATAATACCTTTTGAAGCAAAGAGTGAGGTTTTGCTGCCTTTGCTTCCCATCTTTGCAGCTTTGGGGGCACTGGGATCGTTGGCTGGTGGTGCCAGCATCATAGCCAGGACAATCATCTCGAAAAACGCTCAGAAAAAATTGGACGAAGAGAAGCGTTACAATACTGCGATGGGAAACATCAGAAAGCAGGGATCTAGCTCGTTTATGCGCAAAACAAATCGCGGAGGCTATGGTCTTTTCCTCAAGAAGTTTGCAAAAAACTCCCAGTGAAGCTGTCCAATAGCAAGCGACCTTTGTAAGATGTGGACTCGGTCAAGTACGCCAAACGCCTGAAAATTCCTAATTTCATTGGAGTTTTCATGAGCAATAACCTACCTCATACTACGCCCACGTACAAAGAGTGCGCCATTGTCAATCTGCACTCGATAAAGAATTGGTAGCTTACGTGAAGAGTGGACGTTGTGAAATACTCTGACAGTTTCGGAAATTTGACACCGCCAGTGGAACTCGTCCGATATTTGAATGGCGGTGGAAATGCGACAATCTACTACAACAACGATCGCTATCAGACATTTGATCAACACAATCAATTGCAGTCATTTATGTTTGGAATTTCTCTATGATCAAACAAACGATAGATAGTACCAACACCAGCAAAAAGACGGTGACCTTTAATGAAGAGCGTAATTAAAAATTGTTTAAAATTGTTTTTTCCGTTAACCAGCTGTCGTCCCCTTACGAACGGCAGCCCTCAAATGTCGAAACTTGTGCGAGCCAAGGATTAGCGAGGTCTTACCTTTTAACGTAGGATTTCTAGCACTTTCTCGGGCCATCAGATAAAAATCTGTAGTCGCTAAGGATTCGAACCTAGCCGACCAGCAGTCAATGGTTTCGAACGCGAAAGCCTCAACCACTGAGCTACTTGACCCTAATACAGTTCATTATATGGTCGTGTGGCGATTTGCATTCAACACTTCGCGCAAATCCGATTGGGAACTTATGGCCATCGACAGAATTTGTTCCGCCAGACGAATCTCCAAACTTGCCTACATAATTGACACCATTTCAGATGTGGAATACAGAAGGCGAGTGTGGAAGTCTTTAAATAAAACTGCATAGCCCCCAAAAGGTCTTTGCTGTTCACCATGACAGGTCACACTTCTACGCTGACCACAGACTTTTCTCCGCCAATTCAATCGGACGAAGACAACAGCACTTACGGCTTGGTTTTCATTAGTACAACAGCATACCCAATATAACCAAAGGGAAATTCTATTACTGTGCCAACGGAGCGCCATCTCTTAGCACCATCAACATACCCACTGGCTGTTACGAAATAAGCGATATTGCCAAGTTTATTCACAAACACATCGAGAAACCTGGAAAGGCGAAGAAGAAGAGAGAATCGGAGATTGAGAGAGACAACAAAAACACTAAATCAGCAGTGTTCTCTCTCAAACCTAATACCAATACGCTACAGTACGAAATTTACAGCAAGTACCATACCATAGACTTTACTTCAGAGGACTCCATCGAACGACTGTTGGGTTTCTGACCTCGAATACTCGAAGCTGGACTCATTCACGTGCCTGACCTGCCCGTAAACAGCTCACATTGACAGTAATGTCACATCGGGCGCTTTCTCAACAATCGACCCTCCCATACGATATACCAGTTGCCGTTCGAGAAGATACCGGATTTGCCACCGACAAAACTCCCTCGAATCTCATCTATCTGCCTCTGAACAAGACGGAAATAAACAACATAACCTTGAATATTCTCGATCAGAACTTTCGTAGTGTGAATTTCCATCATCATCGTACGACTGGTGTTGCGCAAGCTGTCAAATAGGGTTGGTATTTGATTTGTACGACGATCAACAGCATAAAAGTGTTGAAAGCACAGGCGTCAGTTCAGTCGCGCAGACGCAGTCAACGAGAGCATACACCAAACATACGCTCTCTCTCTCTCTCTCAAGCATACAATTCCTCATATCTTTAGGACATCATGTTGTCAAAACAAGTGTTCGACGAGTACAATCATTCAAAATTCGATGAATCTATCCAGAGGGTGGAGACTCGAACGCAGGACCTATTAGAGGCACTGGGCACATATGGATAATAGGCCCCCTATGATCATAAAAAAGCACTATTTTGTCAGAATAGACAAATAACGTATAAATGAATGAAGCAAAATTTTTATTTCGTGCAGAAATATATTTACAAAATCGTAGCAGAGCGCTTTTGACTAAAAAGTTATCATCAGTGCTTACTCGTCAGGTATTCAGGAGCCAAAAGCCATAAAAACATATGTTGGGAACTTTATGTGTAACACTGTATATTGGTTTTAGTTCGAAAATATGAATAGGACATTCATAAAATCTGTTGTAGAATCATCTGCGGCTGAAAGACAAGCTTTAGTCCCTATTCTCCATCGTTCAAGATGACCTCTTGGGAGGTATTCATGTTGAAAAGAGGGCTTGTGCCGGGAAGTAGTTGTTTTCTGTTAGATATTACAAATAAATCACATTTTTCATTTTTCAATTTTCATGGAGAATGTTCCCCCTTTTCAACTGTATATCGGATTTGAACATTCTTTAGAAATATCTGGATTCTCGTGTAGTATGTATAAATGCGTTCAATAATTTTATTTAATAAAATTACAATCTCTGAGACCTCACATGGAATAGAGAAATTAGTGCCTATTTTTTTTTTAAATAGTTGTTGAATTTTTGAAAACATCAATTAAAAAAAATTTATTCAAACCATCAGCAATAATAATGTCGTTACTGCATTTTGGTCGTTTCACTTGTTTCTTTAAAATAAATCACATGACATCTTCAGTCACTAGTTGAAGCTCAAGTTGAAGCTCAATTTGAAACGAACCCAGGGATTCAAAGTTAGGTGATTAACTACTCATTGACAGGCAGCTAACAATTTTATTGTTTTAACCAATCCAAGGTTCATTCAAATTTCTAATGCGTTATGAGGAACGCAAACAGAATCTAAGTGAAACGAGAACGTTTTTCGATTTAATTCCGAGAGTTCCACAATCCTTTGACAGATGTTTCTCGTTTACCCACTTATACAAATACGACTAAAAAAGATGCCTAACTTGCAAACGTATTATTCAATTATTTGTTGGAACTATAACATGTTGTAAAAATTCTCCCCTACTAAGTGTTTGACAGTATACTTTTTTAAGCAAAAAATAAAAAGTTACCTAAACATTTATCAGATATTATATGCATAATTTAATTCAGTTTGATACGATCTTCCATTGAAAAGTATGTATGATGTATGAATAAACAAAGGAATGAATAAAGACATTGGTGATCATGAAATTAGTAAAAAATCTCAATTCTCATATTCAAATTCAGAATAAAATGTATTCCTTCACATTGAACACACCGCATATAGCAAAATAAAATAAATGCAATGTTGATTTTCAATACAGATTTGAATTGCATACCAGCATTAACCATTTTTACAATGACATCCATCTTCATACATGGTATTTCCTTATATTCGTGAATATGCAGGGTGAACTATGACTACTTAACGAAAATTATCCAATGTGCTCTCCCCACGTGAAAATGCGTTTCTCTGTTTATCTTCTTGATCAAACTGAAGCTGTTTATTTGAAATAAAGTTTTATTGACATGACAACCAATAGGAGGTTGCAAATACATGATTTTTGAAGAACACAACACATAACGAGAAAAATTCAATACTATTGATTTCGAGCAAACTTCCTCTATTCGCGAACATAACGTTCTTTAGAGCACAAATCACATTAATTCCAATCAAATAATGGCCCTTTGAACAATCAAGTCAGTAAACGCTGTGACACATTAAAACTGACAGACTGCATTTGTCAATTCGCTTTGCCACATATATGTAGACATAGTATATTATGCTTTATTTATTGTAGGTGATGAGTTTTACACAGGCGGAGTGACAGGTTCATTTCAGTGGCGCGGTAAGGAAGGTTTACAACTTAATATTCATATGAATTACCTCTGATTTCTTTGAAATTTCACAGGTGTGTTTCTATATGATAGACCCCATTGAATTTTCGTTAAGTGGTGGTATTATTATTATTATATTATTATTATACACAAAGCTTCTCGCCATATTTGCTGTGGCGTACACATACACTCAATCGTTTGCGTGTTTGTAGTGTTATCAGACATTTGCTATATTTGTTTTAGCCTCATAAATACACATCCGATTTGTTGTGGCATCGATGCCAGAATTAAGGAAAACTAATGGGAGATATCTTGATAAAAAAGTGAGTGTTTTGTGACGTAACTTGAAGTACAGTATTACAGAATTTTATTACAGAATGGCTGTTGCCAGTATTCTGAATTGATTACAATTGGGGTGATAAGTGGGGTGCCACTTTCAATGCGAGGGCCTGCACGTGTGTGTGTGTTAGTTGTACACTGATAAATATGTGCGCATTCTGTCCTATATTCATATGACATTCGCAATGTTTATCAGTGTACTCCGAATTAACGCCATGTTTACAGGCTATGTAATTTTGACAGCTGTCCTGTCAAACGATTTCAAACCTCAAATATTTTTGTACTGTACATTAATCCACCTTACGAGATAGGCAAAGTTGTCGTTTCTTTTTTCAATCAAAACAATCGACAAATAAACAAATGGACTAAAATGACTCAAGATCTCATGAACGATTGATATTTGCCTGTGCTAAAGGCCGAAATTCCACCAAATGCTAATCGCATACAAACTGAGACAAGTATTTCGCAATAGGTAACACTTCCGACGACACTAGTATGATGCTACTAGCATCGCCGGCAGAGGTGACGACCACTCGAACGACGCCTACTGTGCCCCGAATGCAGATGTCGACGACGCCGAAGAGTTCCTGATCACAAGACGTCTATGATGAATCCATGTTCTTCGTGAGTTTGGCGCCGATCTACCAATTGGCCGAGTCATTCTACAAGTTCCTGATCTCAATTAGGCAAAGATACGCAATTGCCAATGAAAAATACTTATATCACTTCTGGTACTGATGTGTAATTTTCGAATAAAAAATAAATGATTTTCCACTCCATTTTGCATTTATATTTCAATGCTCAACAGAGCTACGTGACACACGAATAACCTTGTAAAATCTCACAGTATTGCGTCTCTCATTTAATTCCGAGAAATGTTTCTGTTCCAACTCATGTGTAAATAACCTTGAATCTAATTGCTCCCAGCGAAATGGCTTCCATACATTGCCGGCAGACGATACATTTTTCCACTAATTTCGTCTCAAATGAACACGTGCAGTCTGTCTGAGGCACTGTTTATCTCTTATTGAACTCCGCTTATGTCAACAAACCCAGCGAGCCGGTAAGATAAACAAAACCCAGTGGCGGCGGCGCTCACCAGTGCCAGCGTCAACAACGTGAAAATTGACTAAAAATCAAAGTTTCGCAGGGACGTTTCTCGTAAACGCACCGAGCCCCCCGCACTTTCCCCCAGTCGATTGGAGACGCCCAATTCTAACGCCATCTTCCACAGGGGTGTTCCTCGTCAATGACCCAACCTATCGCACTTTTCCCCAGCCGATTCTTGTAGCTCAATTCTATACATTTATGACGCCAAAACGGCACTAATGACGCCTCTTCTGCAATGGCGTTCGTCGTTGACACTTCTTGCCCGTAGCACCACCCTCGATGACGAGAACTCGAGGACAAGATAAAAACATCAAAGTGCGGCCAAACGGGAGTCGACTCTGCGTCTTTATAGGGTGCTTTCCTTTTACGTCTCCAAACCCATAGCATCACCTCCTGAGTCACAACGACAATCTAGGTACTCAATGAAAAATTCATTTTGGACACTGACGCCAGTAACGGAGGACTTGGAACCGTCCTGTCCCCAGATCCAGAAAGGACAAGAGGAGGTCATTGGGTATTTCAGTAAAACCCTTAGCAAACCGGAGCGCAATTATTGTGTCAGCAGACGGGAACTGTTGGCTGTAGTAAAATGGGTAGAACATTTGTACAAATACGTCTACGGAAGGAGATTCCTGGTGAGGACTGACCATGCAGCCCATAATGACTTTTACAGTTCAAAAACCCCGAAGGACAGGTAGCACGCTGGATCGAGCGACTTAAAAAATTTGATTTCGACATCGAAAATCGAGCAGGGTGCAGTGACAAGAACGCAGATGCACTATCACGGAGACCATGTCCAGACGACTGATCACATTGTCGTCGATCAGAGGAGAAGGACATCTGGGACTGACAAATACTCTGCAGAGACTGAGACAATGGTTCTATTGGGCTTATTGTCAAGCTGACGTTAAGGACTGGTGCAGGAAGTGTGCCGTATGCGCTGCTAGCAATGGACCTCGAACTCGACCTAAGGCCCCGTTGCGTCAGTATAACGTAGGCAGCCCATTTGAAAGTTTTTCAATAGATATCGCTGGCCCGTTTCCCGAATCTGACCGTGAAAATAAAAACATTCTTGTAGAAGCATACGCCCTACCCAATCAGGAAGACATTACCGTCGCAGATGTCTTGGTCAAATAGTGGATATGCCGATTCGGTGTCCCATTGGACTGCATTCGGACCAAGGTCTAAGGCTTATGTCCTTAAATGGTGGTGCAACCCAAAATCTGTAAAGTCCACTTAAAAGTCCTAAGGTCACCTCAAGTAGGACCGGTGCAAATAGCTGTATATCTTGTCGAACCTTGATGAAAAATGATTTTCAAATATAATGTTATTTTCTTGGTGTTAACGTTGTATGTTTCTAGTTCATCCACCGTCTATCATTATTGTGAAGTCGTTATTATCATGAACGATATATGATTACATATTTCGATATTATTAAAAAGAACTTTGTTCATATAATGAAATTATTCATTTTTAGGGGACTATTCTACTTACGGAAGGAGTGAAGACATTAGTTCGATGCGGAGTGCACAGTCAGCTGGTAATTACCTTTTTACTTACATCATCTTTATCTATAACTCAGTATTTATTGAAAGTTTTATTTTATTTATTTATTTATTTATTTATATACGGACATGCCAATTTACAAAAAACATAATTATTTAAGAGACAATGTTTAAGTTACAATCATAATCAACTAAAACTAAATTACAACAAATGAATGTGCCTCATTTAATTTTTGAATGAATATGTGGTTGTGTCGAACAAATCAATTGTTTCATAATTTTTATTTGCCAATTTCACTACCCTTGTAATTGACTCATTTTGGCCATAGTTTGTACTGTGATGAGGAACCATGAACAGTTCTGAAATTCTTGTTCTTCTGGGATTAACATTCAGTTTAAAGAGTTCAATTAAATTTGGACAACTTATAGATCCATTTACTCCATTTACAACTTTGTGCAGGAATCTCAGATCAATCTCAGCCCTTCGATGTTCCAAACTTGATAAGTTCAAAATGTCAGAATATTCATAGTTTCTCCTCTGATATCCAAGTTTGTATGCGCATGACCTTAAAAATTTATTTTGGACTTTCTCAATTCTACTGATATCCGCCTGATAAAATGGACACCATATCGTACAATTATATTCAATAACTGATCGAACGAGAGAGCAGTACAATATTTTATAAGTGCAAAGGGAAAATTTATCTGAAGATCTTGCAATGAAGCCCAATAATTTAAATGATTTAGAAACAATGTTATCAATATGTGTCTTAAATGTAACTTTGGAATCAAATAATATGCCAAGGTCTCGAACACTATCAGCCACTGATAAATTAACATTTTTCACTTGGTAAGAGTATTGAATTGGATTCATAATTCTCGAAAATGTGATTTGATAACATTTGTTTATATTAAGATGAAGCATATTTACATCGCACCAACGGGACAAATTGTTCAAATCTATTTGCAAAAATTTAGCATCACAGACATTGTCAATGACCCAGAGTTTGAAGTCATCAGCAAACATCAAGTGGTAACTGTGTTGTATTACTTCTGATATATCAATAATAAATAACAAAAAAAGTAGTGGACCGAAATTTCTGATGACACAGAACCAGCACATTTGACACATTGAGTCCTACCTCTCAAATAAGAACCAATCCAGTTCAAAAAGGTACCGTCAATGCCTAAAGCAGAGAGTTTTGCAATTAGAAGGTTATGATTGACTCTATCAAATGCTTTTGAAAAGTCAGTATAGATAGAGTCAACCTGGTGCCTTTCCTCTAAACTGTTTTAAAGAAAATGTTGATAAGTGAGCAAATTTGTGTTAGTGGATCTTCCTGAGGTGAAGCCGTGTTGGTTTTCATTAATTATGTTCCTGGTGTCATGAGTGAGCTTCTTAGTAATCAGACAGTCGAGTAATTTGGGGATTTCAGATTGTTTACACACAGGACGATAGTTCTTTATGTCATCTCTCTCTTTTTTTGGGTGTTTCAACCTACAGTCTCATAATGAAAACAAGGTTAATTCAAAGCAAATTGCCCTGTTAAGTTACTGCATTTACAAGATTGTTACAGGTCACTTTGACCCCGAGTCCAGGGGTGGGATTCTGTGTACCATAGAATTCTATTGTCGACAGTTTTGTCTCTTTCTCTGCCATGAATTCAACCATAATGTCATCTCATTTTTTCTATCGACAATAGAATTCTATGGTACACATCCACGTGCTCCTGACAACGTCAGTGATGGAAGTAATACTTCAGCGGTCCATATGGTATGGACAAAAGCACTGTGGCCAGAGAGGCAGACTTAGGGTGCGTATTCACTAGAGCATTCGTTCTGCATGAGCACCGAATGAGCCCTGCTCATTGCAATGTGCAATGAATGTGCTGCTCGATTCCAGATCAGGCTGCCTCAAGCATTCTGTTCATGCTCAAATCAGCGTCCACACTATCCGAGCATTTGCTCGTTCAGTGCTCATTCTGTGCTCATGCGGAACGAATGCTCTAGTAAATATGCACCTTTAACTTGTCTTTGCTGGGCTCCGAACCTGGGTACCTCCTTCTTTTAGATGATACCATCACAAATAAATTATTGGCAATAGGGAGGGGGGAAAGAAATATTGAATCTGTTTCATAAATAAAACACGAATTGAAATCAATGAATATTCTTATTGGTGTTCTGTGGCCTGGATCACCGGTTTATATGATGACATTTGACATTGATGACTATGACATATGACAGTTGTGTTATGTTTTATTGAGAAATAAATACCGGAAAAGTAAATAATGGATAAGTATGTTTTGGTTAAGTTTTTGAGAAATGTATTTCAATAACAAATATTTTCTTAGATTTTTAATGAAAACTTCAAAGCCAAAAGAGACAGTCGAAGATGAAAATAAACCTATGGAAATAACACAACCCTCAACATCTAAAGAAGAGAGAATAGAAAAAAAATCTGCCCATGCGATTTCAAGTGACAGTGATGATAGCGTTCCATCCCACAGAGGATCGACTAAAAAGAAAAAGAAAAAGAAATGTTACAAACAAAAGTTTACAGAATCTTGGCTTAAGGATGAAAAATTCAATATCTGGTTGATAAAAAATCCAAGACAACAAAATGAGCCTTTTTGTATGTTATGTTCCAAGGCAATTATGGGTGGAATCAGTCATATTAATAGGCATGCAGCTACTACAGTGCATAAGAAGAAAGAAAAATCTGCTAAAGCAACTCCACGGGTGACAGAGTTTTATAATAAGAAAAAAAATGATAAAATCGCTGTTCAGGTGAAAGCTGCAGATTTGAAAATGGTAGCATTTATCGCTGAACATAATTTGGCTTTCTCTGTCTTGGATCATCTGCCAAAATTAATAACATCAATTTGTCCTGACTCGCAAATTGCAAGAAGAGTGAAATTAGTTAGGAAAAAAAGGAACAAAAATTTGCAAAGAAGTTATGAAGCGAGAACATTTGTTTGTCTTATCTAAAATACTACAGAAAACCAAATTTTCATTCATTATAGACGAAACCACAGATGTTTCAACTTCGAAAAGTTTGGCATTGGCTGCTCGTTTCTATGATAAGGCTTCTGAAAGAGTTTGTGATAAATTTTTGGCATTAATAAAGATTGAAAATGCAACAGCAGATGGCATTTTTGCAGCTATTTCCAAATGTTTTGAGGAAAATAAAATTCCAGGGAAAAATTTAATTGGGTTTGGAGCAGACAATGCCTCTACCATGATGGGGTACAAAAATGGGGTTCAACAAAAATTGCTGGAACTCAACCCTGATTTGTATGTATTAGGTTGCACATGTCATTCTTTAAATTTATGTAGTAGTGCTGCCTGTACCAAACTTCCAAATGCAGTCGAAGAATTGACAAGAGACATTTATTCTTATTTTTCACACAGCAGCAAACGAATCGAGTCATTCACAGAATACCAATTATTTACGGAAACTGAAACACATAAAATATTAAGACCTTCACAGACAAGATGGTTAAGCTTACAGTCGATTGTTAACAGGATTCTTGAGCAATGGCCAGCTTTGCAATTATTTTTTACCAATGAGGCTTTAGCAGAAAATATTAAAAAAGCCGAACATATTTTAGCTGCTTTAAATAACAACATTTTTAAAATATACTTTTTGTTCCTGTCGTATATTCTAGATATAGTTAATAAATTGAATGTAGAATTTCATATACCATGCACTCAGTAAAGTTACAGGTATGTACAAAACTGTATTAAAGAATTTTATGCGACGAGATTATGTTGATAAACATTTGTTACATTTAGATCAGATAACCTTCCATCCTGCTAACTACTTACAATTAAGTGAGATTTATGTTAGTGCTAAATGTGAACTTATATTATTAAAGCAGTCTGTTTCAGATGATGAATTGAATAAATTTAAGATATGCTGCTTAGATTTTTATATCCAATTATGCAAGGAAATAAAAAATAGATTCAAATTTCATGACCCTGTGTTAAATTTTGCAAAAAATCTGGATCCTAAAGTAGTAACAGCATCGCCAGCACCTATTATGCCAATGTATCTTAAATTTAATTCTACGTTTCAAAATCTGGACGTGGAAAAATTAAGTTCCGGGTGGAGGAGTATCGCTAATAATGATATTTTATTGTCACATGTTAATGAAACCATCCAAGAGTTTTGGACTATTGTATTTGAAATGCGAGATTTAGTAGGAAATTTAATGTTTTCCAACTTGACTCCTTTCGTTCAAGGTTTTTTTGCTCTGCCGCATTCTTCTGCAGCAGCAGAAAGAATTTTCTCAAGCCTCAATATAATCAAAACAAAAAATAGAAATAAATTGCATATAAGTACATGTGAATCCCTGCTGCATACCAAATCATTAATACTTGAATCATGTTATAATTTTGAGCCATCTCAGCATCTCATAAATTTAAACATTAACTTACAATTTATTTTTGTCAGAGTATTCATTTTGTTTTATTTCAAATTCTTACCATTGAATGATTTATTTGTTTTGTTTATTTTTTGACATTAAGAGTTCAGTTAAGTTATTCATCATCCTATGTTTTATTTTGAAGTATTTATTGTATTTATACTATGTAACCCAATAAAGTTCTTATCGTTTTATTGAAAGTTTATTCCCATTCTGGTAAAGGTGAGTTTCCAATGCCGCTTTTTTGCTTTTCGCGTCACGCATTCTGATTGGCGAATTCCAGACACTATTGACATTCGCCAATTAGAAGGCGTGACGCGAAAAGCCAAAAAGTGACATTGGGAACCCACCTCGACTGTGATCGATTTTGGAGCTGTCACTTGTCATTCTGCTGCTACCAAAAAGGAACAAGGAAACAAAAAAACGCAGCTTACATTTTTTTAAATCATCTGTCAAATCTAGTACGATCTATTATAATTGCGTACTAAATTTTAGTACGTAGTGCCGCTACTAAAAACCCAACGCTGGCTACAGTCGGGTTGAAGCTCTACTAGCATACACAAGCTACCTTCAGGAACGAGATATACTTCTCAATGTGAAACTTTCAAAATCTACTCGGTGTTGCACCCGGGAGTACCTCCTTTTAATGCGGAACTGGTATTCAATTTGAATATGACACCTATGAATTAATCTTCTTGTAATTTCAATTCAAGCTGTAGAAACTACAAAGACAAAATTCTCAAGAAGGCTTCCGGAAGGAAACCTCCCTCTATTGTGGAACGGTTATTTAATTTTATGGTATTATTGAATATTAAGCTTCCTTCAAGTTGAGTCTTCATTAAAATAAATTAACATCATAACAACGTATAATACATTAGTTACTTTATAATACCCTAGGTACCAAATGGCACGCTAAAATGACAATAACGTGACATAAACAAAGTTGGTTTGAAGGATGTAGACGATGCAGTAACTTGATAACGTACATTTCGGACTCCCATCGTCTTAATAGTTGAAAGATTTTTACTTTTTTTAATTTTTCACTACGTTTCAATTGCAATCGTCTTCAGGTGAATACTGACAAATTGAGTATATACACGATGCTTTATAGGTCTGTGGGTATGGTGTAATTACGATGTAATTAAGCGCAATCTTGTGGCGTGCGTGGTTTCGCGCTTTTTCTCCCTCCAAAGCGGTCCATGAGCGGTCTCCATACGTTTTTAATTTTCACCCTCGGTTGACTGAAGGCACCGTTTGCTTCTATAAAGGCGGTTTCTATAAAGAAAACTAGCCTCGTCCAGGCGTGGTCGGCAATTCCCGATTTAGATGTTTTCACCCGTCCACTTTTTGTGTTCAGCTATTCTTACAGATAATGACCTCTTGGTCTCTCCGATATAGTAATCTACACATTCGGACTTCCATCGTCTTAATGGTTGAAAGATTATTACTTCTCTCAATTTTTCACTAAATTTCAATTGTTTGAATCTGCAATCTTCAGGTGAATACTGACAAATTAAGAATGGACAAGGCGCTCCATACCGTTAAAATTTGCAGTCGCGGGGATGAAATGGAACGGTCGGTAGGCGGTAACAAAAAAGTCATAAATCAACAGCAGAAACGTAAAGGAATTGTAGTAAATTGCGTCACTGTGAATCGCATGCAAAGGTTTTCCACCTGAATGCTGCCTCGCGCCTCGCTACGGCAAACACTTCTTATCTGTTTTTATGATTTTTATAAATCGGTAAGGATTGGTTTGTTTGTCTCGGATACATGATTCTTGAATAATGGTGAGTTTTAATTTATTTTGTACTCACATACTCATGTAGAAAGAATAATTTCGCAACCTTGAAGAGTGTTTTGTGCGAAAATATACTGTTTGTAACGGTAACGGTAACTCGGTTAGTAGAGGTTCAAATTTTTTGAGAAATGTAATATTAATTTAATTATTTATTATTGACAAAACTATAAAAAAGTTGATTTGTGGATATGCCGTGTGTCTATCTTCCGAATTCCGTAATTTTTAAGTGGATTTGTGAAATGTGCAAAATCGATAGATACACCAATAATATACACTGAGGGGTCTAGTCGTCTTAACTTATATACACTGCTCGCCAGCAGCGATGGAACCACCGAAATTTCTGAAAAACTCAGTTGGAGGCAGAATAGGTCAAATATGTCTTCGAATTCATAATCCAATGCACCTGAAAAAACTTCATTTCTGAAAATCGAAATTAAGGTAGTGGTAAAATTGTTATTCCGAATACGAATTCGAAGATAGTTTTGACCTAAATTGCATCCTCTTATGATTTTTCGGAAATGACTTCTCCAAGAACAGTCGTTATATTTTTACTACATCTACCGATTCTGCAAATTTCCCAATTCTACGTCAAAAACGACGGAAGTTACATTCCTATGAAACGACAATACATTTTTGAGATACATGTCTACCTACTTGATGAAATTATATTCACTTATAATTGCACAAGTGGTTTGTATTTTATCGGGTAAATTTGGGTTGTTTAATGTGGAACTGTTTCCTAGTAATTCGACGAGAATAACTGTCAACTATTAAAAACACGACACCGAAGGTGGAGTGTTTTTAGGCTGACAGTTATGCGAGTAAAATTGATAAAGGAAACAGTTTAAAATTTGAACAACACAAATTTACCCGATATCAATACAAACCTCGAGTGTAATTCGGCAGGACAATTTAATGAATAAGAAATTCAGAAACATATCAATGTCGAACTATTCATTTTGGCAACCAACACCGCGATAATTGATAAACAAATGAATAAGTGAAAAAAACCACTAGTGTATTTGTCGCTGTAAAAGTTCAAGCTATCTTCTGCCGCTGTCAAAGTGACAATTGTACTGTGGCATATGCGATTTTTTATACATGAATTAAATTGTCATTGATTTTTTTTCTTTCTTCTCATTTATTATTCTGCTTGCTTCGAGAGCATCAGGAGATCTTTAGTTCTCAACTAGTCTATTACAGACTAGTTCTAGAATCGTGCTATTCATGTAGGAGTGTATGAGTTTATCCCTCATTTTATCATTCCATCCAACGTATTCAACACTTTATTTCTCAATATTTTCGTGAAAAAAATACTAATAAGATAGAGAGCCGGTTTTTTTTCACTATTTTTGAGTGGTGAAAGGGCGTCAAATCAATGCGACTAAATAAACTTTCACATTCAAAGTAATCAATACTTCATTTCTCAATATTTTTCGTGAAAGATTGCAAGAAGATGATATGGAGAGTCAGAATTTTTTTTTTGTTTCTTCTAGAGTGTTGGAAGGAGGTTGAATAAATGCTACAAAATCAAATTTCATTAAAAATGTTAACAATGGTTAATTGTTCAATATTATTATAAGAGACTCCAAACTCATGATCCACTTTTATCAGTTCAAGTGATTTACGGTTTCCTAGCTATTTATTATGGTACTTTGAAGATATGATTTTCATTTCCCCAGCAAATTCATATAAAAATAATGCACGCACACGGACTAAAATAAATGTGATGAAATTAATACCCATTCGCTGCTACCGCGATATCGACCACGTATTTATCGAAGAGTAGCGCCTCCCATCTTTCCCACGATGCCGTAATACTGCTTTCACGATTCACTTTCATTAGTTCGAAAGATACACGATTTCCTAGGTATTTATTATAGTGCTTTGAAAATTATATTTTCATACACCCAGCAACTCATATAAAAATACTTTATCAACGCGGACGAAATTAAACGTAATGAAATGAATAGCCATACGCTGCTGCCGCTATACCGAGTACGACTTTATGGAAGCGTAGCGCCGCCCATCCTTCTGACGATGCCGTAATGCTGCTTTCACGATTCACTTTCATTAGTTCAATATATACCCGGTTTCCTAGCTATTGATTATGGTGCTTTGAAGATAAGATGTTTATTTTCCCAGCAAATTCACATAAAAATAGTTCACCCACACGGACGAAAATGTGATAAAATGAATACCCATACGCTGCTACTGCGATACCGACCATGAATTTATCGAAGCGTAGTATCACCCATTTTCCTCACGATGCCGTTATGCTGATTTCACGATTCACTTTCATTAGTTCAGTACGGTTTCCTAGATATTGATTATGGTGCTTTGAAAATAGTATTTTCATATCCCGGACGAAAATAAACGTGATGAAATGAATAGCCATACGCTGCTGCCGCGATACCGAGCACGACTTTATCGAAGCGTAGCCCATCTTTCTGACGATGCCGTAATGCTACTTTATCGATTCACTTTCATCATTTCAAGAGATACGCGATTTCCTAGAAATTTATTATAGTGATTTGAAGATAATATTTCTTTTCTTTCTTTCTTTTTTTTTCTTTCTTTTTTTTCTTTCTTTCTTTCTTTTTTTCTTTCTTTCTTTTTTCTTTCTTTTTTCTTTCTTTTTTCTTTCTTCTTTCTTTTTTCTTTCTTTCTTTCTTTTCGCAGACCTGAACAAATTACTCACAAAAAGTAAAATGCTAATAAGTTACGTATTCCGACTAGGTACCCATTCCGTAGAATACGCAAGAGAAAGAGGGGGAATAGTTCTCGCAGGGATTTACACAGGCTTCATTCACCGCAATTAACCTTTTTTTGGAACACAAAATTTATAATTGAATGAAGATTCTTATGCTTTTTCAATTTTTGATTGTCACATTTGGAATAGGACGGAAAAATAATTGAAATTCTATACTTCATTTTTCTCGAATACCATATTTACAATATTTGTTCCAGATGAGAATTTGATATTTGAAAGAATTCGCCTGTACCATATTCATATAAATGAGAACTTCAATCAACCGTACTATTATTTCCATTCATAAGTCGGTCCCATTAATAATAATAATAATAATAACGTTTATTGAACAAGGCTCACAAGAAAAAGTTCCTATGTTTACAATTTAACGTTGGAATATATTCGCGAGTGTCGAGCACTTATAAGGGATAAGCACTAGTCACTGTGTGCGATAAAAAAGTATATATAAATGTAAATGTTTCAGTTTTATGATAATATACAATATAATATACAAGCTATATAAAATCTAAGATGGTACGAAAAGTAAAATGACAATATATATGTACATATAATTTAAGTTAAAATATTAAATGTAATCTAAAATACAAAAGTATAAAAGTTTGGGATATAAATATTTTATTTTCAGTTATTTTTAGGGTCTATGATTTCTTCTATTGTTGTTTTATTTTCTGATACGAATTTTTTTAGGAGTATTTTGAATTTTTTTGTGGAAAGTATATTTATGATTTCGAACGGAAGCGAGTTTATAATTTTGGGGCCTAAGTAGTTTAAATTTCTTTGTCCAACAGTTTTATTCATGTGTGGAACAGAAAAGAGGGTTTTCGATCTGGTGTCGTATCTGGAGTTGTAAGCGGTTTCTAAAGTGTGTCTATTTTTGTATAGGTGGTTGACAGCATTATAGAAATATATTTGTCTTGGATTAAAGAGCTTGATTTCCTGGAATAATTTTTCCGAAGGATATGCATGGGGTTTTCTTAGAATAATTTTGTAAAAACGCTTGAGTATATTTTCTAGCGGAAGTAGGTGGGTTTTCAGTATTCCACCCCATGCAATTATTCCATAGCTGAGGTGTGGTACTACTAAGGCATTATACAGGATAATTTGGTCATTTTGATGGAGAAATTTTCTGGATTTATAGAATAAATAGATTAACGACCATAGTTTATTCATGATATATTCTATATGGGTATCCCACTTTAAGTGGCTGTCAATATGAATACCTAAGTATTTTACGCTCGTGGCTGAATTTATCTCGATAGTTTTGTGATCGTCCACGATTTGTAGTTTTTTAAAATGTGGTTTCAAAATTTATGGTGACTAATTGATTTTTGAACCATTTTCCAATTTGAAGAAAATCTTCCTAAACTTTAATTTTAATCTTGTCCCAATCCACATCGTTATAATATATGACCGTATCGTCTGCGAAGGTGATAATTTCTCCAGCTGTATCCAGAAGAAATAGGTTATTCACGTATAGTATGAATAGCAAGGGACCCAGAACGGTTTCCTGAGGTACACCATATTTTAAAGTTCCTGGAGTGCTGAGGGTTCCATTTATGTTTACGGTTTGTATTCGGTTTTCTAGATAGTTCCGAAATAGATCTAGTTGTAAGCCCCGTACTTCAATATCCTCTAAGGATTTGATTAGAAGCGAAAAACTCACTGTATCGAAGGCCTTCGCTAGGTCTAGTGCTGGAGTGCTGAGGGTTCCATTTATGTTTACGGTTTGTATTCGGTTTTCTAGATAGTTCCGAAATAGATCTAGTTGTAAGCCCCGTACTTCAATATCCTCTAAGGATTTGATTAGAAGCGAAAAACTCACTGTATCGAAGGCCTTCGCTAGGTCTAGAAATACGGCTAGCGATGGTTTCTGGTCATCCAGGTCACAATAGATTTTTCCCATCAGTCGTGCTATTGGGTCTTGGGTTGAGATACCTTCTTGAAATCCATATTGCTTTTCAGATATGATTTTATATTTCTTTAGATAACACCAGAGTCTTTGTTTAATGATTTTCTCGAATATTTTGGCAAAACTGGATATTAAGGATATAGGTCGGTAGTTTGTTGTAGCTAATTTATCACCTTTTTTGTGTATCGGTTTTACCACTGAGATTTTGAAGATTGACGGGACTTCTCCAGTATCGATTATAAGATTAATGAGAAATGCCAGTGGTTCTGCAATGAAATTTAAAATTTGTTTTAGTGTTTCTACCTTAATATTGTCATAACCGGCTGCTTTCTTATTTTTTAGATTTTTAATCACTTCTTTTATTTCTTTTTCATTGGTGTGTGAGAGATAGAGAGAGTGTGTTACGCGTTTCCTTGGAGTTTTATAATTTACATCTGGAATTATCTTTTTTGCCAGGTTCTCTCCCATGTTAATGAAGTTTTCATTGAATTCTTTTGATACATCCAGTGGGTTTGTTATAAGTTCGTTATTGTTGTTTTTTATCATAGTAATAGTCGTTTTGTTAGAAGACTTTGACTGCAATGTATTTATTGCTTTCCAAATACCAAGTTGATTATTTTTAGTATCGATTATTAGTTTCCTGTAGTATTCAGCTTTTCTTATTTGGATGAGTTTTCGAATTTCTTTCTTGTATCTATTATATTCTAGCTTGAGTTCTAGATTATTTGGGTTCAATTTTGTCAATGAGAATAATTTATTTTTGTGGTTAATTGATTTTACGATTCCAGGTGTTATCCATTGTTTTCTTTTTTGTTTATCATTTGGTATTAGTTTCGTAACTGTACAGTTTTCAATGCCATCGGAGATTATTTTCAAGAATGAGTTTGCACTATCTTCAACCGTGCTTTGTTCATAAACGTAATTCCAATCTGCATAGTTTGTTTCAACTTTTTGTAGTTTATGTAGGAAATTTTATTTTGGTTATTTTCTGATTTACAATTTCTGTTTGGGACAATAATTTGTAGAACTATCGCAAAATGGTCTGTTATATTAGTAAGGACCACTAGTGGTAAAGTGTATTCAAGGTCTGTTTTTGTTTTTAGGAAAATATGGTCTAAGCATGATTTTGTGTCACCTTGGACACGGGTATAATTGTTTATCATAGATTCATATCCAAACTGATTGAGAATATTCAAGTACACCGTGGCGTAATCAACTTTTTTGAGTATGTCAATATTTATATCCCCTACAATTATTTCATAATCATATTCTTTATTTTTTGATTCAAGAATTTCTTGCAAGTGCATATGGAATTTGAATGGATCTACTGATGGCGATCTGTATAGTGCTATCAGATGAATGATTTTGTTATAGATGTGGATCTCTAGTTTTGTCACTGTGACGTCACCTAATTTAATAATGGATGAGTTGTAAGGAAGAGAACTCTTCAAGTATATGATAGTGCCATCATTTTTGTTAAGGTTAGCTTCATTATAAATAATATCATATCCTATTGATTAAAATGAAGCAGGAATAAAAGAGGAGGTGCTTCACCAGAGGGCAGAATAAATCGGTATAAATTTGAGTAGTTTTCTTGATCGGTAGAGCTGTTGCTCTTGCTTTCGTTTGGCAAAACCACCGAATATTTTGACAAAAATTATTTTCAGGTAGTTGAAGGTTTGAACGGTGCTTGTTGAGAAGTTTAATATTTGTAATTCATTCTCGAGTAGGTGAAAAAAAATCCTGAAAACTACCTAAAAATTAATATAAATAAAATAGATATATTTGTCTATATTTTCTGGCTTCTCAGTTGATAACATTGATTTCAGGAGTACCAATAAGCATCCTTTCAATCTTTTCCTATGAGCTACCCCTTACATTGCTAACATATTTAGTTTCCTCAAACGAAAGCAACAGCGAAGGTGCTGCAGTACGCACTCCTTTTTGCTCCTTGTCCACTCTTAAGAATCTAAACTATGTTTCATAGGTCTGTGGGTATGGTGCAATTACGCGCAGTCTTGTAGCGCGCGTGCTTTCACGCTTTTTATTTCTCCAAAACGGTTCATGAGCTGTTTTTACTAGATTCTGTTTTGTTTACGGATTTTGTCTTGGTGAGGAACCTTCGTAAGGTGCTACCGGATTGAAAGCAACTCTTGATGTTGTATTTGTTTCCGATCCTTCTGATCTTGGGAGATACCCTTGATGTAGAAAAGGATAAAAACGAAGTTTTGTGGTCATTTTTCGATCGTCTTGGTCCTTTTGAGTTTTTCCTCAACTTCTGCTACAGAGTATCCGTTTCGGCGTAGGTCCTTTTGGAAGAAGTTTATTTCCGCATCCAGACTCCTGCAACAACCATCCAAATCGGGAATTGCCGACCACGCCTGGACAGAGCACCACAGAATCCTTTGGGACGAGGCTAGTGTTCTTCATAGAGAGAAATATGATACCGGGAGTAAATCTCCCTGTATTGCAAATTCAAAACTGATGCAATTACTTATCGCAGACGATCGGTAGTAAATCTCTTTGTAATGCCAGGAAATAGTTTATACTCAAAGTCGATCTATTAAGATTGAATACTATTACTTGTTGAAAAAATTGCGAGATCAATCGACACAACTGCGGTTGGATCAAGAACGTACCTGGGAGTAAACCACCCTCTAATGCGAAACTGCTTTTCAACTTGAATCTGATACCTGGAGCGATTAATAAAATGAGTTGTTATCTGGAACATAAAAAAAAATTGTTTGTTTAAAATTGTTTTTTCCGTTAACCAGCTGTCGTTCCCTAACGAACGGCAGCCCTCAAAAGTCGAAACTTGTGCGAGCCAAGGATTAACGGGGTCTTGCCTTTTCCTAGCACTTTCTCGGGCCATCAGATAAAAATCTGTAGTCGCTAAGGATTCGAACCTAGCCGACCAGCAGTCAATGGTTTCGAACGCGAAAGTCTCAACCACTGAGCTACATGGCCCTGGAACATAATGTAACAATAAATGGCAAGAATTTTTCTAGTTGAAGCAATCAAAAATTTCCAAAATATTGACGCTTTCAGTTACCTTTTTTGGGATGCACTGGTTTGATTCTCCAGGCCACAACGTGCCTGCCCGCTGGCAGTCTTTCAGCTCCTCGATCGTCGATCCTCTCTGTGAAAAGCCTGGTAAGGCTACTTCTCTCAGTCGTGTGGTTTGGTGGCCGCAGACGAAGTTCTTCAGACACTGCCATGGCTAGGCAAGGTTGAGCCTCTGTACTACTCAGCTCGGTATGCGTACTTCATGTATCGCCTCAATTCCCTGTATACCTGTTACCCTTACTCAGACAACCTTCTGGTTGGCGCACTGCTTCTGGCTCAGCTGGCGGCTAACTGGTCTTCTCTGCTGGCGGATATCGACTGGGACTGGCTGGATGGAATTGGCGCTCTCGAGCTAATTACGGCGCGCCGACAGTGAGGCTGTCGTTGCCTCAACAACCGCTTCCTGGATTTCACTGTCTATGAATAAAAATTCAAGAAATTATTCTCAAGTTACTGGTGTCGGTATTTTGCTTTATTGAAGGCGCAGTATAGTTATATAAATGAGATTTGAGAAGTTTTATTAGCCACCAATGGGTTCAAATGTAACATTAAATGAATTTTAACTTTCGTTAAGGGTTACATACACTATGCCATCAAGTCTGAGTGAGGCCACTTGAGGGCTCTATTATACCATCAAAAGGGCTCTATTCTGCCATCAGAGAGCTCTATTGTGCCATCACGGCTCTATTTTGCGATAAAAGGGCTCTATTGTGCCATCAAAGGCCTCTATTGTGCCATAAAGGGCTATTGTGTCATCAAGGGCTCTATTGTGGTCACGTCCACGTCACGGTCCTCGGTATCATGGATATCGCCATCCATTCTTAGAGGAAATCCAAATAAGAGTTCCACTAGCGTGTTCTGTGTGGTACCTTGCTGGATCGAGCCTATATTTGAGTTCCAGTTGTAGTTCCATCTAGTATTGTTTTTTTCATCAGACTATCTCCTACAAGAGTTACAATAAGAATGAAATAATATTTTATGAAAGTATTCTCCCAGAGATGAGACGATTCCGGGAATACTGCATGGTCAGCGCAGCTTCATCAGCATAATCCATGGGAACTGACTACATAACTCCTTCCTCCTTAGGACGAGAAAATAAGGGAGTTATTTTGTTGGGTTGGAACCATTTCCGTTTCTTGGCCATCTTCTTCTTTTTTGACTTCTTTTGGGCTGCACCACTTAGTTATGTTCGATTTCTGGTTCAGTTTGATTGCTAATACCAGGAATGCTATTGATACAATAAGTCCGAGAAGAGTGCCAAATGCCAAGGTGTTATTGTTGTCCAAAGTATTGGAGTTTCTTATCGGCTTCAATCGGTCCACCATGCTGTTAATTTTATAAATTTCATCTAGGTTGAGCTTGGTGAAGTTTGGTGTTTTGTATAATTTTGGTGTCCTAATATTTTCAAATTGGAATTTGGGTAGAATTAGTGGTTTACCCTGTTGAATTCTCACGTCGTTGAAGAATCTCTTGCGATTCACTTGAATTTCACAAGTATCTGGAATTTTGACGATAGTTGGGAGATTTATTTCCAAATATAGATCTGATTTGCATTTTGAAAATATTCTTTCCTCTTCGATTGGGATAATCAATACTTCTTCCTGAGTGACTTGCTCGGTGATTGATTCAGCTAGATTGATTTGGAGTGGTATACAGTTTTCCGTGAGGTTTCCTTCAATCAGCTGGGCTGTGCAATGGTCCTCGGGATAATAGTCCTCGGTGCAGTAATACGTTTTTTCAAGGAGTGGACATGGACTCGACTCGAATTGAATCTTCGAAACTGCTCGTGCCAAATAGGGGTATTTGGGAATGAAAATATGGTGGTTTTGTATGATAGGGTATAGGTGATAGAATGTGAAGACCTCGTTTCTGATGATAGGGACACGAATTGCAAAAATCAATTTAGTTTCCGAAAATGTTACCTGGGTTCCGTTAAAAAGTCTTGGCTGTGTTACAATACGCAGGCGAGGCCAAAAATGCAACGCTGGCGCTGATGCTCGTGTACTAAACAACAAAATAACTTAACCTTAAATCAGAAAGTTGGGTCGTCTGTCAGATATGCCACGGGCATATCTGACAGACGACAGTAAATGACAGTTGTCAATGCAGCCTGCTGGACAAATAAACGGATCTACAAATGCTTAGTGTGCATTTATGTCATATTTTAATTTTTTTTTTTCTCGATAATGGCTCAATTTTGCGCGATTGTGAAATGTGGAAGTGGAAGCGGCAGAGACAACGTTTCATTCCATCGATTCCCTTCTGTTTTCGACAATACAAAAAATATTAAATCTTGCTGAAAAGAGACGTGAATTCTGGATTCAGGCAACTAGAAGAGCAGATTTGAGAAAGGGTTCATGCAGCACCAATTGACAATTTTCAATTATTAACAATTAGCAAGTATAAGTTGAACTTTTTTCTACAATTATTGCAATACAATCTGATACTGAAAATGTATCGAAGAAAGATCAACTAAATACCAATCTGACTTGTGCACATGCTTTGTTTTCCCACTTAATTGTTAATTTGGGTCCATGAATGCTATATTTTGTTTCATGAATGCTATATTTTGTTTAATTGTTAATTGATAATTGTTAATAGGTGCTGCATGAATCCAAACTTCTACTGAGAAGTTGAAATGGGCAACGGTATACTCAAAACATTTTCTAGGAAGTATGTTCAAAGAATCTAGGAAATATAGGCAACATAAAAAGTTAATTTTTTCACTACAATCCCCAAATTTCAATAAAAATAACGATCACATCCATTATTTTCTTTCACTTTCTCTAAATATCTCTTCTGAACATCCATAGACAAGGTGTTTAAATAATCACTTTTATCAGCCATCTCACAAACAATCCATTGCAATCGGGAAGAATAATGATTACAATATCAAATTACATTCCCCTCTTACAGGTATATACTAAGGGTAAACCCATAATCTCCTCAGAATTGCAATTATAATATCATTAAATTACCATTGTTGCTAATTGAAATACGGTTTGTTTGTCCAGCAGGCTGATTGACAGTTGTCATGGGACGTCACATGCCCGCGGCCTATTATTAATATTATTATGAATATTATGATTACAAAAAGGGATTATTCTCAACGCAAGAAATACTAGCAGTCTATCAATATCTATCGATCAAAGTACCTTTTAGCATACGTATACCGAAAGTTTACAGTGCATACTTACAACTATGTGAGGCTCATCTGAATTGTCCTTTGATTGAAATATAAAGTATTGAATCATGCACAGTTCATAGCTCATAAGCGGATGCAAAGCTAGTACCTAAGTAAGCACCAGGCATATATAAAATAAATGTTATTCGCAGCGAAAGCACAAGCAGGGTGTCTTGACTCTGAATAATATACTAAAAGTAGGAAAAAGGCCTATTTTAAATGATGAATTTTTGAATAAGTTTTGGACAGTGGTACTGAAGATTTCCAAAAGGGCAGGGGTTTTGAAATGCATGGCGTATGTTTGCTTTGGGTTTATGTCCTCTTTGAGAAGTTTGACGATGTTTTCGGTCATGTTTCTGTTGGGCAGTGTAACGTATGATCGAAAATGTTCAAAAATTCTTTCCATTCTATACTGGGTCTCATTTACGTCCCCAATGGCAATGATTACTTGGTTTTTGTAAGTATTGACTGAACGTTCCGAAATGGGAATGATAAAAACAGGGTCTTCAAGGGAAGTGTGAACTGTTTCTAGGTCGGAATTGTTTTCATTCGTTATTTGTGGTTCAATACGAACATCGGATAGTATTTTGACTTTGGGTTGAGTTACAGGGGGATCTAAAATTTTTTGAAGAACATTTTCGTCAAGATTTGGAAGTGTTTCGGGGTTTGTCAAGAAATCTTCAATTTGTTCATTGACATCGCCGGGGTTGTTTTGGGTCGATAGAGTCTCGAGGGCGTTCAAGTCAATATCGTGAGGATTCCTAGAAAGGGCGTCGGCCGCTTGATTACATTTTCCTTTTTTATATTTTTTATATAGTCAAATTCTTCGAGTTTTAGGCGCCAACGCACTAATCTCAAATTTGGTTCCTTCAACGAAAAAAGCCACTGAAGAGGTTTATGGTCTGAAAATATCGTGAAGCTTTGCCCAAATAGATAGGGTCTGAAGTATTTGCAACTCCAGACGATGGCTAGAAGTTCTTTTACGATGGTCGAATAGTTGACTTCTGCTGGGTTCAGTGTTCTCGAAGCGTAACATATGGGGTAGTCATTTTGGGACAATATGGCTCCTATGGCGTAGTTCGACGAATCGGTGGTCAATTCGAATGGTATTTCGAAATCGGGATAAGGTAGGACATGTTCTGAAGTGAGAATAGATTTACAAATGTTAAAACATTCGATAAATTCAGTAGTGTGTTCTACTTTCTTGTTTTTCTTCAGACACTTTGTCAGTGGTTTCGTCACCTTAGCGAAATTTTTTATAAATTTCCTATAGTATCCCAATAATCCCAAGAAGGATTTTATGTCCTTTTGAGTTTTTTATTTTTCTAGGATTCGGTTTGATGCCCTCAGGTGTTATCACGTGGCCTAAAAATTCTACCTCTTTTCGGAGAAACTCGGATTTATCCAGCTGAATTTTCAGGCGGGCTTCGCGTAATTTCAAAAATACTAATTTGAGGTTTTGGATGTGTTCTTGCAGTCCGGTACTGAAAATAATTATGTCATCCATATATACCATACAAATTTTATTTTGCAGGTCGTTCAGGACCTCATCCATTGTCCGCTGAAAACTACAGGGAGCGTTCCTGAGCCCAAATGGCATTCTCAGGTATTCGTAATGCCCTTGCTCCACATTGAAGGCGGTTTTTTCGATTGAATTTGGGGCCATCTCGATTTGGTGAAAACCATTGGCCAAATCGGGGGTAGTAAAATATTGTGCTCTTCCGAGCTTGTCCAAAATGTCATTAATATTGGGAAGTGGATATCGGTCACCAATAGTTTTTTCATTGATTTTCCGATAATCCACAACTATGCGCCATTTCGACTTCCGGAAGAATTTAATTTTTTCGGGACAATCCAAATGGGGGAGGACCACGGGCTACAACTAGGCCTTATAATAGTTTTTTCGAGCATTTCATTTATTTGACGTTGTACCTCTTGTTTATGTACGTACGGGTACCTATAAGATTTTGTGTGTACCGGTATTTCGTCTGTTGTCCTTATTTCGTGTTTTATTTTGGAAGTAAATGTCAAGTCGTCACCTGGTTTGTAGAAAATTTCAGAAAATTCGTTGCAGACCTTCAATATAGCAGATTTTTCTTCCTAATTCATGTGACCTGTCCGAATCAAGTCCGAAATTTGGGGTTTTTTTGTAATGGGGTTCGATTTGTTCGAGTCTGTCTGTCTGTCGGGATTAAGGAAGGAATCTATGGTGTATATTTCGTAAGTTGATGGTCCAAATGGTTTGACAGGGATAGGCTCTCGTAACGTTACGGAAATCGTTTTATCCATTGGATTTTGAATTTCTATAGGGGCCTGACCATTTTTTGAAATTGTCACTATTCGAGGAATGAAATGCTTATTGATCGAACCTTCGATTGTCAAAATTTCTCCCTCGTATAAACTAACAAGTATATTTTTCACCGTTCTTTCTTGTGGGTTAACTGAGAACGAAAAGCTAAATTCCGTGGGTTGTCTAAATTTGAATGGTATCTCAATATGATTTCCAATCAATTCCTTATTGATTAGATCGATATTCAAATTCATGTTTATCAAATCTGTTAATCCCAATACTCCGTCAAAATAATCATGAAAATCGAACAAAATGAAATTGATTTCATAGTTTGTATTGAATTCTGAAAATGCTGGTATTGAGGCTTGATATCTTACATTTTGACTTCCCAAAACAGTTATGATTTTTGTATCAGATTGATATATTCTATTCGGGTACAATTTTTCAATAATCGATGGTTTAATAACTGATCTAGAACTACCTGTATCGATAAGTAATTTAATTTTTGGATGCTTGATTTCAACATAAGGAAGAGCATTGTTACAAGAAAGGTTCATTTCGGCTAAGTGTTAGTTCTTCTTGGCTGGTTGGCTGAAAATTTTGTGTTTCATTATAGTTCAAGTCGTCGTTATATTGGTCTTGAAGAAACAATTCCTGAATAATTGTATTTTGTTCAGCATATGGGTTTTGGTCAAACTAGCATTCATTTTTAACCTGATTGAGATTTTCGCTATACATTTCGTCTTGATCGGGAATTGGTTTTTCGTATTCATTTGAAAATAATTCTTCTGATACAAAATTGGGTTTTTGATTTGATTGGAAAAATCGCTGATTGTTTTGGAAGTTATTTTGATATTGATTTCTAAAATTTGGCCTGGGTTGTTGAACTTGTGAAAAAGGCCGAGTAGATATCTTGGTGAGTTTCCAGAAGTCGTTGACATGGGTTCTGGTTTGGGTAATTGATTTACAGGAATTTGTTTGGGTTTGAAAACATTTTGGGGAGGTCCAAAAACCTCTCGATTAGTTGGATACCTCTGAGGGGGTTGTTGTCTTGGCTGTATATTTAGAGGTTGGCTGGGCCAAATGGGCCTAGCAGAGAAATTGGGGTATGAAAAATTTGGGTTATTTTGGTAAGGTGGTCTTTGCATATGATTTGGTCTTTGATTTTGGTACGTTAGGTGTATGGGTCTGTCTGATGTTTGAAGTGTTGAATTTTGACTCGAAATTTTCTTTTAAATTACCGTACATTTTTTCAAAATTTTCATATTCGTTCACATATGTCATTGCGTCTTCTAAACAAGAGGGTTTCTTGAGAGGCATATTATTTCTCAATACACCGGTGCAGCCTGCAATGAATGTATTGAGTGCGACTTTATCATAGTGTGAAATTTGATATAGACTTTTTCGACTTGTTTCAAATTTGAATCATTACTCACTCTTTGTACAACACTACTTCTACACCGGCTTGAATGATGTTGTCTTGTGTCGTGTGTGTGGTGTTGAAGGATTCCAATGGGAGCCGAATGACGATGCAATGGCTAACCATCACGAATGGAGTCCAAATTGTGAGCAAAATGGCGGCACATTATGTTAGAACTTTTATACGCGATTTCTTTGAATAAATGGCTTTAAAAGAGCTCAATTGAAATGAAAAAATATTTTTTGATATCTACAAATGTTCTCAGAAATGCATATGGGACATGATTTCTGAGATTTGCTGAGATTCAATAAAACGAGGTATTACACTACTTATCTACTTATTAAAATTTTTTTCTAATATGGCACCCATCTGCCATTTTGAGTAATAAGAAGCTCTTGCAGAAACGAAAAAATATTTTATCATTGCACTAAACCTCTTTAAAAGCCATTCATTCGAAAAGATCCTCTAGTGTGAGTTCTAAAATAATGTACCGCCATTTTGTTTTGAACCAAAAATTTTTGAATTGAAGAATTGAAAGACGATTCGAATGAGGTATCACTCGACACCCCATGCAATTTAAAAAAGCCTTTAATGTCTTCTTAAAATAGAATTTTTTCATCATTGTCAAAAAGTAGCTTATGAACTACCATTCAACAGAAATAAATTTCAAAGAAAAATTCCACTTCGTTCAAAAGTTAACAGGGGGTTACTTTATGGACAGACTGTATGTATCTTAGCTAATTTTTGTTTCATTTTTTGTTCGAATAAAAATCGAGCTTTTCATCCTCGAAAATGGATCGTTTTAGTTTTAAACGATGCTCTTTCTGAGTGAAAGAACACACACCAAAATTGACATGGTGGAAGTGCGTTTTTTCAGTGGCTGAGTGGCTGCCTCAGTTGAGTGCCACTGAATTCAGTGACTGAAATTAAACTGAAATTCTTTGACTTGTCAGGCCCCATAAGAAAAACATGGGAAATTTGAGTTGAGTGTAGTGCTGTTTTTGACTCAAAAATGGGTACTTTTTTGATCGAAAAACGTGCTGTTTTACTACCAAAAACGATTGATTTTTCAATTGAAAAATGAACTCACACTCTCTCTTTCTCTCATTCGTTCAGCAAAAGAAAAGTCGAGAAAATTCATTTTATACATCTATTGATATATAATAATCGCAATATAATAATAATAATACATTTATTGTTTTCCACAATTCCACCATTTATTTTTCGCATATTTTTCTATGTTTTTGCATTGATTCAATCAAGATCAGAATCCTCATCACCAGAGCCAATGAAGTGGTTATATGGAGGAGGCGTTTCGAAACGATGACCTTTGTAATCGTATGAATGTAAGTCATAATGACGAATCGCTTGTTTTCAGCGTGAATAGTACCTCGTCAAATCTGTTGTGACACCATGATGATAGATTTCGATACAATTTGCTCAAGTTATTCGAATTGTACACAATGTGTTTATGGTCTTTTATACTGTGAAATGTTTGGTGTTGCATGGCCTTTCTGAAGGCTTTGAAACAAGTATAACACAGACGTAATCCGTAGTTCGGAATATAGTACTGGTTCAACCATACGCAGTAGACATCTTCATTGAAATGTATAGACCAGTCTTCGGTGGCGAGTGCGTCTTTTCTGTCTGTGGCATCAAGTTCTAGTGTGTACTCCAAGTGCGCCAAAATATAAAAAGGTCGATCGCCCCAAGCCTGGTCTAATAATTCTCCTCATTTTTCGGTGGACCACATTTTGACAATATTCTCCGTGATGGACCACGGCAAAGGTGAAGTCTCAAAAAATTGTGCTAGTGATGATGCGGCTCTGATGATTTCTTGATAACTCAAATTTTGCATAGAATGTGCCATGGTGGGGGGCTGAAACAATGTTACATATTCTTGAAACTGTAATGCCCCCATGGCAGAGTATCAATCAAACACAGTTTGTCGTCATGTGGGCTAAAAGCGATTTTTGTTTGTTCAACACTAAAAACGTTGTGCGCAAAAGAGCGAATACAGCATTGAAATGCATCAATAGGTACCTTTACATTCACGCGCGATTGGAGCGCCACGTCCGATCGCGCGTGTTTTCGCGTGGCCAAGAGTGTCGCGTTGTAAAATATGTCTCCCTAAAATTGCAACGTGCCAATCGCGTGGTTTAGGCCTGGACCGAGAATCGTAGACGATAAAACTGCTAGTGTAAATCAAAAATTGCAAACTTTCACTCGTGGTAGTCGTGGCTCGTGGAGTGGTAAAAATTTAAACAGTTTTATATACGGTTTGACCAAACTGGACAAAATAAAAAACCGAAAACGAAAGATAAAGGTAGCTCTGTGCCTGGCCTATCTGACTACTTTAAAGAATCGTCAAAAAAGGAGTTGTTGGGTAAAAGCATGGATGCAAAATCGGAACAAATATGGGCATATGCCTTTGATAAACGTGTTGCGTGATAAGTTTCCAATGGAGTTTAAAAATTATTTGCGAATGGATGCAGAATCATTTCGCATATTGTTGAATCTGGTTGCCCCTTTAATTACTAAAAAAGATACAAGAATGCGTGAAAGTATAACAGTCGAAGAAAGATTAACAGCAACGTTAAGATATTTAGCTACAGGCCGTTCGTTCGAAGATTTAAAATTTTCTACCGGAATATCAGCACCAGCATTATGTCAAATTATACTAGAGACATGTAAAGCCATATATGAGGTTTTGAAGAAAACGTATTTAAAGTTAAGTCAGTCTTCTTTATTTAACAGAAATTGTCTATTTCATATTTCATATTATAAAAACAAACTACAGTTACAACTGATAAGAACTACCTGCTTGTTCATAAAATGTTTTTGTCTGTTGTCTGAGATGTTTGGTCTTGCTGAGTTGAACAAGAATTGGATGAACCAGTACTGTATGGACTGACAGGTGAAAATAGAGTTGGTGATGAGTAAGGTTCAACTGGAGATAATGTCTGTTCCACAACTGCTGTGTGATTTGTTAATTGATTCAATAATCCTCGATTAATGATTTGATTGATAAGCATGTCGGCGTAAATAGCTTGGGTCGGAGACATTCTCTTCAACTTTTTGGCTCACGCAATTGCTGGTGCATCGAATTCGTCCAAAGAATCCGTGGTTTCAAGTTGAGTTTTGCAATATTTTATGGAGTCCATCTGGGATTTATCTTATTTTGAAATCCTGGCTTTTTTAATTGGAACAGGTGGACGTTTCAGAGGTTGATCACCAGCTGTTGGTGCAGATTCTAACGTTTCGTTAGTAGACATCTGAAAAAACAGTTTGCTTGTTACAGTTTCCACCTACAAAGGAAGAATGGCTGAAAATAGCAAATGGATTTAAACAAAAATGGCAATTTATAAACTATGGAGGGGCCCTTGATGGCAAACATATACGCATAGTACCTCCCCCTCGTCCAGGAGCACAATATTATAATTACAAAAACTTTTATAGTATTGTTTTAATGGCACTCGTCAACTCCAACTATGAATTCATTTTTGTTGATGTTGGAAAAAATGGAAGATTATCTGATGGTGGAGTAATTGAAACCACGGAATTTTATCATAAATTGGTAACTGGTAAGTGTACGTTATTAGAAACAGGGTTTATATTCATATTTGATGTTTGTTTCAGAACAGTTGAATTTACCAACCAACAAGGAAACTGAACATCAGATGAATTTCGTTTTTTTGGTTGATGAAGCATTTGCTTTAAATGAACACTTGTTGAAACCATTTCCCCAAAGGGATCTTTCTTATAACAAAAGAATTTTCAACTACAGACTATCGCGTGCAAGAAATGTCTCTGAGAATGCATTTGGACTTATAGCTGCACGATTTAGAATCCTCCATACGCCTATACATATGACTTATCCCAAAAACGTAAATTATGTTATACTTGCTATTTGTGCCTTACACAATTTTCTCAGAAAGCGCGATACGTCCTATATCGACAACATTTGATCATGAAAACCTGGTATCACATGAATTGCACATGGGTGACTGGCGAAACAATGCCGTTGAAATGATAAATTTACAACATTGCAGAAGAGAAAATTATATGGAAGCTGCTAAAATTAACCGAGATAAGTATACTCATTATTTTAATACCAATGGAAAAGTTCATTGGCAAGATGAAATGTTAATTAAAGGTAAAGCTTAATTTTGCGTAATTTGGTGTTTAATAAATGTATATGTGAAACATTACCTGTGTATCATTGCGTTCGGCACCATCATCTTCATCTTTGTCAAGTGTTTGACTATCTTCGGTTTCTGCAATACTGAAAGTTTCCGTCTCCTTTTCGTCAGTGTTGGATATACTTTTTGTAGGTAATTCCTGGTCCATTGTAAACACAAGTAAATCAAAGTACCATAGTGTTGGCGAATGAATTTCATCCGCACCAGCTCCACTTCGTTTTGAGTCCTCTATTTTTTTTAATTCTTTTCTAAATGACCTGCGGAAACTTTGTATTTTTTTAACAACGTAATCCCGATTAGCTTCAGGATTTATTGTTTTTCAAAACTCCACAAGTTTGTCGTACGCGGCATTTTTTAAATTGCGATTAGTGTACTCGCGACTTTTAATTTTCCATAGACATGGAACACTTTTATATATTTCAATAAAAGTTGTAACTGCTTCTTTACTCCAGTATCGTGAATCTGTCATTGCGTAGCTAACGCTTCTAACCTGTAACATACCATAACAATAAAAAACTACAAGTTTGACGACAATTAAAACATACTCACAGTCTTGACACTACACGAGCTTGACCGCGTGATAGTGAAATCAACTTGAACAACTCAACTGCACAAAATCCCTTGGGAAAGTACGTACGTTATCATGCAGGTTTCAACACGTCTAAACACCGAGTGATTATTTACCTTTACACTGACATTCTTTCGCGCGCGATTGGACCGTGGCGCTCCAATCGTGCGTGATTGCGCGTGAACGTAAAGGTACCTAAATTTCATCCAATGGCAAGTGGTATGACGGGTTAAAATCAACCCTTCGAAAAAATTTAAATTGACGAAAGCCTTCAGAAAAAACCTGCCAACATGAAATTAATAGAACATGTTTATAATCACGAAATGAACGTGCCGTATAAGTTTCATCAATTTACAAAGGGGATGAAAGGCTAAAATCAACCCCCGAATGGCATAAAATAGAAAAAGAGCCTTCAGAAAAACCCTGCCAACATAAAATTAACAGAACACGTTTATAATCACGGAATGAACGTGCCGTATAAGTTTCATCAATTTGCAAAGGGGATGAAGGGCTGAAATCAACCCCCGAATGACATAAAATAGAAAAAGCCTTCAGAAAGAACCTGCCAACATAAAATTCACAGAACAAGTTTAAATTAACAAAATGAACGTGCCGTATCAATTTCGTTAATTTGCAAAGGGGATGAAAGGCTCAACCCTCAAATGGCATAAAATAGAAAAAGAGCCTTCAGAAAAAACCTGCCAACATAAAATTCACAGAACAAGTTTATATTAACGAAATGAACGTGCCGTATCAATTTCAATAATTTACAATGGGGATTAAGGGCTAAAATCAACCCCAAAATGACATAAAATAGAAAAAACCTTGATTGAATTTATATGACACGTTCATTTCGTTATTATAAACTTGTTCAATTAATTTCATATTGGCAGGTTTCTTGTGAAGGCTCTTTTTCTATTTTATTTCATTTGGGGGTTGATTTTAGCCCTTCAGCCCCTTTGCAAGTCAATGAAATTGATACGGCACGTTCATTTCGTGATTATTAACGTATTCTGTTAATTTCATGTTGGCAGGCTTTTTCTGAAGGCTGGTTCTATTTTATGACATTCGGGGGTTGATTTCAGCCCTTCAACCCTTTTGCAAATAAATGAAATTGATACGTACGGCACGTTCATTTCGTTAACATAAACTTGTTTTGTGAATTATATGTTGGCAAGTTTTTTATGAAGGCTTTTCTCTATTTTATGTTATTCAGGGATTGATTTCAGCCCTTCATCCCCTTTGCAAAATGATGAAATTTATACGGCACGTTCATTCCGTGATTATAAACGTGTTCTGTTAATTTTATGTTGGCAAGTTTTTTCTGAAGGCTTTTGTAAATTTTAATTTTTTCGGAGGGTTGATTTCAGCCCTTCATCTCCTTTGCAAGTTGATGAAATTTATAAGGCACCTTCATCTCGTGAATAAAAACGTCTTCTGTGAGTTTCATGTTGGTAGATTTTTTCTGAAAGCTTTTCTTTATTTCATGTTATTCAAGGGTTCATTTCAGCCCTTCAACCCCTTTGCAAATCAATGAAATTGATACGGCACGTTCATTTCGTGAATAAAAACGTCTTCTGTGAGTTTCATGTTGGCAGGTTTATTCTGAAGGCTTCTCTATTTTGTGTCATTCGGGGGTTGATTTCATCCCTTCAACCCCTTTGCAAATGAATGAAATTGATACGGCACGTTCATTTCGTTAATATAAACTTGTTCTGGGAATTATATGTTGGCAGGTTTTTTCTCAAGGCTTTTTCTATTTTGTGTCATTCAGGGGTTGATTTTAGCCCTTCATCCCCTTTGCAAATTAATGAAATACATACGGCACGTTGATTTCGTGATTATAAACGTGTTCTGTTGATTTCATGTTGGCAGGTTTTTTCTGATGGCTTTTGTCAATTTTAATTTTTTCGCAGGGTCGATTTTAACCCATACGCCACTGGTGGATTCACTGCTGGATCGAAAGTTACTGCTGCAAATTAACTGCCAAGTTCACACCGGTAGAGAGATCTATATTACTGAGTTTCCATCATCTCATCTGTCATTTTATTTTCAACACTAGTGTTAAAAGTATTCTTAACACAAGTGTTGAAAGTATTTTTAACACAAGTGTTAAAAGTGATTTTGTGAAAACGTCAGTTTTTAGTTCATATGTCAATGAATTAAAAACGTCATTTTCATCTACAGTTGTACAAAAATTTTTTTTTCATTTCTTCTAGAGTGTTGGAAGAAGGTTAAATGTAATTGTTCAATGAAATAAATTATCAACATTATTATAAACGACTCCAAACTCATGACCCACTTTTATCAGTTCAAGGGATACATGGTTTCCTAACTATTGATTATGGTGCTTCGAAGATAACATGTTTATTTTCTCACCAAATTCATATAAAATTATTTCACCCACATAGACGAAAATAAACGTGATAAAATTAATACTGCCGCAAAACCGATCCTGAATTTATCGAAGCGTAGCATCACCCATCTTTCTCACGATGCCGTTATGTTGCTTTCACGATTCGCTTTCATTAGTTCAAACACGGTTTCCTAGGTATTGATTATAGTGCCTCGAAGATAATATTTTCCTAACCCCAGCAACTCATATAAAAATATTTCATCAACGCGGACGAAAATAAACGAAATGAAATGAGTAACCATACGCTGCTGTCTCGATACCAAGCACGACTTGATCGAAGCGTAGCATCGCCCATCCTTCTGACGATGCCGTAATGCTGCTTTCAAGATTCACTTTCATTAGTGCAACAGATACACGATTTCCTAGCTATTGATTATGGTACTTTTAAGATAAAATTTTCATTTCCCCAGCAAATCTATCTAAGATAATTTCACCAACCCGGACGAAAATACACGTTATGAAATGAATACCCATACGCTGCTGCCGCGATACCGAGCACGAATTCATCGAAGCGTAGCACCATCCATCGTTCGGACGGTAAACGCAAAAAATACTCCCGGAAAAAAACGGAAAATACCTCTGGAAAAATTCCCCCGAAAAAAAACCACAGGAAATGAATTATCCGTCTTCCGTGTTTTTTTTATCCCGGTTTTTTCCGTTTTATTTTTCGTTTTTTTTCCTTTACTCGTTCTGACGATGCCGTTATGTCACGATTCACTTTCATTAGTTCAAGAGATACGCGATTTTCTAGCAATTCATTATAGTGATTTGAAAACCTGATAACTAATTACTCACTACGACAAAGAAAACTAAAACCAAAATGCTGATAATTTATGTATTCCGACTAGGAACCATACTATTATTTCCATTCATAAGTCGGTCCCATTGATTGGAATGAAGCAGGAATAAAAGAGGAGGTGCTTCACCAGAGGGCAGCATGAATCAGGATAAATTTGAGTAGTTTTCTTGATCGGGAAAGCTCTCGCTTTTGCTTTCGTTTGGCAAAACCACCTAATATTTTCAGGTAGTTGAAGGTTTAAACAGTGCTTGTTGAGAAGTTTATTATTGGTGAATTATTCTCGAGTAGGTGAAAAAAATCCTGATGACCACCTAAAAATTACCGAAATAGATATAGGTATACCGTCTATATTTTCTGTGTTCTCAATTGATAACTTTGATTTCAGGAGTACCAATAAGCACCACTTCAACCTTTTCCTATGAGCTACCCCTTACAGAAAATTGCTAACATATTTAGTTTCCTCAAACGAAAGCAACAGCAAGGGTGCTGCAGTACGAACTCGTTTTTGCTCCTTGTCCACTCTTAATGACTAGGATGATTCAATGTTACTTACTAAGGTTTCGGGCTAGTGTTGGGTCTTCGGGTTGACAGGAGATGAAATCCTTTTCACTGTGTAAGGCTAACGATACTCTGGGATGAGCAACATTGGACGACTTCCGCATGTTTCTTGACAACAAGATGAGCAGCGTACAACGACTAACGTGTGTTTCTCAAAGCCACAGAGACAGTCTCCTTGTCTTGCGTTTGGTTCTTCTCCCTTAAAGGTTTGGTAACAACCACCGTTGTGTAGGAATGCTTCTTTTTTAATTTTTCTTCGTTCAAGAGGGCCTTACCCTCTGCTAATAATTCTTCTTTTGCGGTGTTGAGGGATCCTAACGACTACTCCAATTTGTTAGATTGATATCCTCTCAAACCACTCAAAACCATTCAAAAATAAGTTTATTTCACATACAAGAATTCAACTTCAATACAATAATATAATTGATAAATTTACGGAATAAAGCTTGAAGCAGTAACAGTGTTGCGTCGTTCTTGGAGGTTTCATTAATAGTTCTATGCTTTGAATGAACAATTGGAATTGCGCTGGACACAGACCTCGATGGTTGGCTACTTCCTGGCACCACTGTGTAATTTGGAATAAAGGGCCATTGTATTTTTCCATATAACATACATCAATCAAGAAATGTGTGAATAATGAGGTCAGAAGGTCAAGCACTAATTTTAAAGACTTGAGCTTTTTATGTAAAAGATTGTTTCATTGTGATGAAATAATATACATATCAGTTGTTGCTTTGTAATGAAACGAAATAATAAAAGTCAGATCCATCGTGGCTTTAGCCGGGAAAGAAGTTGTTTTCGGTTGGACATTTCAAACAACAAACAATTGATTTTTTATGGAAATAAAATGGAACTATGCAGTGAGGTCCTCAAGTAACAGATACATTTATTTTCTACGTTATTAGCCACTTTCAAGAAAAACACTGAAACACGTCGATTTATATTTTCAAAAAGACACTCTAAGACATTATTTCGTTCATGCATCATAAAAAAATATAATTTTCAAAATTTTAAAAAGTATCACCTATACTATTGAATTTCCTTTATATTCAATGCAACACAATTTTTTCACATGCCATATTTAACTCTACTGTCACGTAGGTTATAGTTGGATAACCTTGCATAGCTTCTTCGAACCAGCCGAACTCGGCTACACCCGACACCCCGAGAAGCGTCAGCGTGGGAGCCGAAGCAGTTCACCTCGTTTTCATTTTTATTCAGTTTGAAACGTATTGTAAAACGAACAAGTCTTCTTTGTATTATTAATTTGTTATTTTCAACTTAAATTAAATCTTTTTAACGAGTAAATTGTCAAGTATTGAAATTTAACTGGCGCAGTCGGTAGGATCGTGAAATAGTCTATTTTGAAGATCCTCGTCGCGTTTTCTAACGTTTATTCGCGATCTTTCAAAAAAGAAGAACCTCATCCCCGGAGTGCAGCATCGGAGCCAACCACGACTGGACACCCCATAGAACGAAAGCAGCGAAGTGAATGCAGCTAGCCATCACCACTTCTCTGTGAGTATTTCATACCAGACTCCTCTGTTTCTAATCCTTACTGTGAACCTAGTGCAGAGTTAGATTTTAGTAACCTTCTCCAAAATTTGAGTATCTGAGTGAAACAACCAATAAACAATCTATAACCAATAATCAATCTATAGCCAATAATATCATTATGGCTGCTTTTGACATCGAGAATTTATGCATTTTACCTAATTTTGATGGGAACCCAAACGACCTATATAATTTTATCACCAACTACTCTCCTCAACTACAGCTACGACGCAACCCCTGCTTACGTGGGATGCATTCAGAACGTCCTCCTTCTGCAAGGAATAATCAGCAAACTCACCGGGCTAGCCAAAGAAGTAATCTCAATATTCGGATGTGAAACATGGGACAGCGTCAAAAACACCCTCATCCAAAATTTTGACGACCAGCGGAACGAAAACTCCCTCACCGGTGATTTGGTCAACCTGAGACAACTGTCGAATGAATCACACATTCAATTTGACGAAAAATGTATGGGACTCCTCAACACTATATGCAATTACATCGATCTCCCCCCGTCCATCCAATTAAATGTACTGGATCCAGAGGAACCACGTCCCACTACGCTCGTTTTCACAAGGACCAATCAACGTTATACCAAGGCCAAATCCAACACCGCAGCGTTTCTTCACAAACCAGCAATTATTTGGAAAACTCCAAAATGTTTGAAGAAGTCGAAATAACAAAATAGTTCAGGACTCTCGCAACAACCAAAACCAACCCCAGGAGCATATCAACAAGGAACACAGTTCAATCGAAAAAAAAATCGAGTTTTTGAAAATGTTGGAGACCAACCTTTTCAAAAACCGAAATTTATGTCCGAAGAACTTTTCAATATCGAACATGACCAATATTCCGAAGATTCACCCCAACTATGAAGATTTTGACTACTTCACAGAAGAAACAGTGGAATATGCATCTGAAGAGCAAAATGTAAATTTGTCCCAAAAAGGCGATCCACCACACGAAATATTACCTTATATAAACATTACCGAACCGCCACTGAAATTGCTTATCGATACTGGTGCAACAAACCTTTAAATATTTCAAGAAGGATATCAAACTTGAACCATTTGTAGTTTTCAGAAACATTCGCAAGACTACTGTGCCGAAATTCCAAGTTTCCCAGAACTCAATTGCAATTTTAATACCTTCAAATTTCATAAGACATTCGGTGGATTGATCGGACTAGATAACCTGAAATTACTACAAGCTCATCTGGATTTTCCAAATTTTGATTACCCAAAATTTAACAATTCCAATTGAGTACTATGAAACCAACAAAACCCAATTTTATTCGAGTCAACTGGACCCTCGCACAATCACTCGCGTCAGGCTTCCAGTTAAAGAACCTGAAGGAACAATCTTTTTACCTTTCCAAAATCTTCAAGGTGCCATTTTGAGGAGTACTCTAACCAAAGCATGCAATCAACTAGCCTGGGCAGAATTAATCAATAATTCTGACGAAGAAATCCAACCCTCTTCGACAAAACCAATCGTTACCTCGGAATTCAGTGAAGAAGAATTTCATAAATATTCAGCAGATATTCAACCGATAGCTTCAGGTGATATCAATAACCAAAATTTAATCAGGACCGAACATATAAACAAAGAAGAGAAACCACACATTCAAAAATTATGCCAATAATTTTCGGACATATTTTACCTGCCTAACACGCCCCTGACCTTCAAAAATCAAGTCAAACATCGAATAAAAACTAAAGATGAAATACCTTTTCACACAAAATCGTATAGGTATCCACATGTGCATAAAGCCGTAGTACAGAACCAGATGACAGCAATGCTGGAACAAAATATCATGCCAAGCGATTCGTCTTGGTCCTCACCGATCTGGGTAGTTCCGAAAAAGCCGGATGCATCTGAAAAAAAAAATGGTGCATCGTTGTTGACTACAAGAAACTAAACGAAAAAAACATCGATTACAAGTTCCCCATTCCAAATATATCGGATGTTTTGGGCAAATTGGGTAGGTGCCTTCACAACATTGGACCTCGCCAGCGGCTTACACCAAAAAGAGATGTCCGAGGAGGACATACCCAAAACAGCTTTCAATGTCGAACATGGGCACTACTTATACCTTCGGACCCCGTTCGGGCTTAAGAACGCTCCAGAAACGTTCCAACGGGTTATGGACAATGTCCTGAGGGGACTACAGGGTCATATCTGCATTGTGTATATGGATGACACAATTATATACTCTACATCACTCCAAGAATACATGATCAAAATACAAGTGGACAAATCCCAATTTTTTGAGAAAGAAGTAGCATGCCTGGGACATGTCATCACCCCGAAAGGAATAAAACCAAACCCGAACAAAATCAGTGCAATTACATTTAATTTCCCATACCAAGAACAACAAAAGAAATCAAAGGATTCTTCGGACTGGACTATCACCAAAAATTCATCAAGGATTTCGCAAAAATAACAAAGCCATTGACCTCTTCTTTGAAAAAGGATGCCAAAATTGAACACACACCAAAATTTATCGAATGCTTCGAAACTTGCAAAAATATCCTAACTAATGACCCACTTCTCCAGAACCGCAATTTTACCAGGCCATTCAACCTAACAACGAATGCCAGCAACTTTGTCCCAAGGACCAATTGGAAATGACAAGCCAATTGCCTTTGCATCATGCACGAATCCGAGCAAAACTATTCAACCATTGAAAAGAAAATGCTTTCCATAGTGTTGGCCACAAAATACTTCAGGCCGTACCTGACTGAAGTTGGAAGAATTGGACTACGAAGTCGTCTACAAAAAGGATAAAGCAAATACGAACGCAGATGCCCTATCCAGAGTGGAAATAAATGCAAAAGAATCCTTTGGCCCCAGAGATTACATAACGGAATTCAACAAAGACCTTTCGAACGAAAATAATGACAACGCATCAATGTATAACAATATATCAGATGGCGAAACATCAGATAAAGAAACGACCGTCAACAAACCTGACCTACCCGAACCTAGAGCACACAATATATCATCCACGGATACCGCAGATGAATCGGGTCTACCTTAACCCGTTGAAGAGAATAACGAAGAATCAGCAGACGATAACAGTTTCAAAAAAAACTATCCGTTCAAATCATGAAAATCCATCACCAACTATTCCAATTTCTGAAAAACCACTCAATAACTTTAATAATCAAGTCATACTAAAATTCGTGAATTACGACCCAGCCAAATTTGTAACCAAACAGGCCTTTCCCAACAAACAGCGACTTTATTCTCAAATAGGACTTGACGACATAAGAGGTAATTTATTCAATTTCTTTACGGAATATATACCTCCAAAAGCCCACATGCGATTTATTACGAAGAACCTTCAAAAACACCGCATATAACCTAGTCAAATGCAGTCACAATTTGGAAGATGTCAGCGATGATGACAATCAAAGGGAAATTATAAAAAACTATCATGGGGTGAAAACCAATCATCGTGAGGTCAACGAAACCGAAATTAGGATAAGGAAACGTTACTATTGGCCATCTCTGAAGAACGACATTCAAGAGTACATTGACCTCTGCGAAACTTGCCAAATAAACAAGTATGACAGAAATCCACCCAAACCTAAATTTATGATAACTCCAACGCCAGTAAAACCACTAGAAATAATTCACATCGATACATTCCAGGCCAGTAAACAAAAATTCCTGACTGTCATAGACGCTTTCTCCAAATAAGGACAAGCTTACCCAATAGACGGATCGAATGTAGTTAATATATTGAACTCTCTTATGATATTTATGACCCATCATGGAGTACCACAAATGATTGTAACCGAATTTGTAGACACCCACTAAATTCACATCCACTACACAGTCCAGTGGTGTGATAGAGCGTTTCCACTCTACCATAATCGAATATCTTCAGATATTGAAACATTATAGGAATAATTTCAATATCGAAGAACAAATGACATATGCCATCCTTGGATTCAATAATTCGATCCACAGCGTTACTAAACAGAAACCAATAGATATACTAAACGGGCATTTCGATTCACACGATCCTTTGGATATCAATATCAATCGAAACCTAATTAATAATTATATGGAGCAACATCGGAAGAACCCTAAAAAAAATTACAAAGAACTCAATCAACGAGAAGCAAAAATAAAAGAAAAAATAATAGGAAAACGAAACGAAAAAAGAGGTCCACCAATTACGTATAAACCAAGTACAAAAATGTATACATGGACCACCGAAAAACGAAATAAGAAGCTGCTTGCCAGATTCACCACAAGATTAGTGAAATCAAATAACCCAATAACAGTCACCGCCACCTGTCATAAAAAAAAATATGAAGCACAAACCAAAGAAGAAAACTGATTCTGAAAATGTGTTATCAGCCTGACCAACTTCAACCAGGAAATTCAATATCAATTGAAAGCAGCCCTCCCGAAAATTCCAATCAATATATCCATCACATCGAAGCAAAAGAGGACTCATAAATGCCCTTAGCAGCATTGTGAAAACCATATCTAGCAACCTCGACCACAAGGATGCAGACAAGTACGACAAAGCTATATCCACCCTCGAGAAAAATCAAATGAATGTAATTCTGTGACCGACCCAACATATGTCACTCACCAAGAAATTGATAGAGAACTTCAATTCAACTATAAATATACTAACGCACAATCAGGATGTTGTTGTCCAAGAAATCGATAGATAATATCGTTTTCAAGTCTAATGACTACATGCAGACCCGAAATATTCTCGATCAATTGAGCCCTTCATTACAGATATTGATACAACTTTTGACAGACCTGAAAAAGACTGTTAACTTTGCATGAATGAACGCACTGCAAATATGCTCGAAAATAACCAGGAGGAACAGCTGATATACACGGATGAAATCGATTTATTGAAATACTATGATATCATATCAGTCGATGCATATTATTCAAAAACCATAATTATCTTCACATTGCACTTTCCTTTCCTACACCCAGAAACTTTCACACACATCACCTATATTCAATTCCTATCAACAATTTCACTACCATCATACCACCCGCACCATATCTGACAATGAATACTGCACTTCATCAGTATACAAATGAGCCTTGCAGAAAAATCAATCCTGATTACCTGTGTCACAGCAATTCCATCTGATACGATGGGAAATCAGAAGACTACATCAACCAAATACTCCAACTCTCTGAAGAAGAAGCCAATTGCTACCACGTACTAGTATCAATCCATACCACTTTAGTCGAGCAGCTGACTCCAGCCCATTACATTGGCATATTCCCAGAATCGATGAAAATATCGACCCAGTGTTCCACCATCGGAATACTGAATCTGACAGGAACATTTCCGATTGATGTACCTCCCGGCTGCGAATTCAAGACACTATATGACAGCTTCGTGAATTCAAAAGAAGTCATTCGAGAGCAGCCACTAATCCTACCAAAAATCAGAACAGAAGATACTTCTCGACGAACTCCACAGACTCCAAGAGATACAAGACCACATCGCTTCTGTTCCCGACGAACAAAGTACCGATCCAACCCACTTCTGAACAACCCCTGTATACATCATCACAGCGAGCTTGGCCTTTCCTATGTTACAAATTCCGACGCAACCGACCAGGCAGGATCATCATCATCAGAGCCACCAGTTTTGTTCGTCCCTTACAACACTTCTTCAGGGGATGGAGAAGTTATAGTTGGATAACCTCGCATAACTTCTTCGAACCAGCCGAACTCAGCGACACCCGACACCCGGAGCAGCGTCAGCGTGAGAGCCGAAGCAGTTCACCTTGTTATCATTTTTATTCTGAAACTATCACCTAAAACTGAAACTTATTGTAAAACGAACAAGTCTTCTTTGTATTATAAATTTGTTATTTTCAACTTGAATGACAAACATTTGGTAAAAGAACCAAAATAAAAAATTCTGTTCATTTAAAAATTGGTTAAGAATTTCTTTTTTTGGTTCATTTACCAACTATTGCTTACCATACGTGACAGTAGAGTTATAAATTGCATGACTGTTTAGACAATTGAACATCCCTCAAAATGAGGTATCACTTTAATGAATTGGAGGAGGGGTGGATGTCATTTTTGTTGAAATGCATTCGTGAATATATCTGTATACTACTTTATTATATCACACTGTTCTCGCATTTTTGATTTTTGTAAGATATGACGTTGTCAATAAATATTTTGAGTAAAGAGTAATTTGTCATCAACTTACATATTTGAATATTTATCCCATATAAAGGCTACAGAAATCCTTCAATCATATAGTTATAACAGGTTATGGGCCCAGACTACCCATTATAAGATTCAGAAGGTAAATTTGAATAACCAATTTGAGTAACTTTCATCGATATGACGGAGGTCAAATTCTCTCTCACTAAGTTAAATGGAGAAAATTATTTCGTTTGGAAGTATAAGATGGAGCTTCTATTGATAAAGGAAGGATTGTGGGGTGTTATTGCTAAAGATACACCAGCAGAGCCTACAGAATCTTGGATCAAAAAGGACCATACGGTTTGTTTATCTGTTGAAGATAATCAATTGATCCATGTCAGGATATCAAAGTCTGCATTACAAGCCTGGAATAGTTTGAAGAATTATCACGAGAAATCAACCTTAAGTAATAAAGTAACGTTGATGAGAAAAATTTGCAGTTTGCGTTTAGAAGAAAATGGAAATATGGAGAAACATATAGAAAACATAACAGAACTGTTTGAAAAGCTGGCTGCTCTTGGAGAAGAAAGTTTATCTGAAAAGTGGATAGTGGCAATGTTACTAAGTAGTTTACCAAGAAGTTACGATACATTGATAACTGCTTTAGAAACTCGCACAGAAGATAAATTGACGCTGAATTTAGTACAGTCCAAACTGATTGAGGAATATAAGAGGGGGCATTCTAATTCCAATTTTTCTGAGAAAGCTATGAAAACTACGGAAGATTTCAGAAATAAATATATTCCGGAGTGTTTCTTTTGTAGGAAAAAGGGACATGTGAAGAAAGAATGCAGAAACTATTTAGAATGGAAGAAGAAAAAAGAAAAATGTAATCAACATGCCAAACAAGTGACAGATGATGAACATTTTTGTTTCAGTATTACTGAAACTGAAAGTAATGGATGGATCATTGATTCTGGTGCGTCTTGTCATATTTCGAATAACCTAAATGATTTTATTTCGATAAACACTGAAATAAAACCTAGAGTTATTGTTGCTAATGGCATTGAAGAGATGGCTGAAGGAGTTGGAACCATAATTTTGACACTATTAAACAGTCAGAATAAAAGGTCAACAGCAAAACTTGAGGAAGTCTTATTTGTACCCAAAATGGAGAAAAATCTTTTGTCAGTCAAGCGGCTAGTGAGTAAAGGAATAGAAGTAGTTTTCGGCAGTAAAGGCTGTGTAATAAAAGAAAAAAGGGTTGGAAATTGCTGTTGCTGATTTAAATGCAGGTCTATACAAATTGAGGCAGAAGGAACAAGTTTTGGGTGCTATTCACTGTGGAAATAAATGTCTTCATTATTGGCATAGAGTATTAGAACATAGAGACGTTGAAGCTATCAAATTAATGAACAGAGAAGGGCTAGCAACCGGTATCAAGATATTTGACTGTGGTATCCAGAAAACTTGCGAGGTTTGCTTACAAGGAAAATTCGCTCGCCTTCCATTTCCTAAGGCTCATTCAAATTATTCAAATGCTCCCCTTGATCTTATTCATTCGGACGTTTGCGGACCTATGCAAACAAAAACCCCTAGTGGAAATCAATATTTCCTCACATTCATTGATGATTATTCTAAATTTACTACCGTTTATCTTCTGAAGCACAAATCAGAGGTATTCGATAAGTTCAGAAATTACGTTGAGATGGTCAAGACAAAATTTGGCTACAAACCAAAAATATTGAGACCTGATCAAGGTGGAGAGTATAAATCAGAAACGATGCAGCAGTATTTATTACAACAAGGTATTCAGTTCCAACATACAGCTTCCTATACTCCTCAACAGAATGGAGTGGCGGAGCGAAAGAATAGGTCACTCATGGAGATGGCTCGCTGTATGATAATAGATGCAGGTTTATCAAACGTAATATGGGGAGAGGCAGTAATAACGGCAAATTATATGCAAAATAGACTGCCTTCTACATCTATCAAGAAAACACCATTCGAATTATGGAATGAAAGGAAGCCAGATATAAGTACTTTTCATGTTTTTGGGTCGAAGGCTAATGAGATAACTTGATACAAAATCTCAATTGATGATTTTTGTTGGCTACGATGAGCAAATCAAAGGTTACAGGTTGATTGATAAAACATCTATGAAACTGAAAATAAGCAGAGATGTTAGATTTGTTCATCAAGAATCATCTCACGAAAGCATTTCTACAGACTCAATTATAGTAAAAAAATCTGACTGACAGTTTGAGTCAAAGTATATTTGAGGAGGAGTTACCAATAAATCATCATGAGGAAGAAACAGAAGCTGAAACTTCAAGTCAAAGAGCATCAGAAGAAAATACGGATCCGGAGGAAAATAATCAGGATGGAATAAATGCACAGAGAACTGAAAATTTAGATCAAGAAATAACGGAAAATTTTAATTAAGGAAATGAGTATCATATAGGAAATAAAGATGGACAGAGCACCACTATTCCTAAATTAAGAAAATCAGAGAGATCCACAAAAGGTATTCCAGCAAATAGACTAATAGAAGAAATAAACGAGGTAGTTGAAGTCCGAACTCTTAAAGAAGTTATTTCGAGTGAAAACAGATCAGAGTGGGAAAAAGCTATGGCTGAATAAATAGAGGAACTGAAAAACCATAAGACATGGGATTTGGTTGATCTTCCGGAAAACCGTAAAGTCGTTGGATGTAAATGGGTTTTCAAGGTTAAAACCAACACGGAAAGACAGGTGATTCGTTTCAAAGCCCGCCTTGTAGCACAAGGGTTTTCACAAAAGTATGGTAGCGATTATGACCAAATATTTGCTCCTGTTGTGAAACATACCACAATAAGAATTTTTCTATCTATAGCAGGTAGAAGAAAAATGATTGTTCATCATCTCGACGTCAAGATGGCATTCTTGAATGGTGAGCTGAAAGAAACAATATATATGAAACAGCCACCTGGGTTTGAAGAAAATGGAAAAGAAGAAAAGGTGTGTTTATTGAAAAAGAGCCTATATGGTTTAAAGCAGTCCGCCAGAGCTTGGAATGAAGCTTTGGATAAACATCTCAAATCAATTGGTTTTCAACAGAATCAAGTTGATCAATGTTTTTACACAAAATATATCGATAATGGAAGCATCTTTATTTTAGTATATGTGGATGATCTTTTAGTTGCAAGTTCTCAGAAGTGTTTGTTAGAATCCCCTCAAAATCAACTGAAAGAGCGTTTTGACATCACTTCTCTTGGAAATGTCAAAGTTTATCTTGGATTGGAAATTGGGAAAGATCGCTTTGGAAATTTTCACATTTGCCAGCATTCCGATATAGATAGAATTGTTCATGATATGGAACTGCAAAATTGTAAAACTTCGAGTTATCCTCTTGATCCGAATTACGGCAAAAGTGAGAGTAATAATCTCTTATTGAACAATGAAAAATATCAAAGGATCATTGGCTGCTTACTTTATATCTCAGTCAACTCCCGATATTTCTGTAAGTGTATCCATTCTGGCTAGAAAAGTCAGGCAACCTACAAAAGAGGACTGGAACGAAATTAAAAGGGTTGTGAAGTACCTTAAAGGAACATCAACACTCAAACTTTTCATGAGTCGTTGTGAGAAGTATGACGAGAAATTTTATGGTTATGCGGATGCTAATTGGGCTGAAGATAAATTGCATAGGAAATCCAATAGTGGTTTTGTATTCAAACTCAACGGTGGTGTCGTAAGTTGGTGTTGCAGAAAGCAATCTTGTGTGGCTCTATCTTCCACCGAGTCCGAGTTCATCGCCTTGTCTGAGGCATGTCAGGAGGCAGTTTGGATTGAAAAACTCCTACTAGGTCTCAAAGAATCAGTTGAGAGACCTATTTTAATATTCGAAGACAATCAGAGCTGTATGAAATTGATTGAATAGAATAAATTCAGTAACAGATCCAAACACATCGATATCAAATATCATTTTGTGAAGGATTATATTGCCCAGGGTATCATCCAATGGAGATATTGTCCAACAGAAGTTGCTGATCTGTTAACCAAGCCAATTCCTGCAAATAGAATAATTTTTCTACGAGAACAATGTGGATTGTTGTATATTACGAATTAGGAGGAGTGTTGAAATGCATTCGTGAATATATCTGTTTACTACTTTATTATATCACACTGTTCTCGCATTTTTGATTTTTGTAAGATATGACGTTGTCAAAAAATATTTTGAGTAAAGAGTAATATTTCATCAACTTAAATATTTGAATATTTATCCCATATAAAGGCTACAGAAATCCTTCAATCATATAGTTATAACAATTTTGACGGGGGTGGAAGAGGGGCGATTTTTTTTTAAATATGAATCGACGTATTCCAGGGTTTTTCTTGAAAATGACTTATAACGTAGAAAATGTATTTATCCGTTACTTTAGGACCTCACTGTATAAAAAGTTATATATATATATATATATATATATATATCAAGTTACAAAATCCTGATGATACCTGAGGAATAGGCAGATTGAGACCTAACTTCACACCCTTTCAATCAATTTATCCTTTTTTCTTGAAAATGGCTCCAAAATCGGAGCCGAAACGTCGAATTTCAACAAATTCTAGACGCGGTTCAACCCGAACTTCCAGTTTTCATATATATATATATATATATATATATATATCACAGTACATGTAACATCGTTCAAGTTGTGTGTGTTTTACAGTTTCGAGGCACAAAGCTTGGAATAAAGTGAGTTAACGTGAAGTGAAAATTACCAAATTTTGCAGACTATAAGATACTTATGCCATATACCAAACGAGCGTATAAGAATCTGTGAAAACAATAAAAAAAGTGAGTTTTGATTAGAAACATAAATAACACATTTCAAGTGCTGTTACTGTACAAAAAACAATAGAAATATTCTTATCTCCTAGTAAAAACTGAAACGGTAAACCCGAAATTAGTCTGTGGGCTGAATCTCTTACCGTGAAAGGAACTCGAATACAACCTTATAAATGAGTAACACAGAGGAATTGAAAAAATTCATCTCCGAGCAGAACAAGACGCTGACTGATGCAATATTTGCACAAATAAGCGAACTGAAACAAATAATCACCCAGAGCTCAGAAAAAGTAAAAACATTAGAAAAAGAGGTGGAAAAACTTACAAAGAAAAATACTGAACTTGAAAAAGTAATAAAAGAAAATAACATTCTAATTTTCAATTCAGAGTATAAAGATGGTAACCTACTCGATTACACACTGAACCTATTGAACACTAAACTAGAATTAGATTTAACCAGAGGAGAAATAAATAATATTTATACAGTTGGAAACAAAGAAGAAAATAAAATAATCTTTGTGAAGCTTGTGAGATTTATAACAAAGCAACAAATCCTCAAAAATAGCAAGAAACTTAAAGGACAAAAAATATCCATTGTAGAAGATTTATCTCCTGAAGAGAGATCTGAAAGAAAAGAATTAATTCTTCATATGAGACAGGCCCGCAGAGACGATAAGAAAGCGCATATTTTTCGCAACAAACTATACATCAACAGTGTGGGTTACACTTACGCGGATCTGAATCTGAACCACAACAGTGACATAGGAAATAATTCAGGATACGAAAATTCTTCCGATGAAGAAAATATTCTTACCGAAATAAAAACAGACACGGCTCAATCTGCTGATCGAGTGAATGAAGAATCTAAGAAGAAGTTGCCCCGAACTGAGTCTGGCTCCAGTACTAAGAGTGGGAGATCCACAAGAAGCAGTAAAAAATAAGTAACTAACCATTATTCATATTTGTTCTGTTAGTAAATGATCAGTTTAAATTTAAATAATTATTCTTTACACACTGCCTTAAATTTCAATTCCTGTATCAAATGGATCCTTATATTCGCGATTGTAATTATGAACCCATAGAAGCCTTAGAGTTGAGTAATATGAATGAACTTAATGACAAATCATTAGTAAACAAAAGAAAAAACAACTTCAAACTGATTCACCAAAATATACGTAGTGTAATGAAAAATTTAGATCAATTAGAGGTAGCACTGAATGAACTGTCTTTTGAATTTGATTGCATTGTACTCACAGAGACGTTTCAAATAGAAGACAAAAGTTTTATTGAACTGAACGGTTATACTATTTTTTACAGCGAAGGTAACATAAATAAAAATTATGGAGTAATAGTATATTTGAAAAATACTTATACATGTTCATCAAAAATTATTGCCATTGACAATTGCAAATCGATACAGATTAAAGTGAACATAGATAAAAATAAATCAATTTTAATAACTTCTATATATAGGTCTCCCGCAAACAATGCTGAAAACTTTGTCTCCTGTTTGAACCAATATCTGCAAGACACCAGCAAGGTATCTGTAGACAACCACATTATTGTTGGTGACATGAATATCAATTTGAATGATGAAGATGTCCTAGTTTATGATTATCTATATAATTATAGTGTACACAATTTTGTATCAATGATCAATAAGCACACCCGTATACATGGACACTCAAAAAGCTGTATTGATCATATATTTTTAAAATCTAATGAAACAAACCTTAACGAGAAATGTGTCTCTATGGTAGTGGACTGTAATATTACAGACCACAAGGCCATTGTCATCTTTCTAGACATCCTTTGCGATAAATCCAGTACACACCTTGTAAATAAACAGAACTACATAGAATACATAGATTATACAAAGCTAAAAATTGACCTTTCTAACCATGACTGGAACATATACTATAGTATAGATAACGTACAGTCACAAACCACATATTTCTTAAAAATATTAAAAAAATATATACAAAAAAACTAAAAAAGAATTCCAATAAGCAAAAATGGTAAAAAACGAAAACAATGGATAACAAAAGGTTTGGTAAAATCGATAAACCATAAAAACGAATTATATAGAGATTGCAAAAAAAATCCTGATGACATTGGAAAAAAAAATTACTATCTAGAATATCGTAAATTTACAGATAAACTGATCAAAAGAGCAAAATACACCTATTATAGAAATAAAATAAATGAAAATAAAAATAATTCTAAAAACTTATGGAAAGTTATATCGGAGATTGGGGGAAGAAAAATTGGAGATGATAACATAAAAAAAATTGAAACTGAAAATGGTCATATAACCGAGGATGAAAAAGAAATGGCTAATGCATTCAATGATTTTTTTTATAGGGGTAGGGAAAAACTATGCTAATAAAATAAAAAAGCCTTCCTCGCCTCGTCCACCAAAAAATATCTTGCCTCATTCGTTTTACTTGAAGCCTGTACATGAAAAAGAAATATACGAAGTGATACAACAACTGAAAACGAAGAAAGCTCCTGGTTACGATCTTATGAAAGAGCAAATATTAAAAAATATTTCCGAGTTAATAATACGTCCATTAGTTCATCTGATCAACAAAATATTCAGTACAGAAATATGTCCCGATGAATTCAAACTGGCAGTAGTCACACCTTTATTTAAAAAAGGAGAAAAATTCAAAATGAGCAATTACAGACCGATATCTGTGATTACAGTTATAACAAAAATATTCGAAAAATGCCTGAAAAACAGATTAAATAGTTACATGAATAAATTCGATATTATTGCTGTTAACCAGTTTGGATTCAGGGAGGGCTTGTCGACGAACGATGCAATCTCAAAATTGACGGGAGATATGTATAATCTGGTTGACCAAGGGACTCCTGCGATTTGTATCTTCCTGGATCTAGCCAAGGCCTTCGATACGGTGAATCACTCGCAGTTGTTGGAGGCCTTGGAAGATCTTGGGGTCAGAGGTATCCCACTTACCCTATTTTCTAATTACTTAAAAGACAGAAAGCAAATAGTTAGAATCAAAGACAACATAAGTAATGAGAAAGTGGTGACTTGTGGTGTACCTCAAGGTACTGTATTAGGTCCTTTATTGTTCACCATATATATCAATGATTTATTGACTCTGAAAACATCTGGAAAAGTAATAAGTTTTGCTGACGACACAGCTATTTTGTATTCCTCGCACTCTTGGATCGATCTGAAAAAAAAAATTGAAAATGATTTTGTAAACATTATAAATTGGTTCCGACATAAATTGCTGACCATAAATTTCGATAAAACATTTTTCCTCCCACTCTGCAGCTACAAGAACGGTTTACCAAATTATGATGAGCTAACATTTAGAGAACAACAATTCACTACTAATATAAGAAATGTCAATCAAACAAAATATTTAGGAATCACCATTGACTCACATCTAAGATGGAACTACCATATCTCAAACGTCACCAAAACATTGAGGTGTCTTCTACCGAAATTTAAATTTCTTAAGAACATTCTCGATGTTGCGCAGTTGAAAACTTTATATTATTCCTTAGTGGAGTCCCGTTTGCAGTATGCAATATTGAGTTGGGGAGGGGCTGCAAATAGTCATCTGAAGCAGTTATATATGATACAAAAAAAAATACTCAAATTAATTTATAAGAAAAAAATTACTTACTCCTCAAACTTGTTATTTGCTACAGCGAGTGTACTGGATTTAAGGCAACTATATACGTACAATATAATCATCAACATGTATAAAAATAAAACATTGATTCAAAAAGTAGGCAATATATATTTCACACGAACTATGAATAAGAACTATGTTCAAATACCATTATGTTATAAGTCCATTGGGCAACGTTGTTTCCTATTTTTATCCAGGAAAATATATAATTTTCTTCCCGACATGTACAAAACATGCATAGAAAAGATAAATTCAATTGGTTTAATTAAAAAAATATTCAAAAAATATATTCTGGCACTAGAAAAAGATTCGCTTGATGTCTTATTTAATTAAATACTTACCATGAATTATACAATAACTCACCACAATGCTTTGTTCATATATAAACCTATAAACCTGCAAGACACGATCAAAACCCATACTCAACCTAATCGGTTCTAATGGGTCCCCATTTGACTCGATCGTCTTGCAAAAATTATTGGGATATATATTCTGAGATTTTGTAAATTGTAATATTGAAAAAAAAAAAAAAAACAAAAATATATTTGTTATAATTATTAGTCACGCACAAGGAGTATAGCAGCTAAAAACTGCTATACACTTCTGTGACTCACCTATGTTTATTTGTAATTTTTTTTTTTTAGTTGAATCAATAATATCAATATCATCAATAACATTATTACTAATATTGTCGTTATTAAAATATTTTGATGTAACTTCTATATTTATATATGCACTCTTCTTTTCAAATAAATATTATTATTATTATATATATATATAGGAATTAATAGGAATTAATAGGAATTAGTCGGCATTAGTCAGGTATTAGTGGGTATTAATCAGGTATTACTGGTGAATAAGAGGAATTCGATTGGCATTAGTGGTGATACCCGGGAATCACTGAGTATCAGAGAAATTAGTTAGGATTTGGGGGAATTAGTGTACGCAATTCCCTCGGTTGTTTCCCCCTCGGTGCATTGGAATGAAAGCTTGTCTTGTAAAAGCTTGTATTTGATTATTTTATTCTGTGCTTTTTATTTGTACGCATCAATCTATGGATTTCAGAGAAATCATGGTTATAACAAGGATCGTTTCCTTCCATGAGGAGACTATCTATATATTCACACGTCCGTCATTATATGAATTTTAACAGAACATTCATGATATTCGACCTCAAATACCCCCACATACCAATTTTGAAGAGAATGAGACCATAATTACAAAACTCGTCCGACATTCTGGATTTATGAATTTTAACAAAAAAATCATAATATCCGACCCCGAAGACCAATTAAGAATCGAATCGGACCATTATCACAAAACATACGTGCAGACGTACATACGTACATACATACAAACATGTAAACAGGGCAAGTTAAATAAAAGCTTGTAATCAAAAAATAATAATATTGTCTGATTTTTACTAGTTTAGTTATCGTTACATTTTCGGCTTTTAGTTAGTATACTTGATACTGCTAAATATAACTGTCATTTTCTTTTTAGAATGGAACAGCGTTTCTGGTCACGACAGGGTAAAAAGACAGCTATCTGTTTCCAGCGATAGTAAACTTTTAGATGAAGACATACGAGAAGAAACCAAAGTGATACTTAGGCCAAGAAAACCCCCGAGGCCCAAATCAGAAGTTTTGCTCAATCAAGGTACTGACCACCGAAGGGCGAAGAGATTTTCAGCCTTTGGGGTAAGTTGCTAATAGTACATAATCTACTATACAGATCAGGCAAAAATTCAACACATCATAGCATGTGCCATGCTATGTGATGTGATAGACAGAAGGCAGTCGACCAGCACACAATATTAGTGGCAAGACTACGACTAAGACGGAGACTAAGACTCGAATAAACAGAATATCTCGACTAGCGGCGATTGACTCTGGGAAGCAGTAGTTCAGATGAGTCGCTGAAACTCCCAATGCATAACGTCACACATTTGGTGCTGGTCGACTGTATTCTGTCTCGCACATCGAATACATGACTCTATTTGTTATCAGTAGTTCAACAGTTTCAGTTTATTGTGGTACCTAGCCTCTCAATGCAGAATAACCCGATTAATTTGTAGACGAAATTTTGGATAATGAATAATGATATTGACGTCAAGCTGGTAATCCAAATCCGGAGTTTGGTATTTCAATTTAATGAGAATGATGTGCCATTCCGTGCCAATTTGTACCGAATGTCATGAATTTTGTGCTCATTTAGTTTTCGAGATATTTCGAAACTTGACGCTGGTCGCTGGACCCTTACATTGAAAATTAAAAACTGTTTTTTTTTACTGAATTGTGCCCATTTTGTGCCAATTTCTGCCGTATTTTATGAATTTTGTGCCCATTCGGTTTTTCTTGTGACACCTTGTCCATAATATATTGAATTTTTGAAGGAATGTTTCCTCTGTATTATGTCCATTGTGTACCAATTTGTGCTTAGAGAAATTTCTTGTTATTTATATTATTAAACCTACTGGCACTCTCAACGGAATGTTTCCATGGTATTTCCACGTATGGTGGGTGACTGCAGTAATGGGAGTCAGACGTGTTTCGAAGACTTCTCCATTTCATGAATAAAATTCCGTTGGAATGGTTGCACTCCAAAAAGTAACAAAATCGATCTAGATACGAACAGCAGTCAAGGTATCTTTCAACTCACGATACTATGAAGCAATTCATAGTGAAAGAGTTAGAAATAAACAACAGTACTTACCAATCGAAGAAATCTCAACCCTTAGAAATGTGATCCAGGTATTAAAAAACGCCAATTTCGAGTTGATTACCTCATTATTAGGTAGATAGATACGTTTAATGCCTCAATAAATTTTATGGCAAGAGTGCGAGAGCTATAGGTACATATAACTATAAAAGAATAACTTAAGCCAAGGCAATAGTAATCTAAGCTATGTGATGTAGTAGGTTCAACTAATGATTGTGAAGATAACTGTAGAATAAAGAGTAAGCTTAATAAGTTTAACGAGATATACAAAATTTAAAAATAAAAGGCAGAGAAAAAGACTGATAGTGGTGGGTGGTAACCTAGTGAACACAAATCAATTAATGGATCACTCATTTATTATGAAATAACGTAGTTTTAATACATTCCACAAATAATTAGCAATGTTCTTGGCACTTTCTGCCATGGGATATCAAGGACGAGGGCCAAAGCAATCATATCCGGTAGTCTTCAAGTAGGCTGAATCTATTGAACAGTATATAGGAGAGGTAAAAAAAAATTCGATCAATTATGATTACAGATTGAGCATTGTTCATTTGGGTTGATATTATAAGTTGAGCCTCTGTGGGTGAATTTAACAAATATCGAGTTGCATAATTAGGGAGATATATCGCTGGGGCATATTAAGCAAAATGAAAAAAGAGTTGTACATTGTTAAGAATGTTGAACGATGCAGTAGTAACATATCTTTCTCATATAATCTTTCTTTAAACTTCAGTAGGTGAGACTTCTTCTTTGATTTAATGAACTCGAGAGAAATATTATCCCAAATGTCGACAGCGTGAATCTCGATGACCAATGTAATGCTGAGTATTTTATAGGGCCCTCCCGAGAAGCACACTAATCTTGATTTTGTTAGTGTTTATTGTGAGGCGATTGAGGGAAGCGCAGTTTTTCAGAAGTCTTAGTTTCCTACCAACGTCAACTTCAGATTGGCTCAAAATAACAATGTCGTCGGCATATAAAAGCATGCGGAGTTCATTTGAATTATCTATGTTAACTTCAGAACTCCATTGCTCTTGAAATAATCTTCGATATCAGCCAAAAAAAGAGACTGATAACGGACTGATAACCTCACTTTGTAAGACTCCTTCAGAGACAGGAAAATTCTCTGAGCAATCTAACAAGCTGGGAACTGACTCCTAGTTGACAAAGTTTTGACCAGAGAAGTTGATGATAAACGCTATCAAACACCCTCTTAAAGTCAATGAAAATAGCGAATATTCTACGTTTCTTGAAACGAAGAGAAAAATGTATAACCGACGAGAGTGCATAAACATATAACAATGTTCCTTACGGGGTTGAACAAAGAACATATGTGTGGCTAATGCGAGTGAATTAATACTCTGGCTGTTGCCGGGCGTATATGCAATAGGAGTCAAGCTCCATTTTCAACGCTTAAACACCCCTCTACTTCAGCTAATGTATATCTAGGATGTCAGGTTGGCCAGATAACATACATGGATTCTAGCTTGAAAATAATAGGATCTATCTTATTCTTGATTGAATAAACTAATTCGTTACACAGATAATAAGGGTTCAAACACAACATTGCCGACTCGGGAGGTCCTGTCATATATGATATCTATCATATACAGGGTGGGCCAACTATTGCAGATCGGAAGATAGCTCCTAAACCACTGTAGATAAAAAATATTTTTCACCTGGAGATCAAATGGCACACAAATGACTATTTCTGTAAAACATGCTGAAGTATACAGAGGGTTCCGTGAGCAGATGCCAAAAAAAAAAAAAATTCTCAAGTGACCCACCCTGTATTTTTTTCCATTTTTGGATAGTGCAAATAACAATCTATACAACAGTTTTTGATTTTTTTCAATTGTATGCGACGTTGCAGAGTTATTGCATTTCTAATGAAAATTTCTAAAAAATCATTGTGGAGGGTTAAATTCCATAAAAACTCATCACTGAAAGGAGTCACAAAAAAAGTATTGTAGCTCCCAGTACAGAAATGATGATATCCACTGAATCATTGAAAATTGTTTAAAAATATACAGGGCGCTCGCTAGACGACTGCCAGGATTTTTGATTTCAAACGACGAAAACTTTTTTTTTAATGGAATATCCTGTATATTTCAATGTTTTTTGAAAGTTCATTCTTTAGGCTTTCCATCGATATAATATTTTCTATGGTGAAATTTAGTAGTTTCCGAGTTATTGGGGAAATATGGCATTTTCTCAGTATTTCTCGATTTCAAACCAAATCCGAACTCTGTTATTAACGTATTTGACGATCTAGTAGTCTGTTAGTACATAATTTTCGTCTTGTTGATAAAAGTGATTTGACATATGTCATTAGTTCACCTCTATTCGAATTAGTGAAAATTATTGATTCAACATGAATTATTTGAATGAAGAGATGAATAATATGATTTTGTATTGGGTGAGTGTGACAAAAATTGTTTCCTTGCTAGTAGGGTATATAATATATCCTAGTAATAAGTATATAATAGTAATAAGAATATATCAATTAAGTTCTTTGCCAAAGCAAAAGCAAAACAACCCAAATATAAGCTCTGCAGAAGTATAATGCACAATATACTAAGGCACTCTGAATGCAATTCAAAGCACAAACCAGTTATAAAGACTATTATTAGCACACTAGCATCAAAAGATACTGAGCAAGAGAAAATATCTACGCCAAAAAGTAGTACGGGTAGGCCTAGCTTGTATGATGAAATTAGTTGTGTAAATATTCAGGATAATTAAACCTCAAGCAATAACTCATTACTAGAAAATCAATTAGTAAATAGTGAAATAGTTCTCTCCAATCAGTTTTTTCGTCCCCAAGAATAATATAGTTACGACTAAACCATCCAGAGAATTGCTCTTACTGCATATAAATATACAGTGTATCACAAATAAGGTAAATATGCTACAACACTTCATTTATGATTTGAATCCACTATTTCTCTGTATCAGTGAGCATTGGCTAACTCAAGAAATAATTAGTTTGATATATATTCAAGGATATAAAATGATCTCTAGCTATTGTAGGAAATCACACATTCATGGTGGCACTGCAGTTTTTGTTAAAAATGAAGATAAATATATAAAAAATTGTAAACCAATTCTAACTCTCAATGGTCTATCTATAGATATGCCATTTGAATGTTCTGCTGTAGATCTAAACAATAATACTTGCATAGTAGTTTTATACAGATCGCCTAACGGTGACTACGATATATTTATTAGACAACTCACAATACTACTACAGAACGTAATAAAAAAATACACCACAATTTATATATGTGGAGACCTAAATGTAAATAAATTAATAAGAAATATAGAAAATAGTATATTACATGATTTGCTAATGAGTTTCAGTCTTACGTCTCTTATAAATGAGCCAACAAGAATTGCAGTTAGTGCTCTTGGCACTTCGCAAACTGCGGTCGACTATTTAATTACAAATAACACTAACGTGTCGGTGAAAATTATAGATCCTGGAATATCAGATCACTCTGCACAACTGTTAAGTACAAATTTTAATGACGGCTGTAATGAACAAAAGAAAGGACAACTCACGAGTCAAAGAAACATAAATTTAAGCAGTATACAATATTTTAAGTCTATATTCAATGGTGCACATTTAGATTTACTAGCCAACATTAACAATAATTTGAATATAGATGAATTTTTCAACGTCTTTTGGTCAAATTTCAAATATAGTTTTGAAATTGCCTTTCAAAAATTACATTCGACAAACAGAAAATTGACTCAAATCACCAACGCAAGAAGATTTAAATTTTCTAAGGAATTGAAAGAGGAGTCCTCAAATTTAAAAGACCTGAACTATTTAAGAAAACAACACAATAACGAAAACCTAAACACTCTTTATAAAAATAGAAAGAAGCAATATCAGCTTAATCTACAAAAAGACAGACAATTATATAATAAAAACAAAATAGAAGCATCTGCGCACAAAACAAAGACATTATGGAATATAGTGAATCAAAACTTGAACAGAACCAAAATGAAGCGAGATAACATTACACTTAACTGTAACGACATCGTCGTCAGTGACAATAAAGAAGTTGCAAACCTTTTTGCAAACCATTTCTCAAAAAATATAAAAACCAAAATAAAAGCTCATTTTCCTCATTTATCTACGAAATGTGAAAACGTGAATACAATATACTTAGAAAGCGTCAATATACAGGAGGTTAAAGAAGTCATACTAGACCTCGCAAACAAAAATTCTACTGGGACTGACGAAGTCCCAGTTAAGTTAATTAAGGAGTGTGCCGATGAATTTGCAAAATGTCTCGCTCAAATAATTAGTAAGTCTATTGAGTGTGGAGCTTTTCCCCAAAAATTAAAAATTGCCTTAATTATCCGGGTATTTAAAAAGGGTGATAGCAACGACATTAAAAACTACAGGCTCATTTCATTGTTAAGTGTCTTTTCTAAAATCATAGAAAAAGTAATGGCAAATAGAATAACTAAATTCTTAGAAAAGTATCATATATTGACAAATTCCCAGCATGGTTTTAGGGGTAACTTCTCAACAGAAACAGCAGCAACGGAACTGGTACAAACAGTGTATGAGAGATTAGATGCAAATGAGTATGTAATGGGTATATTTTTTGATCTCTCGAGTGCTTTTGACACCCTACATATACCATTTGTTGCAAATAAATTGGAAAAAATTGGACTACGTGGTAATATTAATAACTGGCTAATTTCATATTTGTCGAACAGAAGAATTTTAGTTAAAATGGGAACTCTACGTCAGACGAGTATGACATATCAATAGGAACCCCTCAGGGTAGTGTTCTCGGACCCCTGATATTCCTACTATTTATTAATGACCTACCTGAGTTTATTGATCATGGGAAAATTTTTATGTATGCAGACGACACCTCAATAATTATTTCAGCCAAGAGCCTGGAAGATCTAGAAGGCCTGGCTAACACAGTTCTAGATCAGTTCAACACATGGTGCTTCAACAACAGGCTCATCATCAACTATGAGAAAACTGTATGTGTTTTGTTTAAAACTCGCGGAAAAAATAACTATAGAAACATAAACATCTATTTAAATAATAATCTTCTGACCATACAAAAGGAGACAAATTTTTTAGGAGTTACTTTAGATGAAAACCTAGACTGGACTAAACATATTGATCATCTTTCCGCCAAATTAAGTCAAGCATGTTTTGCGATCACTATGCTAAAAAACAGTTTAGATCGTGCCTCTTTGATAAACGTATACTATGAACTTTGTTATTCAAAAATTTCTTGTTACATAATAGCATGGGGTCAGTGTGTGGATCTACAGAGAATATTTGTCATGCAGAAAAGGGTGTTGAGAGTTATATTCAATAAGGGATACAGGGAATCTTGCCGAAATACCTTCAAAAATAATAACCTGCTTACTGTTACATCTATCTATTTATATAAGTTACTCGTATATATACATGGCATTAAAAATAGGTTGCCAACACACCTCGACAAACACGAATATAATACACGAAGTCGAAATAATTTATACATAAATAATTATAAGCTGACTTTGTATAAAAAATCCCCTATATGTGCGGGCAGTGATCTATACAATCGGCTGCCCTATGATGTAAAAAGGATAAATGATGTAAGGCGGGCGGACACATTGCATTTGGTTAATAAATAAAATTAACAATGAAAGAAATTTTCTGAATAAAATTTTATATTCAGACGAGGCTACCTTTCACCGAAATGAAACATCGTCACAACTACCATTATTACTCTCACGAAAACCCACATTTGTTCAGAACCACGTCGCAGCAAAGATGGTCCTTGAATGTATGGGGCGGAATAATTGATAACTATGTGACTGGCCCTTTTTTCTTCGAAGGTCCTATGAATGGCCTAATATTCCTGCAGTTCCTTCAGAACAATTTTTGCGGATTCATTAGGATTCAGTAGGACGGTGATCATTTTTTGGCTATAGTGAGGCAGTGGATTGATGAAGAGTTTAGTGAAAGATGGATTGGTCGCGGAGGTCCAGTTAGGTGGCCAGCTCGATCGCCAGACCTCACACCCTGTGATTTTTTCTTATGGGAATATGCGAAAGATAAAGTCTATGCAGAGCCAGTCACAACGAAGGAAGACATGCAGCTAAAAATTAAACAGGTATTTTCTACAATTTCCCCAGCTATGCTTCAGAATGTACGCAGATCCATTAAAACTCGAGCAAGAAAATGTATCGCACAGAATGGCCGACATTTCGAACACCTTTTAAAATAATATTCGTTTGTTGGTACTTTGACTATAAATGTTTTATACGTACATCATTGATGGAAATTGAAGAATTTGATTAACTATTCGTTTGTTTCCTCCAATATAATGAATACTTTTCACTTATCATTTTCATATCTTTCGTCAGTCGAGTATTCCGCTCATTATTGACATTGTTGAGAAATCCATTCTCTATCATCATGTGAATAGTAACACTAAACCAAACTAACAAAGAAGGAATTTGGTTTGAAATAGGGAAATACTGAGAAAATGCCTTATTTCCCAGATAACTCGGAAGCTAATGAATTTCACCATAGAAAATATTATATCGATGGAAAGCCTAAAGAATGAACTTTCAAAAAACATCGAAATATACAGGATGTTCCATTTGAAAAAAAAAGTTTTCGACGTTTGAAATCTGTGATTCTGGCAGCCGTCTAGCGAGCGCCCTGTGTATTTCTAAACAATTTTCAATGATTCAGTGGATATCTTCATTTCTGTACTGGAAGCTGCAATACTTTTTTTCAGAAATTTTCATTGGAAATGCAATAACTCAGCAACCTCGCATACAATTGAAAAAAAATCAAAAACTGTTGTATAGCTTGTTATTCGCACTACCCAAAAATGGAAAAAAATACAGGGTGGGTCATTTAAAAAAAAAAAAATTTGGCACTTGCTCACGGAACCCTCTGTATACTTCAGCATATTTTACAGAAATAGTCATTTGATCTCCAGGTGAAAAATATTTTTTATCTACAGTGGTTTAGGAGGTATTCTCCGATCTGTAATAGTTGGCCCACCCTGTATGTAACTCAAGTTAAACAAAACTTACTTACCTAGTCTATATTCATTCGCCCATCTCTATGGCCCGGTTGGTTTATTTCTCTGGGGTAACTTATAAAGGAAACTCAAGAAATAGTCTGTTTTACATTTATTCAGGCTAAGGAGAGAAAAATTAATATAAATTCCATAAATATGCGACTAGAAGGTTTAATATTTACGAGAAGAGGAGGAAATAGCAATTTTACTTTAATTATTGACGTCAAAATAGTGGAAATTACCATGATTATACTAAAACCGGCTGCAAAGGCTGAGGCCTTGACCTGATAATTTTCAACTCGACTTACTGCTTCAGAAACTACATTTCAACTAACTTCTTGTTCTCAGAGTTCAAGGCGGGCCAGGTCTATCCTTTGCTCTCCAGAAGAGAGGGAAAGTCTCACCCTTCAGGATTTTAAGTTTTCAAATAGATGTCGTTCATTAACCGATCTTGGTATTCTATATCTTATTACTTTTGTGTTCTACATTCCTATTAGGTGATATCATTTAGATGATCGCTCCGTACAAATAGGACTCGCACTGAATGTGAATTCATCTTTATTGGCAGAAAACGATAAAAAAATTAAAAAATTGCTTACATCTTATAGCAAACGACCTATTTCCATATAAGTATTATTTGTGACAAAATGAACTAATTAAAAGATCGGATTGGGTTGATTCTAGGAACTACCCTGGCACCCAAACGAGCGGTACATCAGGATCGTAAATAATTGACCTTTTTTGCTATTCCGTTGGCAATTACCAAACGTTACAATATCTTAGACTGCCCATGTTTAACGGCTCTGAAAAATATATTGTTTTTAGCACGTCTTAATATAAGTTTGGAATTACTTCTTTGTACTACCCTTGACTATTTCTTTAGAGAATAGTCCCTTTTTTTTCCGGAGTTCGAACATATTCGAGCCACATGCATGGTTGCTTGCCTAGTGAAATGAATTTTGGCACGCAATCTGTGGCGTCTCAAGATTTTATTACAAACATTATCAGCGCAACCTCTTTCATGTCTGAAGCCAGATTGACTTTCCGGTAGACGTAGTATGTATATGTTTCAGCCCAGTTCATTAATCGGGTGTAAATGATGCGGGTAAAAACTTTAGCAATATAGTTAACCAGTGCTGTACCTCGATAGTTAGATGGGTTATTGAAGGGACCTTTTTTGTGGATCATCTTCAAAATAATTTCGAACAAGTTATTTGGTGTCATAGTGTTCGATTGAAAAGTGTGCATAGATCCAGTTGTTAGGCCGGGATTTTAGAAATTCACAAGAAACTCTATCACTTCCTGGGGATTTATTATTTTTGCAATTATTCAGTGCATCGTATATATACTGCATTGTGATTGGGAGATCAAAATGTGTTTTTCTAGCATCGAAAAAACTAGTGATGTCCATTTTAAAATATCCGAATAGAAAGCTTTCTATTCGTAGATATTCAACGAGTGTTATGAGCATTGTTGATAGTTTTCCAGAAGGTGGCGGAATTGTTACAGTTGGCAAGGCAAATTGATTACCTTCATATTCGTTATTTTTATATTTTAATAGTTGTTTATGCGGCTTTTTCGATTTCGATTTGAGTACGGGTAAAAAAATTCCATTCTTGCAAGCTTTGGATTCTTTCATGGCCTGATGTTTAAGGGCTATACACTGATGATCGAACCACGGTTTGCTTTTAAAGGTTTTATGGCTCTCGGGACACCTGATATTTTAAAGAGGCCTAGAGCGTCAACTGTTTCATGTATGGTTTAGTATCAAGTTGGCATGACAGTCTTTTGTTGACAGAGTTTCTGTTAAACAAACCTGCGGTGAGTTCATCATGTATAGTTTGTAAGGCAGAATATCAGTTTCACATAATTTGAGGGTTCTGAATTCGGTTCATCGAACATAATTATCATTTGGAGAAATTGTCATATTGAACTTGAAAGAACAGGACACTTGAAAATTATCTGAGACGGAGACAATGTTTTCTTCAGTGAGGTCTTCAACGCTTCTTCACTCCGACGAAAGTATATTGACTTGGTCGGTCAGAGTTACATTGGCCATTGAGTAGTGAAAAGCCTTTAGAGAAGAGCGACATCTAGTTGTGAGGGTGCAATCAAGGCTCAAGCGCTGACTGTATAAATTTGTATTCTCGAATATTTCTGGCGGAGAGAAGTCAATGTCAGAGACTCTGCAATTGGAGTCGCCCACCACCACTATCAGGGTGTCACAAAAGTTTTCGATAATATCAGTTATAAAGTTTTGAAGACGGTCAAGGATGTGTTTGATATACATGTATAGTGTAGCTTTGAAGTAGACATTACATATGATGAACCAGCTGTTACAGTCAGTTTCGATCAGATAGAACATTCACCAAGGATACTCATCAATTAGTATTAGAGAAAAGCTCGAGATACAGCTAATTGAGAGACCACTACTGGCACGACCCGCCGACTTTTCTTTTATTGCACCGGATCTATAATATTTGAAAACGGACAGAGTTGGGAAAGGTTATTTGATCACTAGATAGCCAAGTTTCGGATAAGCATAAAATATTGATTGGATCATTGTCCAAAATAAAGTTATTCAGATTTTTAAGGCCTTGTCAGTTCCAGAACGTCACATCTGTTGGTTGCTATAGTTTGCCAGTTACAAATGGAGTTCTCTGAAGTTTAGTCCATATGCCTTGCCTTGGGAATTTTCTTCCTCTTTTGGTCTTTTATTAGACTGCACTTTTTTTGATACTCCGTGAACATATTTGATAGTAACATTATTTTCTAGTGATCATCTATCCTAAAGTCCTTTCCTTAAATCGGTGAGATGTCTCAATTGTTGTGGCGTTATATCCGATTTGATTTTAACCAAAGGGAACAATTTGCCAGTAGTATTGCCAGAAAGTATTTTTCCCATTACTAAACTTTAGTAATGCCTACTTGGTTATCAAAATGCGCATCTAAGAATTTGATTACTTCTGTGGTGAAGGGACATTTCTTTATAAGAGCAAGAGCGGTTTCTTGTGTTTGGAGTATTAGTCGGCATAGCCGGGGTTTACCGTTGTTGGTAGTTTCACCCAGACGAATTCCGGGACGGATAAAGTATGCACTTTGCAGATCCAATTCATGGACAATGTTTTTTACATATTGAAAATCATCATCTGGTGAGTGCTCTGGGATTCCAAGGAGGCTTTCAGCAATAACTTCTCCTTCGGATACTAATGGCTTATTGGGGCAAGGTCTTTGTTTCAAAACCTAAACTCTATCAGAAAGTTTGAAGTTCTCATCGCGCAATACAGAACAGAAAGTTTGGCGTTTGAAGTTCTCGTCGCGCAATATAGAAACTTCTAGACGAAAATCAGCTAAGTCTGTCCTTAGATCGGATATTGTATTATTCATAGTTGTTAGTTGGTTTATAAGGGCGTTAAACTGCATAGTACCAAGAGCAGCTGTGTCGGAAGAGGAAGGTTTGTACAGAGCAGGCAGGTCCAGCAGCTTGACGAAAGCAGTACGTCATCGGTACCTCTTGGAGCCGAACGAGCACACCTCATGTGGAACGTGCGCTAGCACTGTGAACAGTTGATTTGAGAGTCGATATCGGTTAGTTCAGCATTGCAGGCCAGGCAGATATTCGGCATTTTTTCAATCAGAAAAAATTACCTTTCTTATTTAGTTTATAAGAAATCAAATAGGGTGCAGGTGTGGGAACAATAAAAAACTGTCACACTTACTCCTTACCCAGAAGCGACAGAAAACGAAAATACAGTGCTATCACAAAAGCAAACAAAGTTCGGCCATAAACACGTTTGTACCGTAGCAACGATGAAGCGACACCAACTATTATTAAGTAATAATCAGTCAGTGATATTGAAAGAGAACATGCACGATATCGAGAGTACGTCTTTCGATACAGATTTGTCAGGAGATATCGTTATAGATAAATGCAAAAATGTATGGTAAAGTAGCCGATTGTGGAATATTGTATTGTTTTTCGGAAAAATAAACTTGGACAACATTATCCACATTTTGGAACATAGATGGCATCCCCTTTGCAAATGAATGAAATTGAAACGGCTCCTTCATTTCTTGAACAAAAACGTGTTCTATAAATTTCAAGTTGGGGATTTTTCTGAAGGCACTCATCCATTTTAATTCTTTTGGAGGTTAATTTTAACCCTCCACCCCCTTGCAAATGGATAAAATTGATACATGACGATCATTTCTTGAAAAAAGATGTGTCACGTGAATTTTATGGAGGGAGATTTTTTCTGATGGTTTCTATCTATTTTATGTTTTCGGGGGTTGATTTTAGCCCTTTATCGCCTTTGCAACTGAATGAAATTGATACGACACGTTCATTTCGTGATGATAACGTGTTCTGTGAATTATTGGTATTTTCTTCTGATGGCATTGGCGAATTTAAATTTTTTTGTGGGGTTGATTAACCCTTCATACCCTTGCAAATGGATAAAATTGATACATGACGATCATTTCTTGAAAAAAGATGTGTCACGTGAATTTTATGGAGGGAGATTTTTTCTGATGGTTTCTATCTATTTTATGTTTTCGGGGGTTGATTTTAGCCCTTTATCGCCTTTGCAACTGAATGAAATTGATACGACACGTTCATTTCGTGATGATAACGTGTTCTGTGAATTATTGGTATTTTCTTCTGATGGCATTGGCGAATTTAAATTTTTTTGTGGGGTTGATTAACCCTTCATACCCTTGCAAATGGATAAAATTAATACGGGACGTGCATTCCGTTTAAAATACTTATCCTGAATGAATATCTCCCCAGTTATCCAATTTTTATCCGAACCATTGAAAATTATATTTTTACCGACGCCACTGGTGGTTTTACAGCTAGATCGAAAGATACTGCTGAAAATTAACTGCCAACTTCACACCGGTATTTTTTGGGTCATTCGTTCATTCGTACAAAATGAAAGACAATATTTTTTAATAAACAAAATATATGAGTTTTGAAGTAACTTCAGGGTTCGGTGTAATTTGTCCGGCAACATTTGTTCGATGGAAATTTGTTCGAGCGAAAACTTGTTCGAACGAAAAGTTAATCGACTCGCATTTGTTCGAACATACATTTGTTTCATACATTTCTAAATATAAAAAGAAGGCAAAATAATGTAGTCTGTGGAATTGAAAATACGTTACGAAAATACGAAAAGTAATTATTTAGTATAATTGAACCAGAACGAACTAACATTACGTAGAAATTTGAGTGCGTGGGAATTGAATATATACATTTTGCTGAAAGTATTTATTAAGTATAATTGAATGAGAAGATTGAACTAACCTTGAACACATACATTTTAATTGGGTGTACGAAACAAGAAAGCAAATCATGAATTATTGTCATTAGAATATCGATAACTATTGGAAAACTTTCGAACAAGTGCTGGTCGAACTAGCGCTGGTCGAACTAGCGCTGATCGAACTAGCGCTGGTCGAACAAGCGCTGGTCTAACAAATTTCCACTCGAACAAATATTTTTCGAATAAATGCTGTCGAACAAAGGACCGCACATTTAGTACGTGAAATGGCTTTCGGCTAATTTTGCTCAAATTTTGATATATTGTAGATCTTGGCATTCTCATTACGTAGTCCAATTTACAGATCGATCCTAAGACCAGTTTTTGAGGTACAGGGTATCAAAAATTCGATTTTCGCTATTTTGGGTACTCTGCATCGATTTGATTTTTGTGCTCTAATTCGAAATTGAACTGTATTAGAAATTAACTTATTTCATCTAGGTTGTAGCTCATAAGTCCCTCCATATGAGTAAAAAATAATATATCACAAAGGGTGTTGCATTACAGCATGACAAGACAATGTTCATAAAAATAGATAAAAATCAATACCATAATCGTTTTGATTTACACTCAATCCGTTAAGATTATAAAACAAACGGCTAGAATTTGATAATTCTTTTATAAAGTATGGGTCTTGATCAAGTACATGAGGATTCATATGATTGCTTGTCCAACAGTATATAGTTTTACATGTACAGGGTGACAATGCTTTCAAATGCTACATCTCATGAATAAAATTATAAATTCATTAAGAATTGTCTATAACTGTTACTAGGATATGAAAGTTAAACTGACTCATGAAATAATCCTTCCTGTCACTCCCCACCCCGACCCCAGTAGGTATTTTCATACTCTGAGTAGTTATTTAAAAAATATATATTAGATTAATGAACTTACAAAACCTGGAAAACAATGGTTTTTATATTCTATATACAATTATCAGAATCTTTAGTTTCAAAAATGAAATATTGATTGAAAACCATTTTTAGAGAAGACAAGCTTTCATTCAAATACGCTAAAATGTGAAAAATGATTCCTTTAGATGTGTAGGTTATTCTGTGAGTTACAGATTCAAAAGCTTGCCGCGCAACGTTTTCAGTACAAATACGGAAGCAACAAGCTTTTGAATCTGTAACTTATAGAATAACCTACATTACATATCTGAAATTATTTTTTACTTTTTAGTGCATTTGAATAAAAGTTTGTCTTAAATTTTTTTTTATTAATATTTTATTTTCTGTAGTAGTGTTAGAACGCATTAGTCTATAGATTTCTGATAAAGAATGGTTATCACAAGGCCTGTTTCCAGTGCGTTTTGAGCTATGCAGCTCTTGAATGAGGAGGCATCTTAATATTTACTCGTCAGCCATCCTGAAACCGCCATCTTCAATTTATGAATTATAACAAAACATGCATGACCTTCCATTCCAAATACTCCCGTATACCAATTTTGAAGAGAGTCAGATCATAATATTTACAAAACTCATCCGCCATCTTGTAGCCACCATCTTGAATTAATGGATTTTGATCAAAAATCCACAATCTCCGACCCCGAAAACCCCTACATACCAATTTGGTTTGTTACTCTGTTGATATCACTGGACACTATGAATTTGTAATTTTGTCATGACTCACTTGCATTTTTTTCAATCTATCAGTAGTGATATAAGGAAAAATATCTTGATTGAAGGTGGTGACAAATATTTTTGAATAATGTGACAACCATTTCCGATCGGACCGCTATCTATATGGCTATCATTATTAGTTCTATTAATATCACTGTTACCATTACCATTATTATTGTCATCATCCTAATATCTAACTGTGGTGTTATGTGGAAGCAACTTGTACATGTTGTTCCAATAGGATAGGCAACGTACCGGTACTCTATCTGGGTAACTTACGTAATTAGATGATAAACGAGTGACTAAAGTATTATTCATGGCTGGAGTCTGACTAGGTGTATTGTAAAAGTCAGTATATAATAAACCGTTGAGCCATTCGAATGTGTTTTATTTTCCGGTCGTAACATCTCAGAAGTGGGATATATTTTTATCCGCTCCTACATGAGCTGTAAACGAAATAAGTTAGAGTGAAAGTGCAACTACTATGTTCCACGAAAATGATGAAAAAATTATTAAAGAGGTCATATGGAACGGAATTTATCAAACAATTCCGAGCAAACTCAGTCTAAATCACCGTAGACTAAGAAGAAACCAGACTCGACAGCCCAGCACCTAGAAAAGGATCGTTAGTAAAGGAACAAGAAAAGTTGACCACGAAAGGTTCAGTGGAAAACTACAGCGCAATCAGGACCCTCCAAGCACGTCACCGCTGGTCACGTGGAAGGCTACAAATCATTCAAATGTTGTAACCAAAAAGGCCATTTGAGGGAGGATTGTTGGCATCTGAATTCAGCTACGGTACAGCTACTACAAAGGCAAGTGAAAATCAGTATAATTGATATTTTTGTTTTTTTTTTCAATTATTTTATGTTGAAAGTATACCTGAATAAACGTATGTAATCGATTGAATGAGGCAAAGTTTTGGTGGTAAATAAACTAAAAATCATATTGAATCATTATAAAATTGTGGTAGAGGTTATTGGAAATCAGTTAATGTTTTTTTGGTGGAATCTGACTAACATTTGTGGAAGCCGATATAGGTTATTTTGAGGTCATAATTGGTCAACCAATTGTAAACCACGAAGACACATATTACCATGTGGAAAATTTAGTGACACGATGAACACACATTCTATACTCTATAATCGACGTTAAGGAAACACTGAATCTATTACTGCCTCAATGTTTATATTTATATAGTTTTTTCCCAGTAGGTCATTTAGATTTCTTTAATATAAAAAGCCAAACTGATATAAAACACAATAAAAATGTTGGGCTCCGGAAAGTGATCTTCAAAAGCTCTAGTAATCAAAAATGAAGTAATAAACACTAATGGGCATAAATAAATAAAGAGGTAATAAAAATTGTATATGGGTGTATGTGCATATTATAGGAGTATATATGTATAAGGGAAGTAACTGCATGCTGCAAGTATATGTTAAAAATGAATAATGATAATGAAAGAACGTCAAATATGATTTTAATTTCAGCAGGAGCCAGAGAAAGAAAACAAAAAAATGCTCGGGCAGCAACGCCTGTCTGAATGCGCCAAAGCACGGAGCTTATAAACCAAATAAAAAATGCTCGGGCAGCAACGCCTGTCAGAATGTGCCAAGAGCGCTGAGCTAAAAAACCAAATAAAAAATGATCGGGGCAGCAATGTCTGTCTGAATGTGCCAAGAGCGCCGAGCTTAAAAACCAAATAAAAAAGTCTCGGGCAGCAACGTCTGTCTGAATGCGCCAAGAGCGCCGAGCTTAAAAACCAAATAAAAAATGCTCGGGCAGCAACGTCTGTCTGAATGCGCCTAGAGCTTAAAAACAAATAAAATCGGACTTCATTGTCCGTCCGAATGTGAAAATGTTAACTTTTCCGGTTTATTTTTACGTTTCAGACACTGTGACCAGAAGTCACGTGAAGAAAAAACGAGGACGTCTAAGTAATCAGGATGGCCAAGTGTGACAACCATTTCCGATCGAACCGCTATTTATATGGCTATCATTATTAGTTCTATTAATATCATTGTTACCATTACTGAGGTGTTACTATTTTATTTAAAAAAAACACTTTTATCTTTTCTAACACTTCTATTATCCACAGTCTACATGTACGTTCTCGTTCACTCTCAGTATCTGACCACACAATGTTGTCGTTCCTCTCGAGTTATGTAGTCAGTTCCCATGGATTATGATGATGAAGCTGCTCTGACCATGCAGTATTCCCGGAATCGTCTTATCTCTGGGAGAATACTACATAAAATATTATTTCATTCTTATTGTAACTCTTGTAGGAGATAGTCCATGAACTTGTGTAGCAATAAATTGTTTTTTAAAAAGACATTTTTTCGTTCGAAGTATTTAACTGGCGCAGTCGTGTTAGGATTTGTGCAGCGTGCAAAAAGAACTTTTTCGCGTCGTGGAGTTTCAATCCTTCAGCACAGTTCTAACCATCCATCCATCGAGGATATCCCGAACGAGCAGACAAGCTGAGGACTCAACCCCCGCAAGGCTACACAGAATCAACGAGGAAGGAACCGGAGACTACACGGATTTGGATACCCAAAAATTAAACCTGTAAGTGCCAAATTTTCCTTCTTGCCTTAACTGAACCCTCTGAATTAGGACTTCGGTGAAGATATTTAGGGCTGTTCATTGGGAACGAATTACTGTCTGTTCTAGACGATTAATCTTAATAATTTCAAACAGAAAATATTTATGAATTATTTTGATGAAATTTTGAATAGATTTAATAATTTATCATTTGGAGAAAATTCAACTTTTAATGAACCAAATTCTTATATTGGAAATTTATATGGTTCCACTAGTAGATCAAACACAACCTCAAATCGTAAACTGGAATCTTTTCAAATCTAGATTAAATAATATCAAACCATTCGATGGTGATAACAATACATTCAATAGATTTATTGATAGGTGTGATAATTTGATCAATATCTATAAAGTTTATAATGATCAAACTCTAAATGATCATGTTCTTGAATGTATTCAAGAAAAATTGATAGAAAAAGCAGAATTCATGGTGGGGAACAGGGCCGAACTCAATACTTGGGCCTCCCTAAAAAACGCACTTATTCAATGCTTTTCAGATCGTAGGGATTTAGATTGCTTAGTACTAGAATTAACCAGAAGTCGACCCCACAAAGGGGAAGACTTACTGAGCTTTGGAAGTAGGTTACAATTATCGAGAAGTAGTGTTGTACAAAGAGTGAGTAATGATTCAAATTTGAAACAAGACGAAAAAGTCTATCAAATTTCACACTATGCTAAAGTCGCACTCAGTACATTGTAACGAAGCATATTTTTTATACTCTACCTGGGGTGATTTCCCATATGTTTATTGTCCGCTTCACACATAAGGCCTTAAGCTGACGATGCTTCGTTGGACCACCCTGTAGTCTTCCAAGACATACTTACTTTATGGCTTCACCATCAGGGTATTTTCTTGAAATTTGTATTTACTATAGAGCTAAGAAAGATTGTTATCGAGGTGACAAGTTCTGAAGTAATTATTCTTTAACCACACTTTCGGTTTGTTTACAATTTCAATTCAATTCCTTTCTATACGACTCCGGTTTCATTGCTTCCTTGCTTTACTAAAAATTGCCATCCTTCTGTTTTTCGGGGCTTGATTAGTTTTTGTGTAGTGTTAAAAATTTTAACTTTTGCATAGTTTTCCAGCTCCGGTTTTTCATAGGTCATGTTTTTGATATCTTAAAAAGTCAGAGCAGATTTTTTTCCATTTTTCATTATAAATACACCCACTCCTCTTCGGAGAGGATCAGTTGAGCTTCAGTTGCGTATCAGTTGCGGATTATTAGTCCACCCTTTGATCAGTTGATTAATATCAGTTCGTCAGTTCATTAGTTGATATATTATTCGTTCATCCGTTTATCAGTCCGAGTGTGAATAATTAGTAATCCGTCCGTGTTACTGGAATATCAGTGTTACCGATTATATACGTAAGAATTCCGAAATTTATTCCCCTTGAAAGTCCGATCTCGTATACAGGTCATTATATGTTTCAATCAGGAGCGGTTATCATTTCTTTTTGTAATTTACAGTATTTGGAGTATCCGTTTGGCCATAATCTTAACTTCTTTATATAATTTAATCGTGTACGATATCCGAACTGATCTCTCTATCCGCCGCCTTCAGCGTAACACTCCACAGCTCTTCCCAAAGGCGTTTGTTTGCCCGTTGGCAGGAAGAGTTAGTACGTGAGTGCAGTTATTATCAGTCTCCCTAAGGCGTTTGTTTGCCCGTCGGCAGGAAACTGATCGCGAGGATACCCGAAAAACGGTGAAGAGATCATTTTGTGCGAACTTATTGGTATCAGAGAATAGTGCTCGATTAGGGATTCCCAACCGATCTTCGATCGTGCTGTGCGACGCTAAGATCCCAAAAGGACCAGAGGAATATGTGCCTGGCTGGATTAGAGCCTCGCTTAAAGAAAAGACAGCTTAGTCAAAGTGTTCCTAAGGCGTTTGTTTGCCCGTCGGCGGAACACTCGTGAATCCGTGGGATTGGGAAGTCCTGCCGTTTTATACATTAAAACCACCTATTCATTCCGGAATTTGATATTGCGCGAGATCTACGTTTTCTGGGAACTGAAATTTTCAGTTGTTCAGGGACTAGCCGCCGTGGCTAATGTGCCGTGGACCGTGAATGAAGGTATCTGTAGAGACAAATATACTGAGTATTTGTCCCAGCAGTAAATTTCGAGCACTTTCAATTCATTTGGTGATACTCCGAATTTTAGATTTATACCGGGTGTTTGAAAAGGCAGTTAAAGCTCGTTAGTTAAAGACCGAATATAAATCATCCTGATTGGGATATCTGTGTGACCCCCCGTTAAGCCCGGAACACCCGAACCACCCCAAAACCCGTTGACTATTCAGAACTTGTTTCCCCGACCGATATCCGAATAGGTGTTTAGGTAGTTATCAGTGTCTGTTCTTTGCTTAACAAATCCCGTCTATTTTTAATTTAACAATAAAGACCGAACTAGTAGCCGTATCTTATCTAAGAATAACTAAATTCTTTATCAATAATCTGATTTTCTTTTGCTGCTCGAAGTCCGAGAGCGAGCAACGCAGCCGCTATCACAGAAGCTGCAAGAGTTGCACTTAAAGCCTGCAACTACTTGCCCACTTTGGTCTTGTAGACAACACACCTGACCCCTGGGATACCGTATCTCCATCTGAGGCTGCCTGGGCCTCCCTCCGACTTGCTGTGGGGGAGAGTGGAGCATACCACTTTAAATCAGCTGGCGCCCGAGGCACCGGTTGGGTTTGGAAGTTGTTCTCGTTGGAGAGAATAATAAAGCTCAACCACCGACGCGCCATAGTGACGTACGCCTTTTGTCCTGGTAAGGAAAAAAGGGACGTTACAACATGCATTGCAGGCTGCACCGGTGTATTGAGAAATAATATGCATCTCAAAAAACCCTCTTGTTTAGAAGACGCAATGGCATATGTGAACGAATATAAAAATTTTGAAAAAATGTACGGTAATTTACAAGAAAATTTCAAGTCAAAATTCAACACTTCAAACATGAGACAGACCTATACACCTAACGTACATACAAACAACGCCCAAAATCAACGACCAAATCATATGCAAAGACCACCTTACCAAAACAACCCAAATTTTTCATACCCCAATTTCCCTGCTAGGCCCATTTGGCCCAGCCAACCTCTAAATATACAGCCAAGACAACAACCCCCTCAGAGGTATCCAACTAATCGAGAGGTTTTTGGACATCCCCAAAATGTTTTCAAACCCAAACAAATTCCTGTAAATCAATTACCCAAACCAGAACCCATGTCAACGACTTCTAGAAACCCCACCAAGATATCTAATCGACCTTTTTCACAAGTTCAACAACCCAGGCCAAACTTTAGAAATCAATATCAAAATAACTTCCAAAACAATCAGCGATTTTTCCAATCAAATCAAAAACCCAATTTTGTATCAGAAGAATTATTTTCAAATGAATACGAAGAACCAATTCCCGATCAATACGAAATGTATAGCGAAAATCCCAATCAGGTTGAAAATGAATGCTACCCCGACCGAAACCCATATGCTGAACAAAATACAATTATTCAGGAATTGTTTCTTCAAGACCAATATAACGACGACTTGAACTATAATGAAACACAAAATTTTCAGCCAATCAGCCAAGAAAAACTATACACTTAGCCGAAATAAACCTTTCTTGTAACAATGCTCTTCCTTATGTTGAAATCAAGCATCCAAAAATTAAATTACTTATCGATACAGGTAGTTCTAGATCAGTTATTAAACCATCGATTATTGAAAAATTGTACCCGAATAGAATATATCAGTCTGATACAATAATCAAAACTGCTTTGGGAAGTCAAAATGTAAGATATCAAGCCTCAATACCAGCATTTTCAGAATTCAATACAAACTATGAAATCAAATTCATTTTGTTCGATTTTCATGATTATTTTGACGGAGTATTGGGATTAACAAATTTGATAAACATGAATTTGAATATCGATCAATAAAAATTTGATTGGAAATCACATGGAGATACCATTTAAATTTAGACAACCCACGGAGTTTAGCTTTTCGTTCTCAGTTAACCCACAAGAAAGAACGGTGATGAATATACCTGTTGACTTGATTCGAACAGGTCACATGAATTAGGAAGAAAAATCTGCTATATTGAAGGTCTGCAACGAATTTTCTGAAATTTTCTACAAACCAGGTGACGACTTGACATTTACTTCCAAAATAAAACACGAAATAAGGACAACAGACGAAATCTTATAGGTACCCGTACGTACAGAAACAAGAGGTACAACGTCAAATAAATGAAATGCTCGAAAAAAATATTATAAGGCCTAGTTGTAGCCCGTGGTCCTCCCCCATTTGGATTGTCCCGAAAAAATTAAATTCTTCCGGGAAGTCGAAATGGCGCATAGTTGTGGATTATCGGAAAATCAATGAAAAAACTATTGGTGACCGATATCCACTTCCCAATATTAATGACATTTTGGACAAGCTCGGAAGAGCACAATATTTTACTACCCTCGATTTGGCCAGTGGTTTTCACCAAATCGAGATGGCCCCAAATTCAATCGAAAAAACCGCCTTCAATGTGGAGCAAGGGCATTACGAATACCTGAGAAACGACCTACAAAATAAAATTTGTATGGTATATATGGATGACATAATTATTTTCAGTACCGGACTCCAAGAACACATCCAAAACCTCAAATTAGTATTTTTGAAATTACGCGAAGCCCGCCTGAAATTTCAGCTGTATAAATCCGAGTTTCTCCGAAAAGAGGTAGAATGTTTAGGCCACGTGATAACACCTAAGGACATCAAACCGAATCCTAGAAAAATAATGGCTATCCAAAAATTCCCAATTCCAAAAACTCAAAAGGACATAAAATCCTTCTTGGGATTATTGGGATACTATAGGAAATTCATAAAAAAATTCGCTAAGGTGACGAAATCATTGACAAAGTGTCTGAAGAAAAACGAGAAAGTAGAACACACTACTGAATTTATCGAATGTTTCAAAATTTGTAAATCTATTCTCACTTCAGAGCCTGTCCTAGCTTATCCCGATTTCGAAAAACCATTCGAATTGACCACCGATTCGTCGAACTACGCCATAGGAGCCATATTGTCCCAAAATGACCACCCCATATGTTACTCCTCGAGAACACTGAACCCAGCAGAAGTCAACTATTCGACTATCGAAAAAGAACTTCTGGTCATCGTCTGGATTTGCAAATACTTTAGACCCTATCTATTTGGGCAAAGGTTCACGATATTTTCAGACCATAAACCTCTTCAGTGGCTTCTTTCGTTGAAGGAACCAAATTCGAGATTAGTGCGTTGGCGCCTAAAACTCGAAGAATTTGACTATATAATAAAATATAAAAAAGGAAAATGTCTATCGACCCAAAACAACCCCGGCGATGTCAATGAACAAATTGAAGATTTCTTGACAAACCCCGAAACACTTCCAAATCTTGACGAAAATGTTCTTCAAAAAATTTTAGATCCCCTTGTAACTCAACCCAAAGTCAAAATACTATCCGATGTTCGTATTGAACCACAAATAACGAATGAAAACAATTCCGACCTAGAAACAGTTCACACTTCTCTTGAAGACCCTGTTTTTATTATTCCCATTTCGGAACGTTCAGTCAATACTTACAAAAACTAAGTAATCATTGCCATTGGGGACGTTAATGAGACCCAGTATAGAATGGAAACAATTTTTGAACATTTTCGATCATACGTTACACTGCCCAACAGAAACATGACCGAAAACATCGTCAAACTTCTCAAAGAGCACATAAACCCAAAGCAAACATACGCCATACATTTCAAAACCCGTGCCCTTTTGGAAATCGTCCAAAACTTATTCAAAAATTCATCCTTCAAAATAGTTCATTGCCCTACATTTCTTACCGATGTAGTAACACTAAATGAACAAAATGAGAAACTTGAGCTTTACCACACTACAAAAACATGTCACAGAGGCATCAATGAAATGAAATCATCCCTAAGTTTAAGATTCTATTAGCCAAAAATGGCAGACGACATACAAAATTATATCAATAATTGTAAAACTTGTCAAAAAAACAAATATGATCGGAACCCACCGCTAGTTAAATTCAATCTAACCCCTACCACTTCGAAACCATTCGAAAATATTCACATTGACACATTCAAAATTTCGAATCACAGTTTTTCGACAATTATTGATTCTTTTTCTCGATATGGCCGAGCATACCCTCTGAAAGCTTTAACAGGAGTACTAGTGGTAGAAAATCTCATGAATTTCATCACACCTCATGGATTACCCCTAAAAATAACTGCCGACTCAGACACAGAGTTCGAAAATCAGGATCTAGAAAACTACTGCAAAATCAATAAAATCGAACTCCATTTCACAACACCAAAAAATAGCAATTCCAATCCCCCGGTCGAAAGATTTCATTCGACATTGATTGAACACTATAGATGTTTAAAGGACGAAGGAAATCACTACACACCTGATCAACTGATGAAACGCGCTATTCTCGGCTATAATAACTCAATTCATAGTGTCACTAAATGCACCCCCTTTGAAGTAGTCAAAGGTCACATCAATAACACGAATCCTTTCGATTTGAATGACCACATTATCGTCTCTGATTATGTTCAAAACCACAAAGAAACCGCCCAAAAATTGTATCAGTCAATAAAACAGACGAAACAACAGACTAAAGAAAAAATCATAACTGAAAGAAATGAAAACCGAAATGAACCCCCAGACTTTGCCAAACAGAAAATAGCATACATTCGGACAAAAGCACGACCCAAAGACAAACCTTGTTCAAAAAAATAAAAATTCTCATAGACTTGGGAACCAAACTGAAACCGACAAAGGAACATACCACAAAAGTATAGCTAGAAAACCCAAGACTAATAAAAAACCTTTGTTACAGGAAAATAATAAAAATGAAGTTACTGACCCTGTACCTTCTACTTCACGCACTCCGAGTACTTTGTGATTTTGAAGACATTCAAATCACCACCATAAATAACCCTATCCTACCCATAAAACTAGGAGATGCTAAAATTGTATATAGTAAACATACATTTCTACACTATCTTGATCTGGATCCAATAATAAATCAATTGAATAATTTCAATAAAGAAAATATCACTAATCCGATATCCTACCACGGTCTATCAGCGAACATGCTAATGAGAACTGAGTATCTCATAGGTACAACCAAAAATAAATTAGAGAACCTTCAACCCCACATTCGTATAAAAAGAGGTCTGATAAAGGGCGTCGGAAAAATAGATAAATGGCTTTTCGGAACCCTTGATGCTGATGACGGAAAACGTTATGACGAAAGCATCGCGATTTTAGAACGAAACCAAGACAGTATAATTCATGAAGTGAACATGCAAATCTCATTATCAAAGGAACTAATCAATAACTACAATAAAACTATTCAAATACTCAATGCGAATCAAGAGAAACTTGAAAATGAATTGAAAATATTCCAGGTGACAGTTCAAAAATCAGTTTTCAAGGTATACTTTCAAGGTATTTTGGATTGCCAAAATGTAATAACATTTATTGACAATCTAGAAGATGCCATTACATTTGCAAAACTAAATGCTTTACATAACTCAATAATTTCTAGTTCTGACTTGAAAAAAATGTTATACTATTTGGAAAAAATCTATGAACATTCAGAAATACCTGAATTTGAAAATATATTGACTTATTATCAGTTCTTCGGAACCCAGGTAACATTTTCGGAAACTAAATTGATTTTTGCAATTCATGTCCCTATCATCAGAAACGAGGTCTTCACATTCTATCACCTATACCCTATCATACAAAACCACCATATTTTCATTCCCAAATACCCCTATTTGGCACGAGCAGTTTCGAAGATTCTATTCGAGTCGAGTCCATGTCCACTCCTTGAAAAAACGTATTACTGCACCGAGGACCATTGCACAGCCCAGCTGATTGGAGGAAACCTCACGGAAAACTGTATACCACTCCAAATCAATCTAGCTGAATCAATCACCGAGCAAGTCACTCAAGAAGAAGTATTGATTATCCCAATCGAAGAGGAAAGAATATTTTCAAAATGCAAATCAGATCGATATTTGGAAATAAATCTCCCAACTATCGTCAAAATTCCAGATACTTGTGAAATTCAAGTGAATCGCAAGAGATTCTACAACGACGTGAGAATTCAACAGGGTTAACCACTAATTCTACCCAAATTCCAATTTGAAAATATTAGGACACCAAAATTATACAAAACACCAAACTTCACCAAGCTCAACCTAGATGAAATTTATAAAATTAACAGCATGGTGGACCGATTGAAGCCGATAAGAAACTCCAATACTTTGGACAACAATAACACCTTGGCATTTGGCACTCTTCTCGGACTTATTGTATCAATAGCATTCCTGGTATTAGCAATCAAACTGAACCAGAAATCGAACATAACTAAGTGGTGCAGCCCAAAAGAAGTCAAAAAAGAAGAAGATGGCCAAGAAACGGAAATGGTTCCAACCCAACAAAATAACTCCCTTATTTTCTCGTCCTAAGGAGGAAGGAGTTATGTAGTCAGTTCCCATGGATTATGCTGATGAAGCTGCGCTGACCATGCAGTATTCCCGGAATCGTCTCATCTCTGGGAGAATACTTTCATAAAATATTATTTCATTCTTATTGTAACTCTTGTAGGAGATAGTCCGTGAACTTGTGTAGCAATACATTGTTTTTTAAAAAGACACTTTTTCGTTCGAAGTATTTAACTCTCGCCTCATCATTCGGTTATATATTACATGACTTATCAATATACTGAATCATCATAACAATTCACCGACCAATTCGATACATCAAATCTCTTCCTTTTTTTTAAACTTAAATTACGAATAACTAAACTAAATCAAAATAATTAACAAACATTAACACGTTCGGCAGTGATAATAGTACATAGGTAAACATAAGATCTAACCCCTAACTAAGTATAATATATAATTTCCGTCGACCGTTCATTTATGATGTATTTTAACGCACTCAAAATCGTTGATTAATGACCCCTGTTAATGAATGATTTTCTATTAATCAACGATTTGATTATATGCAACCCAACATACATTGCTCTTATACATTTTATATTGGTTAGTACTATCTGTCATTATTTATTTGTCAATTTTCAAATAAAATTTCAGAAAATGTTCATTACACCAGTTGTCACTCAAAACCATATATGGTCCCGTAGCGTAAGTTCACCTGGCATGCAACACAGAGGTCGAGAGTTCAAAACCCACCGAGGGTAAATTTTTTTTTATTTCAATTTGAAAATAAATAATGAAAAATAAAATAAAACTACCACTGAGAAAAATTAAACTATCTTTGGGTAGAGTTGATATAAATAGGAAATAGTGATTGTTTTTTATCGTAACGTTAAATAAATAAACATTGAAAGTGAGATATCTCTATTATCCAAAACTACTGTCGACGGAAAAGTTTTGTAACAAACTCGTGAATTGAAATGACGATTAACAATCTCAAACATTAACGCGCTCGCTCCGCTCACGCGTTATCTCGATTGTTAATCGCCCTTATTAATACACTTGTTCGTTAAATAACCATTAACAAACTTTCATTAAATAAATTTGCTAATGGTAAATAGATACATATGAAAACCTAATTCAGTTAATGCTTTCATTATGATAATCTCCCATCAACTGTTAGAAGAGGTGCGTATTGTTTTTTCCTTTGGGCTAAAACTAGACTTCATCTCATGGTTCTGAATTGTATTGTTGTGCCCTCACTTCCGTGCCCCTCTATTTTTTCCTTTGTTCGTTTTATCCCGGTCTCTCACTTCACGAACGTCGACCGTTTTCAGCAGTAGTGGTTGTCGGATATCCAATTCTCGAAGTTTGCTCTTGATTTGTTGAATACCATATAGGCTGTATTTACGCATTTCTAGGCTTTCACGGGCTCTAACTGCTTGTTGTCACTTACTTGACTAATGTGATTTTTCGTTCTTTCATATTCCAAACTTTTCTAGTTACTTACTCACTTTCTGAAATAGGTGGGCAGGAATTGAAGCCCTGCATGTAGGTCTCTTATCTTGAAACCTTTCTGCACCCACATGTTCATGGTCTCCTTCTGCAGGACTTTTCATGAGGGGGTGTGATGATGTATCGTTATCTTCTAAGCACCACGTTTTCCGATCCCAATGTGGGTTAGGTCAGGTGATTGTGCCCCGAGGAATAGATTACCCTTCGAAGCCCAATTATATTGAGCTTCGATTTCCTCATGGATTCTCATGATGAATTCATGCCATTGGTAATTTTCCTGATCCTTCCTTGGTTAGTTTATCTGTCTGCTATTTCCCGTGGAAACCTATGTGTACGGGAGCTCCTGTCAGGGGAAAACTTGTAGTCTGGCTCTTTGACCCAGTCCACTACGACACTTGCAGTTCTATTGTGGCTTCATAGTGAGACTCCACAGCTTTCTGTGCTTCTGCTACCTGACAGTCATGTATAGTCATGATACCGGTAACATTCAGGTACGCTAGCTTTTGGATGTCACTTTTTTTTTCGTTCCCGACTGTTGTATCTTGATACACTACACTACTGAGCCTTCTCAAGCTCGTGTATAGCTATAGGGTAATTTTTTATTTTTTTTTGGATCCGACCCAAATCGGTACATCCTTTCGCAAATCCCGAGGGCCAATCAAGCCTTATGGGCCGATCTAGCCGTATGTGGAGATTCCATGTGAGCATTTAGCTTGTGGTCGAACAATACTCGTAGGGAATGACTCCCGTAGCAAGTGGGAATACTGATGGACTGAGGCCTTTCAGCACTCTTTTCCTGGTAAAGGTTATGACAGTGGTTTTCTGGGCATTGATTGAGAGTGGCTCTTGCTCGTATCAGTTGCCTACAGCTACATCCTTTTCAGCTATTCATTTATTCGACAAAGTTCCCGCGATAGATAAATTTTCAAAACAAATAAGTTCCTTCAAATCGTAAAATCAATTAGTTGCAATCTAATATTGAAAAATTACAGGTTTCGAACAAACATGTTTTTTTGGTCCGTTGAAAAGTGATTTGAAATTTCAATTGAAATAATGTACATGCAGGCAGTTAGTCGTAAAGGCTATGCGCCCTCACAAACACTTCGACCTATTAGATCTTTTGTGCCAGACCCATATTCTATAACTTTAAATCTTTCTTGTTCGCCTTGAGAAGACGTTCAGCTTTTCTTGTTGATACGCTCACTGTATGTCCTGGAATTGTATGTATTCCAGTGAGATTTAATTTTATCGGTTACCCAGCGTCGAAACTCTTCTATGAAATGGGTTTTACTCAGCCTCACAGGTGTATGTTTTTCGATCTTTCAGAGCTGCTTGAATATCTGACAGTAAACAGATTTTCCTCTGGATGTCCCCTTCGAGTCACTTCTGGGCACATCACACTAGCATGTACTTCTGCTCGATATATTATTGGGGTGTTGACAAGAGGTTTTGAGAGCATCAAACTTGGCTCTGTAACGCCCCGTTCAGCCCTTTCAGATTTGGTATAAAGTTATTTATGACCACTTCAAACTGCCTTTCGAAGCCAACCTAACTGCATATTATCTGTGATCCCAGGTTAAGCATTACCTCTAACACTGGAGAAGGGCACGTAAATATTGCCCCTGCGATACCCAGACATGCACTTTCTACACTTGACTTTGCCGAAATATGTTTCTTCTTTGACCACCATGACAGTGAAGCATATAGGACCATGGTTTGATGATACAACCAGTAGATCCATATTTGGTTACTCTGGGCTTTATTGAATAGGCTTCTCATCCCTCTCTCAATATCTCGAGGTGGTGGTTCTACCGTAAAAATGTACCGGTGTGTTTCTTTTCGGGCAGTTATCGTGGCAGGCAAGTATAATTGCCTCATTAAATGAGTCATAACCCTCTCCTATAGGAATTATTTCTGGATCCAGTGTCCCTCGTAATGAATTAATTAAAATTTTTCTTTTACTTTTAGTCCTACTAGATCAACAACGTAATACCATATGTTCATTTTTGACTCAAAGTTACTTCAAACTGAAAAGGGGAACATTCTCTATAAACATTGAAAAATTAAAAATATCATTTTTTTGTAATATCTAAAATGGGAACATTCTCCATAAACATTGAAAAATTAAAAATATGATTTTTTTTGTAATATCTAACAGAAAACAACTGCTTTCCCGGCTAAAGCCACGCTGGACATTGAACTACGAACGAAAATCTATTTCGCTTCGCCAAGCTCATCAGGGAGATTGGAAAGCAGGCTCTTCGGAAGCAAATATACACATCAAGGATGGAAATGACGGAAATATTTCTTCTAGGGTAACACTTTTTCCCATTTAGTGCAAGTTTTCGACCCCTCAGTAACTTTGGTGTTTTTTTTTTTCAAATGTGGGAGTTATCTACACCTCAGTTCCTTTGGTACTTTGTGTATACTATTCAAAGGCATCACAGGTTTGAAATTAGCACTTGAGACTTGCCAGTTATTCATTTGGATTCATTTGTACATATACATGCTTATAAACCAGTCGTACCCCTTGCCACTAGGAACCATTTATTCAGTTCCCTGTTATACTCTATAGCACATTTTCAGGACTGTGCAGATTTGGTTGTACCACCGTATGCCTACATGTATATTACAATCCATTATAGTATTTTTTCCGTAGCCTTTTTCCTTCTTGGAAGGCCGGCAAATCTTTGTGGTTTTTTACCTGTCTTTACAACATCCTGTATTTCTTGATACAGTTTTTTTTTCAAATTAGGTATTTCTTTATACCTTACTTCATTCTGTATTTCTTGATACAGTGTTTTTCCCAATTAGGTATTTCTTTATACCTTACTTCATCCTGTATTTCTTGATACAGTCTCTTTCTCAGCTAGTTAATTATTTATACCTGTCTTTGCTTCATTCTGTATTTCTTGATACAGTCTTTTTTCGAATGAGGTATTTCTTTACACCTTACTTCATCCTGTTTTTCTTGATACAGTCTTTTTCCGAATTAGGTATTTCTTTATACCTTACTTCATCCTGTATTTCTTAATACAGTCTCTTTCTCAGCTAAGTATATCTTTATACCTGTCTTTGCTTCATCCTGGATTTCTTAATACAGTCTATTTCTCAGCTAGGTATATCTTTATACCTGTCTTTGCTTCATCTTGTATTTCTTAATACAGTCTCTTTCTCAGCTAGGTATATCTTTATACCTGTCTTGCTTCATCCTGTATTTCTTAATACAGACTCTTCCTCGGCTAGGTATATCTTTATACCTGTCTTTGCTTCATCCTGTATTTCTTAATACAGTCTCTTTCTCAGCTAGGTATATTGCCCCTGCGATACCCAGACATGCACTTTCTACACTTGACTTTGCCGAAATATGTTTCTTCTTTGACCACCATGACAGTGAAGCATATAGGACCATAGTTTGATGATACGACCAGTAGATCCTTGTCTTTGCTTCATCTTGTATTTCTTGATACAGTATTTCTCTCTATTGTGATTAACAAATAATTCAAAACACTGTTAATTTAATAACTGATAACTTCATACTGTCGGTTTCTTTCTCATTATTATCGTTTACTTTTCTGTTACTTTTCGTAACTGTGTGATAAGCCCTACTAGATAGAACTCAATGAAATAAATAAATAGACAAAAGTGCAAGGTAGTTAGTATCAAAATGATAGTTTTATGTTCGCATACTAATAAAATTTACCGTTAATCTCTCCCATCATTATTCTTTTCTTTTTTCAGTATACTACAAGCAAATCGTCATACTGTTTATATATAATTTCTTCTTTGCACTTACTGTTATTTTTTCACTATTTTAATTAAATAAACACTTCTATCTATTCTAACACTTTTATTATCCACAGTCTACATTTACGTTCTCGTTCACTCTCCGTATCTGAATGACCACACAATGTTGTCGTTCCTCTCGCCTCGTCATTCGGTTATATATTACATGACTTATCAATATACTGAATCATCATAACAATTCACCGCCCAGTTCGATACATCACAATTACTATTATTATTGTCATCATGCTAATATCTAACTGTGGTGTTATGTGGAAGCATCTTGTACATGTTAGTTCCAATAGGATACGCAACGTACCGGTAAGCTATCTGGGTAACTTGCGTAATTAGATGATGAACGAGTGACTGAAGTATTATTCATGGCTGGAGTCTAACTAGGTGCATTGTAAAAGTCAGTATATAATAAACCGTTGAGCCATTCGCATGTGTTTTATTTTCCTGTCGTAACAATAATCAATTGTAGAATTTTACATGACTGTATGTCATTTCACACAATTACAACCGCCCTTGCTGTAATTCTACGTCTATCTACGATAATCATTCTATGGTCCCAATGAATATAAATCTGCGAAAAATACCAATAGATCTATAATGTAAAAACTTTTATTTTGTATGTTGTAAAAGTTTATCTACTATGCTATTTCAAGTAGGTATCTGTGAATATCAATGTTTTTTGTAACTAAATAATTAGAATTTGAAAATACCTAATCAGGTAAATAAAATATTGATGATGCGTTTTTCGATTTCATTTTCATATGAAGAGGTTTTTACAAAAATAATATTCAATTACTTGTTTGATGAAGAGGAGGAAAGAACGAAGGGGAAAGTATTTTTTACCAGCTCTTCAATGAGGTGTCCCAAGTAGATATTTCTATTGAGAGTATATGAATGCTGGTGGCTGTAAATCAAAGGAGGTGATGAAAGTTGGCTTTAAGGGGGGGGTGATGGGGAGGATTATTTCCTGAGCCAGTTCAACTTTTATAGACTAATAACAGTTATAGACAATTCGTTATGAATATATAATTGTATTCATGACATATAGCAGTGGAAAGCATTTAAATTGTCACCCTTTACATGGAAAACTATATACTGTTGGACAGGCAATCATATGAATCCCCATGTAGTGGATCAAGATCCATACTTTCTGAAAAAATTGGCAAATTCTAGCCGTTTGTTTTCTAGTTTTAACGGATTCAGTGAAAATCAAAACGATTATGATATTGATTTTTAACTATTTCTAGAGCATTTTCTTGCCATGCTGTAACCCAACACCCTTTGTGAGATATTATTGTTTATTCGTATGGAGGGACTCATGAGCTACAACTAAGATCTGATAAGTTCATTTCTAAGACAGTTCAATTTTGAATTAGAGCACAAAAATCAAATCGATGTATAATACCCAAAAGATCGAAAATCGAATTTTTGACACCCTGTATCTCGAAAACTGGTCATACGATCGATCTGTGATTTGTACTACATAATGAGGATGCCAACATCTACAATATATCGATAATTTGAGCAAAATTAGCCGAAGGCCATTTCACGTACTAAATGTGCGGGGTCCTTTCTGTCAGACAATTATTGTCGAACAAATTACCGCATACCTAACTTCAATATACTCATATATTCAGGGTGTTCCTTAAAGACATGCTAATATTTAAGGGGGTGATTCTTTGACTTATTTTAAGGAAAAAACTTTCTATAAATGTATGTCCTAAAAGTCCTAACTTTTGAGATACAGGGTGATAAAGTTTTGAAAAAAAATCAGTTTTTTAATAATAACTGAGATAATATTGTAGACTTTTTTATAAAATTTGGTACATGTCTTCTATGCATCAAGGTACATTTTTTAATGCACAAACATTTTCATTTTCTCAACCAGTGGCGTCCGCACGGGTTTTGCATTGAATATTTTTGGAGAAAAAAATACTACGCCACTGCTTTCTCCAAAAAAAAAATACTTTTGAGATCCTCATTTATTTTTGAGCAAATTTGATCTCCTGAGTTTTCTTTGTCCGCCGCATGATTTTCGCTTAAAAAAATAAAATCGTTTCATTTCAGGATCAATTCTTCAAAAATCTGATGCGGTGTGGAAATGTTTGTGCATCGACTGAAAGCAAATTGAGGGATCAGATTTGTTCCAAAATGAATGAGAATCCAAAAAAATATGTAATTCTTGTCAGATGCTCGGTTCTTGATTAAAATAATTAAATTGAAATTTCTTCATATCGCAGTAGGTACCTAACATTTTGTTGACAATAAATTTACGATATTAATTCAGCTACCTATCTGTAATTAATAGCATTTTGTTCTTCAAATCACTATAAATATTGTGTTTTCACTAGTTATGAATACCATTTTGTGTTTGAAAAAGCTATAGAGGAATAGCGAAGCGCACAATTATTTACTTGATTTTTAAGTGTGTTATTGAAGTTATTTTGGTTGTCCGCCGTTTTTCTGAATATCGGTAAATATGGTGAATTACACGAATGCAGAAATGGCGGCAATGCATTACGTATATGGCCTCGCTGATGGTAATGCAACAGAAGCCAGACGCATTTATCAGGAAAGATATCCTAATCGTGCCTTGCCAGATAGCCGTACCTTTTCAAATATTCATCGCCGACTTAGGAAAACTGGTAGTTTCAAGAAAGGTACTTCGGAAGGTAGACATCTAAGCGTCAGAACTCTTGAAATTGAGGAAGCCGTTCTGCAAGAAATCGAAGAACATCCTGAGACGAGTACGAGGAAGATCGCTAGAACTCTGAATATTTGTCATCAAATTGTTTGGCGTATTTTGGTTGATTTTTTGTTATACCCATACCATATTTTACGAGTACAGGCATTACTCCCTAGAGATTTTCCACAGCGTGTGAACTTCTGTCAGTGGTATCTTCAGAGTATTGCACTAAATCCGCAGTTTGAGTCACAAATTTTGTTCACAGACGAAGCAAATTTTTCTCGGAATGCTATTCAAAATTTCCATAACAATCATATGTGGGCAGAAGAAAACCCCCATACCATAACCGAAACCCATTTTCAACACCAATTTTCGGTTAATGTATGGTCAGGAATTATTGGTGATTATCTAATAGGCCCATTTTTTCTACCAGGACGCCTTGATGGTCGGTCTTATTTACACTTTCTCGAAGAAGAACTAAATGGGTTGCTTGAAGATGTACCAATTGCGTTAAGGAATCGAATATGGTACATGCACGATGGAGCCCCTGCTCATTTCAGTGTAATTGTCCGAAACCATTTAAGTACAGTTTATCATAATCGTTGGATAGGTCGCGGAGGACCTCAGCAATGGCCAGCAAGATCCCCTGATCTCAACAGTTTAGATTTCTTTTTATGGGGGCACCTTAAAACTCTAGTGTATAAAACTCCCGTTAATACTTTAGAAGATTTAAGAGAGCGAATAGTTGCCTCGTGTGAAAATAAAATTCGTTTTTGTACAAGCTGAAATCCATATTTTTTTAATTCTCATTTATTTTGGAACAAATCTGATCCCTTTATTTGCTTTAAGTCGATGCACAATCATTTCCACACCACATCAGATTTTTGAGGAATTGATCCTGAAGTAAAACGATTTTTATTTTTTTAAGCGAAAACCATGCGGCGGACAAAGAAAACTCAAGAGATTAAATTTGCTCAAAAATAAATGAGGATCTCAAAAGTATTTTTTTTTTGGAGAAAATAGTGGCGTAGTATTTTTTTCTCCAAAAATATTCAATGCAAAACCCGTACGGACGCCACTGGTTGAGAAAATGAAAATGTTTGTGCATTAAAAAATGCACCTTGATGCATAGAAGACATGTACCAAATTTTATAAAAACGTCTACAATATTATCTCAGTTATTATTAAAAAACTGATTTTTTTTTCAAAACTTTATCACCCTGTATCTCAAAAGTCCTAAAAGGACTTTTAGGACATACGTTTGTAGAAAGTTTTTTCCTTAAAATAAGTCAAAGAATCACCCCCTCAAATATTAGCATGTCTTTAAGGAACACCCTGTATTTTGAATGTTCAGTAGCCAATGTCTATCTTAAGCAACTTTTACCAGCCATTTTTTGCGGAAAACAACTTATATTTTTGAGCAAAATAAAGATGAAAGGTATTTCAAAATATACAGTATGTTCTCACCGTCATTCAAACTTGAAAAACAATGTTCCTCAGAAAACAAGCTACTCGTATTAACTAAACAAAAAATAAAAAAAAAAACTTGTCAATACCATGAAGCCTTTTTCTGGTTGATCACTACTCCCAAAAATCTAGTTAGAGTATGAGGCATTTTTTAAAATGGATTATGATGATCGAAAGTTTCAGACAATAATGTAAATTGATTAATTTCATTGCGGACGTCCATTGTCTGGAGCACGACGTTTCAATCGGTGCAGTGTCATAGTTCAGTTCATGATTGATAACGATAGGAGATACTGAATCCAGACAATGGAAATCCGTGGGTATTCAGACGTCGGCATTTCTAGTTATGACACTAAGGTAAAAACGATTGAATTTCTACACATCTTATTATACTTGCGACATGTACACAGCAGCTTTTTCGAGCGATCAGTACACATGTACTAATAAATGTCCATATACAAATACATGTGCACTAATCGCTTGAGACAGCTACTGTGGAATTGTGTGTGAACAGGCAACGGTATCGTCGATCACGTCACAATGCGGGGATGAATAATGGAATGATGGTGCGATGAGTGATTCAAGTTTAGATAATGATATCGAGGATAGTCAGTTACTTGCTATCAATGGCGCGAGCAGTTTATAAGTTATTTTAATTGTGTTGTTGAAGTTCTGGTGTTACGGAATAAATATTGGAATAAAATAGAAGTGTTTAATTGATAATCGGGTCGAGGGAGAGAAAGAAGAGGAAGTAGGACGACTAGTAGAAGAGAAACAGAGCAAGAATATCCGGAGGATCGCCACCACACGCCGGAACTCTCGACTTCAACTACGAACTCTAATATGAACGCAGGTTTGCTAGAATTAGCAAAAATCGAATTATGCTGTTGATCGCCGAAATAGGGAGATCACATGTTACAATTGTAATCGATTGGGGCATAAGCAATTCAATTGCCCGCAAATACAAGGTAATAAAAAAAATGTTTGCCAATATTGTCGTCATGAGGGGCACACTATCAAGAATTTTTTCAAAAGAAAAATAGAAATGCTACCAAGAATAATAAAGCCCAAGCAACAAATGTTAGTGTTACGAGGGAAGCAAAGCAAGCTGATTTCAGGAAGAGGTGATAAAAACAAATATCACAAGGAAATCTTAGTTGATGGACAAAGGGAACTTTGTTTCATTGATTTTGTCAGTGAATGGTCGCTTATAACATACCAGTTAGCTAAAAAGCTTCAACTGAAAATCGTAGTAATAGCAAGTGATGTTATATTAACGGTTTTTGGTGGTACTGAAATTGTGGTATCAATGTCAGCTGAGTGTAAGGTAATCATTGATAAGGTCGAGTTACAAATTGATTTACTTCTTCTAGACAAATGTGTACCGGGAATCGATATAGTGATAGGGCAGAATTTTACCGAAGACCCTAGTATCAAATTCTCACGTATAGGTTCTAGTTTGACATTTAGCTGGGCTTTGACTGTCAGTGTCACTTTACTCATATTGGCGTTACCAATGAGGAGATCCAGTCTGAGGTACGAAAGCCCGTAAATGAGTTCTCTTCATGTTTCCCAGCTTCTGGGGGAAAATGGGCACTATTAGTGGAACCAAAATGACAATTAAATTTAATTCGGAAATTCCAATTGTACAACGCCCTTATCGGGTGTCCGAAGGATAAATTACGCCAATTAATCAACGAACTGTTCAGACCTTCCCATTCGCCTTGCTAGTTTCGTTATGATGGCAAACAAAAAAAATAGTCAAACTCGACTACATGTTGACTACAGAATGCTCAATAAACAAATAGTGAAAGAGAACTACCCTCTGCCTGTGATTGAGGGTATGATAGACAGACTTTCTGAATAATTTTTTTTTACAATTTTAGATTTAAAGTCTGGTTACCATAAGATACTGTTGACGGAAGAGTCTGTTCCTTTCACATCCTATATCACTCCAGAAGGCTTATGAATGCTCCTTATATATTTCAACGTACTGCCGATAATATTCTTGGTGATCTGAGATATAATGAAGTGCTTGTCTACCTAGACGATGTACTTATACCTTCAAAAACTATACCAAAATGGTGTGCAATTGAATGTTGAAAAGTTTTCATTTTTGACTGATGAGATAGAATATCTCGAATATAAGATACAGGGTGGAGAAATCCAACCTAGCTCATTGAAAGTAAGTCAGACAATTTCTGGGTTTAGTTGGACATTTTCGCAAGTTTGTTTCGAAGTTCGCCCTTCAGGCGAAATCATTGACCAAACTACTCAAAAAGAATCAGTCTTGGACTCAGCAGTCCGAACAGGAAAATTCATTTAAATTCTTTAAGGAACTTTTTACAACTTCTTCGGTATTCACTTTGTTTGATTTTAAGAGGGAAACAATCCTCTACACCAATGCCAGCCGTTTGGGTATTGATGGGATGCCAGTACAGTTGTACGATGGCGATGAGAAAGCTGTCGGGTACTTCAGTAAGGCGAAAACGCCCACTGAGCAAAGGTATAATTCATTTGAACTTGCTATAGGTGGCGCGGTTAAAAGATTCAGACACTACCTACTAGGGGTAAGGTTTACGATATTCACTGACTGGGCTGCTGTTAGAAGTGCCATGTCCAAGAAAGATCTCAATCAGAGAATCGGAAGGTGATTTCTAAAGTTACAGGACTACAATTTCGACATAAAGCACATACCAGGGTCAAAAATGACACATTTTGATGCACTGAGCCGTAATCCCACAATAGAAAACGCGCATCATTGGATATATGCTGCCATTTTGACCGAGTACGATTGGTTGTTGGTGACTGAAGAATCTGATGCAAACATAAGAGCAATAAAGAATATTCTGTTGTCGGGTGACCGAAGTAGCAACAGAAAATTTTTCAATAATTACTGTCTGAGAAGGGGGAAAATATATCGTCGGACTGATCACGGTAACAGAGCAGTTTTGCAAAGACTTGTATTTCGTAAAACATTCGAGTTGGTCTCTAAAATGAGAAACTGTATTACTAAGTACGTCAAAGCCTGTATAAATTGTCTATTCCATAAGTCTGTATCTGGAAAAAGACTAGGATTCTTACAACCCATCCCCAAAGTTGCTCGACTTTTTCGATTCATATAGATCACGTTGGTCATTGTTGATGCATTCACCAAATTTACTTGCATACGAGCGGTCAAAAACACGAAAGCTAAGCATGTCGGGAAAAGAAGTCCCTGTGCATTATAGATGCCGTCGGGAAAAGATGTCCCTGTGCATTATAGATGCCGTCGGGAAAAGAAGTCCCTGCGCATTATAGATGCCGTCGGGAGAACTCCTGTGCTTTGTAGGCCGTCCGAACTATCAATCCCTGCGCTCTGTAAGCCGTTGGGATTCCTTGTCCACTTAATGAATTTTAACATGTTTCAGGTCCAGGACTGAATGACCATCATCCGGTCAGGATGGCCAAATGTGAACAGGCAACGATGTCGTCGACCACGTCACAGTGCCGGGATGAATATAGGGTGGATGAATAATGGGATGATGATGCAATGAGTGATTCAAGTTCAAATAATATAGTATGATAACGAGGATAGTTAGTTACCGGCTATCCGTGGCGCGATCAGATGATAAGTTATTATAATTGTGTTGTTGAAGTTCTGGTATTACGGATTAAATATTGGAATAAAATAGAAGTGTTCTATTGATAATCGAGTTTACAAGTGTTCAGCTCAATGTCATATAACATGGATTTCGAGTGAAGCCCGAATCAATCCAAAATTTTCAGTTATACAGTTATACCTACCTGTATACTAACTTGATTTCACATCAATCAGAGGTCATGGCATTGATTGGTGTGGAGATAATATTTGGTGAAGGCGCGGCTCAGTAATATTTCAAGAACACATTATTTTTGTAAATAAGAAATGACAGGGACCCTCAATGAAAAAATGAAAAAGACCTAGTTCATGCAGAAGCAGTGGATATTTGTTTATGGTGTATTATTTACACATATAAAGAGCTTTGAATACACATATTACATATTTCATTTTGTTCGGCGTGTACATATTATATACGTTCATGGTCAACATAACTGGTACTTACGTATGAAATCTGAGATTCGGCTTTGAGCAGTCAAATACTTCGCAAAACCAACAGTAAGGCACCATTATATTAGTCCCTGTCTATATATTTCCAATGAATCACTCAAATAAGTCCAAAAATGACAGTTTCAACAATGATCGCACGAAATTGCAATGCCAGAATAAGTCAGAACTGTTAGAAGTTGGTGGAATTTTATACGGGTTCAGTGGCCTCAGTGACCTCGTTCAAGGTCAATGAGTGTACGTGTGAGATTTCTTTGAATTCGATAATATCCGGTTACATGTCTTGATAAGCGAAATTCAATACGGTTTCAATGACCTTCAAGAAGTCCACGTGTGAGATTATCTGGAATCATAAATTCGTAAAAGCGATAAAATGGAGAATTATTTATCTGTCAGAATAACACTTTTTAAGACTTAAAACCAGCATATTGAAAGGTATAGAAATAATCCGAAGAGAATTTCATCTAATCAGTATTTATGAGAACCAAGAAAGTATCATACACGAAAACCGTAGAATTTTGTTTTCATAGATCTGAATTAATTAAGAAAGGAACGTGACCGAAATTGGAGAAAAGAATAATCGAATAGACCAGTAACCTAAGCTGCCCGTATCATAAAATCCACAAATTCGAAATAAAACGTATCTAAAAACGTAAAACCGATAAATTATCCGAAAAATATTACTTAGAATCGTAAAATCCTAGGCACCGTAATGTGTAATGAGAAGAAACGAAATCTATCCGAAATACCGGAGGTAAGCCAATAAGGAATGAGCCTAGCAGAAAGGATGGTGTTGGTGACTAAGGAATCAGCTTCGCAGAAAACGGTAACATTGACCTAGAACTAAACTCGTTATAAAACTTGCTCTATTATGACCTAGGTGTCGCTGACATGTTACCGTTAGTCAAATCCAAGATGCATAAAAACCTTGGTGTATTAATAACAGATGGCGAATAAGTCGAAAATAGATGTCTTTAACATTTCGAAGTACTGTCATAATAGTTATTACCGAATATTTGAAACTTGAATGTTTACTAAAATTTTTGATTAACTGCGATTTAACATTTCATCAGTATATTTATCGTGTTGTTCTGTTCTTTTACTACTTTTCGTTCAGTTCGATAGTTTTGCGACTATTTCACACATCCTTGATGTGTGTATAATTGAGAGAAGCGAACCTTGCTTCAATGAAATGAACGATTTCTGTGAGTTATATTTTTTAATAACTTTCTCCCTATCTAATTTATTTAATGAATTTTCAGGAGTAATACCACGAGTGATTGAATTTTCGCGATAAGTCTGTCGATTTATTTCTGAACGAAACTGAATTGCTTCGTGGACGATACATTCAATTACGAGTTGAATTTTATTAGACTATTTCACGAATAAAGTTTCTTCATTAATATAAATACGAACAATGTATGACAGTCATAAACAAATTATTAAAATCGTCAATATTATAATGTTTCGTTTCATAATTTCCTTTGAATTTGCAGTGAAGCGACTCATTCTGACATATCCAGCTATATTCATTATTGATCGAACTGTCAAACGTATTCATTTCGTCATGGTTACGTCGCTGAAAATACCGAAGCTGATCGTCCAATCAGAATTGAAAGACAGCTGGTGTTATCGCGATAACACGGGTTGTCTTTGGCTTCCGATTGGTCAGATTAGGTGAGAATTTTAAGATGAGTAAAATAGTCAATAGTAGTATTCTTTTTACCAATTCTGTGATTTAAGTAAGATTCTCAGCACAGCTGAATAGCTTAGGTAATAACATGATACATTTACTTAAGACTGATAACTGTCATATATTGAGCAATTGAGCTGTGCTGAGAATCTTACTTTGATCTCAGTTAAAATTGGTAAAAAGAATATCGCTAATGGAAGATAGAGAACTATCTGAATGAAAATGCGAATTTTCACTTTCAGATTTTTTCTTTTCAGTTAGAGTATTTTCACAATATCTATCAGATGTAGTTCAATGTCCAGCGTGGCTTTAGCCGGGGAAGTAGTTGTTTTCTGTTAGATATTACAAATCCAGCCTTTTCCGACTCTGTTTTTCACTAGGTAATCCTTCAAGATTTTCAAGAAGAGTAAAAATAGATTTTTGTTTGTTATAACCTTGGTTATATTTGTACTTGAAATTAAAAAAAAAAAATAATCCGAAAATACATATATATTTATGATCATAAAAATTCACAATCGGCCTACTTCCTTGATAGATAAAGCCTATGTAATGGGCATATTTCCATGTGGTCGTAGAAAAATATATATAGGATCGAATCAGTTTTTTAACGTTCTAATAATTTGACATTACACATCAGTATTTACAAAATTCGTTTAAAAAAATGAGTAATCGAAGATGAGTAGTAATAGTGAGGATGATTTGACATTGACACCGCTAATTTCAATATAAAGATTGATGACAATTGAATTCTATATTTTTGAATAGATGCCACGACTTTTTATAGCAGTTATAGCTTTTAATGTAACGAGATTGTTATGCGATTTATAATAATCGTGCAACCTCCGAGGTTCATTTAAATTGCATAATAATATAGTTACATTCAAAGCTTTATCGTATCATTGGCATTAACAACGATGATGTGAAAATGAAATCAACAACTTTCGTTATGTCACTTTATTGTCATTTGAGTGTACCATTTGATATCAATTATAAAGTAACTGAAGTATTATATTGTAGCTAATGTATTATGTGTTATGATATTAAATGATGTTAATAATTTGTAATAAAGATTTAACTTTAAAGAAGCTTAATATCCAATGATACGATAAATTTCATTATATTATTATGTGAGATCATAGCAGCGAGTGCTGAGTGAGCGAACATTCGGGTTCGGATAGTGGGGGTTAGGGTTCAAATCCCAAATAAACCACTTTAAATTTTTTTTTTATGAAATCGATTAGTGTGCGATTTTCATTATAATTTTCAATATTTGTATCTTCAATTCCTTTTTTAGGTTGTATTTAATATGGGAATCACGACGGCAGGAAAGTTTATGATATAAAGTGTTATTATTAAAAATATAACAGATTTGTTTATGATTCAGAGGGTCGTCGAAACAGTATAGCTTACAATATAGGTGTGGGATTCTGTGTACCATAGAATTCTATTGTCGACAGTTTTGTCTCTTTCTCTCCCATTAATTCAACTATAATGTCATCTCACTTTTTCTATCGACAATATAATTCTATTGTCGACAGTTTTGTCTCTGTCTGTCCCACGAATTCTACTAATGTCATCTCAGTCGTCACATCCGCCATGTTTGTGACGACAATGAATTATAATTTTTGTAAACATACGTCTCATATTTTGATCCTAGTGTCTTAAGCAAAAAAAGGATAAACTTTTTTTTTGCTTTACATTTTGTTAGTGATCGAGCTGCAGTAGTTTGAGAGTCAAAAATATTGAAAATTACACTCTTATTATACAAAAAGGCTGAATTCAACTACCCTTGATTCTGGTCCAAAGAGAATAAGAGATAGAGTATGATCAACGAATGACCATGAGGAGAGTAAATCGACCGAGGGTGTCGCTAGTCGCTACTATCGCTAGGAAAATGGCGACTTAGGCAGTGTTTGTTTGTTTACATTTGTTCATGTAAAAATATGAAATTATTGTCATATGTAGATTCGTTCTATTTTATCATGTTTGACTTACTATTGTAATTCCCTCGAGTGGTTTTTCATATCCCTCAAGTGTGAGATTGAAGTTTTATCAAAATATCGAAGTAAATAATAAGTGTGATATTTACAGGTTAAGTTGTACCCAAACAAAAAACAGCTGATTAACACGTGCTAGCACTTGCTCGAGAGATTCAAATATTTCCCGACAGGGATCGTGACTTATTTTGCATAGCGATAGCGAGGCGAAACATACGCTATCTCTTTCCAATACACCAGAAAGTGATAGCTTGTGCTTCGTCCGCTTCGCTTCGCTATGCGAGATAAGTTACAGAGTCCCACCCCGTGTCTCTATTATCCGTGACTTTGACATACGTTTTGATCATTATTCGCGAAATGCGTTCCCGCTAGCTGGCGCTAAAAATTTAGGCGCCAAACAATATAATGGTGATCAGCAACTAAATTCCATAAGAGACCATAATGTTTAATTTCAGTTTCACTGAATGAAGTACTCGGGTTGTCGAAAGTTGAAATGAGTATATCAAACATTTTTATCTACGACGACGTTGCCATGTCTGACGTTTATTAATGTAAAATAATGTAAACAAAATTTGTAATTGGTACTATTGATGGTACATTTAGCATTGCGGCACTGAAGAAATGTGCATAGTAATGACACACTACCGCTTATGGCAAGGCAGACCTGATCTACTTTTTATCAGTTCAACCAATCAATTATAGATGTCATACCCTTTGCACAGACTGCGAGATTTTGCTATAATTTTGAACTAATAAAAGGTTTATTCGTTTGCATCGAGGTGTAGCACTTTCCTACACCTGGTGTGATTTACACTCGATTTTAGCATTCGTTTGCAGATTAATTTGACACATTCCTTTGTTACAGTACACTACACTGCACTACACCTTGATGCAAACGAATAAACCTAAAAAGATAGAAATAAAACCGACAGAAATCCTGAAAGTTATTTACCCGATTAATAATCTTAAACGAATTTCACGAGTTGATAAGTGGGAATTTACCGAGTTTATGAACGGATTGGATAAAAAGTTAGAGTATTGGAACGCGTCCCTAAGAGGTGAATACGAGGTGATTTCCAGGAATTTTTTTCGATAGTAGGCTCTTGGCTTGGCGTGGCGCTGCAGTATCTGTCAAACTTGACAATGGAATGAGGAAAACATTGAAAACAATGCTATTGCTAACTCCCATTTGATTCAATTAATTTATTAATTATTCATTTCTATTTTGAATTTTGGGCGATAAAAGTGAATCGTGAAATATGGTACCTGTTTTGTGGACATTTTCAAATATATTGGCGATTAGAATCGGCCGATGGTGGAAGGCGAATAAGTTTTATTTTGTGTCAAAAATGTAGAAAAAAACGAGATATTTGTGGTGGTTCTACAAACTTCTGCATTAACATCGAAGCCTCATGAAGTCAATGTATGCTTGACTAATCCAATGAACAAGTGGACATGTGTTTATTCTTGCAAAGCGGGACAATCTGGTTTTTGTAAGCATGTGGTTGCAGTACTTATTTATATCACCAGGTGAGATCAGCTAACGTTGTCGATATTTCATCATTAGTTATGCTACCCACTACAAGTTTTTATCAGTTTGTGTTGTGCTTCCTTTCATAGAATTAGTATTTTGCTAACATCATACTTTTAGGAATATGAAGAAATAGAAGCTTACAACCAAGCATGGAATAAAGAAAATATATGAAGCAGAGCCTACATCAAAGCCAAGGATTGAAGAAAATGTTTTTTCCTACAAAACAAATCAATCTATAGATGAGAAGAATTTTGATAAATTGCCCGATGCAATTTCAAACTCATGAATTATATTTCATGTTAATCATTTTTCAGGTAACAAATTATCTGCCTTACATACATTTGTACAAAGAAGAGGAACAGCAAAAATAGTCATGATAATATCAAACGGAGGTAATGTAATTGGTTTTGGTCCTGCTATGAAGATACTTTATCTAAATTTTACATTTCAGAAAGCTAGATACAATTGACAATAGAGCTGTTACACAAAAATATTAGAACATGCTTCCCATTCTGTTTTAGAAACTATGGAACTACCAGATTTGCCACAAAATGACTGTTGTGAAGACATGAAGAGTTTCAGAAGAGACGGTCTTCTGGATACTGCAGCATTGAATCAATCAATGGCAGAATCTCAGAAGATTACGAATTACAGGTCAGTTGACAAGTTAAGAATATCAAATATTTGAATTATTTTATTATTTTAGGTTCTAGAATATACTACATATTTACCTATGCCAAAGCAGACTGGTCAAAAACAGCAGAAAATTAGTTTTGGCCTAAAAGTTTCAGCAATAAATTTACTGAACACAGGAATAAAAGTGGTATAGCAAAGAGAGTACGAAGTTGCACTAGTATAACAACGAGAGTACGAAGTTACACTGTATAACAACGAGAGTACGAAGTTGCACTGTATAACAACGAGAGTACGAAGTTGCACTGTATAACAACGAGAGTACGAAGTTGCACTGTATAAAAACGAGAGTACGAAGTTGCACTGTGAATCTGCCGGAATTTGGGGAATCGACGTTCCTCACAGCGAACATCCTATCAAATTTTTATTTCTAAGTCCAATGCTGAGTATTAAAATGAATAAAGGTGACCAAGATGAGCAAATTTTCGATGTTCCATTGTGAATGAAGGATCCACCGCCCACCGAGGTTCGTCACAGCGAACATCCTAACAAATTTTGTATACGCTATTGTAAATTTACCGAAATTAATGGAGTTTTTAATTTTTCATCAGGAGTAGTCTTCATCATTCTGTGAATCTTGACATTATTCGTATTATAATAATAAATCTCTTGTAATTTAGCATAATTTCGAAGAGGACCCTGTACATATCTTCTGTGATTTGTTCCCGAAACACCAGGACGGACATTTTTGATACGTTACTACAGAATTGAGGATCCCCTAGTTGAACATCACAGATGTAGTTTTCTTAATTTGGCGAAATTTCAGAGAGTTCCTGGTACATCATGTTTTTCATATTCTATCAGTTGAAGTAATTTTGTGAGGTCTCTTTGTATACATTAAGATAATAAGGAATATACATCATATTTTGTTAGGATAGTTACAAATTGTTTCGCTTCTCTCATTTTTGAAAATATTGGGTAAAAATGGGTGTATGTTGAATGATTGAATAATTAATTCATTTCATCAGTCATATACATGTTCCGTAGGAATAATTATCGCGAAAGGTCAGCAATGCATTCATTAATGAATAACTTTACGTATGCAATAGTATACAAAATGGGGAAATATCGTTTACAGATCAAAAGTATTTCAGTATTTGTTCTCCACAGCAGTTGAAATTAATGGTAAGTTTTTCTTCATTAATGAATTCATGTTTCCTATCCTACATACAAATCCCATCACCTCATCTCATTAAACAGTAGTTTCGTTCATTTTTTCTTATTTGAGCCTTCTTTTCAGATTATGAGTACAAAAAAAAATTCGTGAGTAATTCATTTTATTTTCATTCCAATTACATTTGAACTGAGCATTGCTTTTGCAGAAATACAGATGAGGAGGGCTATTGGTCGTCTTCTTCTGAAGAGATTGACTCTACGTGAGTTTAAAATTCGGTTGTCATATAAATTTATTGATACCAAACTTTCTAGATTAAATTTGGATATTGCTACTTGCAATTTTTGTCCTGAGTGGTGGGGTTTCTGTGCTTGCACAGGAAACGAAGATGCCACCAGCAACACCACCATCAACACCATCACTACCACTACTACCATGAAATTGAATCAAATCAATAAATTTGAGAAACTGAATAATATTTCTGTAAATGTTTATGCTTTGGAATTGAACGTTACCGACAAAAGTTCCTTTTATGGAGTAGTGCCTGTGAGGTTGAGTAAAAGTAAATCAGAACGCCATGCCAATTTGCTAATAATTCAAAATCAATATTTTCCAAAAATGAATGATTATGCTGCACCAATACCAGATGATGAAGATAATGAAATTAAGTTTCACTATTGTTGGATTGAAAATATGTCACGTCTTATATCAAAACAAATCAGCAAGTATAATGGGAAAATTCATTTATGTGATCGCTGTCTCAATTATTTTTCAAGTGAAGAAAAATTGAAAAGTCACTTCGTGTTGTGTGAGAAGAAGAACGATTGTAGAATATCATTTCCAAAATATGACATTGTAGAATTTAAAAATTACGTTTTTAAACAAAAAGTATCTTTTGTGATTTATGTTGATATTGAATCCATTCTGGAGCCATGCAATTCAAAATTATCACCAACAACGACAAAATATCAAATACACAAGGCATTTTCAGTGGGCTATTATCTAAAGTGTTGTTATGATGATTCCCTTTCTTATTTTAATAATTATGAAGGTGAAGATTGTATGGAATGGTTTTCTACTGAAATGAAGAATATAGCACAATTTGTAGAAGGTAAATTACTCAATATCGTGCCAATGATTGAAAAACCAAGAACCGTGAATTTTGGAACTTGTCACATTTGCGAAAAAATATTCAAGCTAATGATGTCATCGTTAGAGACCACGATCATTCCACAGGGCAATTCCGCGGTTTTGCTCATCATGAGTGCAATCTGACCTTCAAAAAATTATTCATTGTACCAGTTATTTGCCATAATATGTCGAATTATGATGCTCACTTTTCAATTAAAGATTTAGCCAAACGAGGTTCTCTGAGCGTGCTTCCATTAAACAAAGAAAAATACATTTCCTTCACTCTCAATGATTGTGATAGTGAGATTAAATTTAGATTTGTAGACTCTTTCAGATTTATGGGTGCAAGTCTTGATGAACTCGTATCCACTTTATGTTTGAACAATCTTCAAAATGTAAGGTCTGAATTTAAATATTTAGATAGCGAAACATTCAAACTGTTGACTAAAAAAGGAGTGTTTCCTTATGATTATTTGGATAATGTGGAAAAATTGAATGATCCTCAACTTCCGCCTATTGAAAAATTCTACAACAAATTGAATGATGTAGAATTGTGTAGAGAAGACTACCTTCAGGTACAAAATGTGTGGAAGGCATTTAAAATGGGAATTCTAAGAGATTTTAGTGATTTGTATATGAAAACCGATATTTTGCTACTTGTGGATGTCATGGAAAATTTTAGGGACGTATGGTTTAGATCCCGCATGGTATTATACAATGCCCGGATATACTTGGGATGCTACGTTGAAGTACACAAAATGTAAATTACAAATTTTAAAAGATATCGATATGATCATGTTTATAGAAAAAGCAATTAGAGGTGGGATTTCGGTTTGTAGTAATCGATTTTCAGAGGCCAACAATAAATACATGCCTAACTATGATCCCTCAAAGCCCAACAAAACACTTTTGTATCTAGATGTTAACAACTTATATGGTTGGGCAATGTCTCAGCCATTACCTTTTGGAGGTTTTAAATGGTCAGATACAAATTTTGATGTTACAATGATTCCAGATGATTCACCAGTGGGATACATTTTACAAGTTGATTTGGAATATCCGCAAGCTATACATGACCTACACAAAGACTTTCCATTTTGTGCAGATCATTCAGTTCCACCCACTTCAAAATTACCAAAGTTGATAGCTGATTTGCACAATAAAAAAGAATATATTTTTTATTATAGAAATTTGAAACAAGCATTGGCAAACGGTTTAATTTTAACTAAGATACATAAGGTATTGGAATTCAAACAGTCTGAATGGTTGCGACCTTACATTGAACTCAATACTCGTTTGAGGGGTATGGCTACAAGTAACTTTGAAAAAAATCAATATAAATTAGCCAATAATGCAGTATTTGGGAAAACAATGGAAAATATAAGGCTCCATAGAGTTGTTAAATTAGTTAATTTTTATGAAGGTCGTTATGGAGCCAAAAATTTGATTGCTAGTCCGCGTTTTCATAGTAGAACAATTTTTGATGAAGATTTCATGGCAATTGAAATGAAGAAAGCCGAATTGATTTTTAATAAACCCCTTTACATTGGTATGGCGATTTTGGACATTTCTATACTTTGTATGTATAATTTCCATTACGATTTCATGTTACCTACAGTAGGATCATAATTTCAAGTTAATGTATACAGATACAGACAGTTTCATTTATGAATTGAATTGTAATGATGTTTATCAAGATGTAATCAAAAAATATATCGATAAATTTGATACCTCTGATTATGAGAAAAATAATCAGTATAATATTAACCAATTGTTATTTAGACTTAAAACACGGAATGAATGTAACATGGATTTACATGATTCCTATTATCGATTCAATCGTTTCATTGATTTTTGTGACGATGACAAATAATGTATCACTAATTGTTTATAAAAAGATTGTACTCACATTGTAAGATGAAATATTTTGTGAAAATAAAAACAACAAAAATACACATTGTTTGTTTATTCATTTCTGAATTACAATTGATCAAGAGCTAATTTACATAAATGACATCTTGATTGTGCTATTGGTGGGCCTTCTGCGTGAGTTCGCCATTCAGGTCGGTTGTAAAAAGTAGTTGTACTTGCAAATTGAAATTATTTCGGTAATTGCTTGGTAATTTATGCCAGGCATATAAGAGTTCTATTGGTTGTGCTCTCTCAATCAAATAGTGTATGGGAAACTTTTCTAGTTCTTCTTCACTAAAGTGATGTAAATTATGTTTGAGATGCCAATGATCCTTCATTGGATAAATACAGTAACATGCTTCTAGATTCATGTTTTTCCAAATAATTATTAGCAGACAAAGAGAGAGACATAACAGCAACATATACACTTGTAAACTGATTTAATCCAAACATTTTCATGTTTTTATATAATCAAAATGTTTTGTGGTAGTGGTGGTAGTGATGGGGGAAGTGGAATTATGGATCAATTTTAAGTCTAAACTTGTAAAAAAAAATGATTCATTAAACACATTTATTTATCATTCATTATAAAATTTGTATACAAAAAGAATACATTTGATAGGGCACATACACATTTATCTTCATTATTGTTGTGATAAAAGCACATGGGGTCTTCTCTTTCTAGTGCAGGATGTTCGTCCAATTCATAAACCGTACAACTACAATATTTTTTGATAAAGTTGAATTTTTCTCTGCCTTTAACATACACCGCGTCTGCTCCTTGAGTAAGATATCGTATAATATTTTCAAATTGATGTAGAGGTGTGAATCCTGCATTCCAATCTATGTAGTGGTGGTTTTGTGGTAGATTGTTGAAGGCAAATGGTGGTTTGAATAAGTAATGACTGATACGGCGATGACCATCGTAACACGCCAATTCTTCCACCACAAATTTATTGTTTTCCACTTTGAAACCTTGAAAATCAATAACTAATCTCATATTCGAAGATTTTCCAATTGTCTTTCAACCAATTTTCTCTTCTCCAAATATTCAATTTTAGTTTTGAGTTGTGTCAACTGGAGTAGGAATCGAGCTAATCTGCATCTATATTGAGATATCATTGTCAACTGACTGACAATCACTTATTGTCGCACTATTTTATTCAATGGATTATAATAGAATTCTTTTTCGTGTAGAATTAGGCAATATGAAGACACGTTATTTCCTGTAGGTTTAGATGTTTCAAATTCTATTCGCAAAACGACCAATCCGCTCTGAATGATTTCCTTTTGGTGGGAACAATCGATACGAAACGGGAGCTTTTTCTTTGAATTCTTTTGGGTAGAATATGGGTTGATTGGTTTGAATGTGATAATAACTTTCCTGGAAGTTGGCAAACATTTCGTATAGTGATGCAAATAGATTTGAATCAAAATCCAACTCACTATTCAAAAATACTCGTACATTCGTCAAGTTACAATGATTGAATTTACTCATATCTTTCAAAATTTGACCTTTACATGAACCTTGAAAAGCAATAATAATATGTCAAGGACTTTCTAATTGGGTTGAAGTTTTCACAGACCAAGTGTGACGTGTCGAATCATTCAGAGTGGGGTATTCTATTAATTCCCGACTTCGAAATTTGATGGGTAATTCTGTACTATTACGAACTATTTTATTCAAACGTAATTGTTCGTTACTCGGTGTTATATGTGGAACATTCCAGTACAGTTTTGTGATTTGAATTTTTGGTTTTTCTGAATTATCTCCGGCAATAACGGCATCAATGTCATCCTTTTCTCTAATGAGAACTAATTCTTGTCTCATATTCATTATAATTTTTCTATAATCTTCGAAAAATCCCGACCACAGTTTCAATGGTATACACACATTGAAATTTCCCTTATCATCGATTAAAAGTTTATTATCTTTTGGAAACCATCCTCCATTCTCCATTAGTTTGCTTTCATTTTCGTTCAACGAAAGATAATTTTTTAAAATGGAAACTAGACCAACGTTTCGAATAGAATCTATAACAACACCATTCAGTTCGTACCTCATCTCTCTGAATAAATATGCTATGCCATTATTGATGAATTGGAATTTGGTAGGCACTTTGTTTTGATCCGTTAATATTTTACCTTCTATGTAAATTAAGCTGTTGCATGGAAGTGTGTATGCATCTAAATCTTGTACGGAAATTCTAACTTCATCATTGTAGTTGAGGGCTCCAGAATTGTATGGTTGGTACGTGTGAAACTGATAATCTTCAATGGTCCTATCGCTAAAAGGTTCGCCTGTTACATTCAATAAATCCATTATACTAGATCGTAAAAACCGAGAGAATTCAAAAATTGACGATTTTCGGGAGTTAACGTTTTCATTGGCATTGAAAGACCATCTGACTTCTTTGAACGACGCTGCTGCTTTTTATAGTTTTTATATGGATGATGGAATCGTTGAAATTGTAACACCATATCTATTCAATTTTCCTGAGATGTAAACGAAGAGTAATTGTTTCACCGCGAAAATTCACCAAATTACTATCTTGATCGAGCACTCTAACAGTTATATTGTTTATGGTTTTGATACTCACTGGATAATAGAGTATAGTCAAAGGTTGCTCCACTATTTTATAACCGTTTGGAACTTGTGGAAAAAATTGATGTATCAGATGAACAGGTTGTCCGTGTAAAAATGATCCTACAGCAATATTACACAAATTATATTGACAGCCAAAATATTAACATTGTTTTTTGAGATGTAAAGTTTGTTGGGTTCGAGTTTGGTTTTTTCAAATCCCAATATATTACCAATGGAACGATCAGTACTGAAATTGATCCAATCGGTGCTTTTAATTGAAACTATGAATCTTTTCGGGTCTGCAGTTATATGAATGATAGTTCCTTCTCCTATCCGAAACACTTCATCCTTAATAATTTTAATAATCTCATCAATTTCATAGGACCCTATGGGAATTTCAAATTTGAATTCATCATTCGGGCCCCATACCAATAAATTGTTGGTTTCATTGATATTTGGAATACTATTGAAAGTAACAAAATTGACCAATCCAATTTCATATTCGAGGTTTTCATCTAAATATAATGGTGGGTTGAAAGTGTCGCTTAAAATTGATGAATCTCCGCTGAGTGTAAACGTATACGACATGACTGAGGTATCAAAAACAAATGAAGTAATATTCAAAATTTTTATTGATTATATAAAAATTTGAGACAATATTGTCCACACTGATATGAATTGAATTTTTGTATCGTATTATCATTATATTCAATGATGACATCACCATTGCTTCTAAAATATTTCACCAATTCAATTGGAGGTGGTAAATTACCATAGCTATCATAATAGATTACATTTTTATTCCGTTTCGAATATGCTATCCAATGAGTACCGGGCCCACTTTGCACATCGAGATTCACTATACCACATTCATTTGTCGCAATTCTGTTTGGTAATGAATCGCGCATAAATACACCTCTAAAATGGGGAATTTTCAATAATTTTGCATACATGATGAGATCTATATCAGACATTATACGACGAGGTAATTTTATTTTGTGTTTTTTTTTCCAATATAGCCCCTGCTGTTGAAACCCCTTTTGCTTTTTTGTTTTTTCCTTACGTAAACCATATCCCTTGTAAGGTCTCAGATAATATCCTTTTCCTGATTTTTGTTGCTCGAGAGCTAGGTTATGTCTTTTCTGTTCAGCTAATTGCTCACGATTTGTTTTAGCATCGCTTACCGCTTTTGCGATGCCCGCAGCCCCACCTGCCACTGCCCCCAGAGCACCCAATAATGGAAGTAAAAATGGCAGGAATCCCTCTTTTTTGGGAGCACGAATAATTCGTTTTTTCTGCACGGTCGATTTTTTCTTTTTCAATCCCATGCCGAGTTTACGTTTTCCCTTCATTGCAGTTGTTATGAACCAAGCAGCTGCCTTTTCTCCTAGTTTGGCGTCTTTCGCTTTAACTCTTTCCCAAGCTTTGTTTTCCAAAATTTCGTCAGCTCGATGTCTGTCTCTGAGATTTTTACTTTTAGAATAGGCGATATCGTGCTCTTGGCATGCAGTATCCAAAGAATTTATTCCAGGATCCCCGCGTTCTAATCGTTGTTGTAATTTAGTACAGGCTAAAAACAAGATTAAAATAAATTAATGCGCTCTATATAGTTAATTACTCACTCACGTCCACAATGATTATATTTTGGCAGATGGAATTCAAAAGGTAATTTATCTATTAATGTGTTAACAAAACCTCTTCCTGTGTGTCTTTTACGAGCTCTTGCTCCTTTTTTGGATGTTACCATTCTTATCAGCTATATATGTCGACGCACACCTTTATATACCTTTAGTCACCACTATGAAGTTACGAAAACAAAACGTTTCTCTGCCCATCAACAATTATGATTTCAATGTTGTACAAAATGAGGGAAAACACGGTGCATTATTCGGTGGTAATTCTAAGCGTGGGTTGATTGTTGGCAGTAGTGGCAGTGGTAAAACGAATGTTATGCTATCACTAATAGAACATCCCAATGGACTAAGATTCGAAAATATTCATCTCTACTCGAAATCATTGAATCAGCCCAAGTATCAGTATTTGCGTGCTTTACTTCAACCACTCGATGATGAAATTGGATATTATGAAGATAGCAATAGTGAGAATGTACCTTCTGCCGATAACATTGAAACAAATTCGTTGATTATATTTGATGATGTGGCATCTTGCTACCAAAATATCATTAAAGATTATTTTTGTTTCGGAAGACATCAACATACAGATTGTTTTTATATTTGTCAAACATATTCCGCCATACCAAAACAACTCATTCGCGACAATGCCAATTTGTTAATTATATTTCCACAAGACACTACCAATTTGAAGCATATTTATGATGATCATCATGCAAATATCGATATGGACTTTCAAAAGTTTGAAGAATTAGCATCTTCTTGTTGGAAAAAAAAATTCGACTTTTTTGTAATTGACAAAGATTGTGATTTGTCTTCGGGTAGGTATAGAAAAGGTTTCGATACATACATTTCTATATAAAGATGAACTTTCCAAATAAAAGATCAGTAGTTAAAATAGATCCATAATTAGCAAAACAGCTTGTGCGAGCCAGGCACGCACTTAGAAAAAAGTATAAAATTATAAAGGGTAGTACAGCGAGATCACAATCTTGATTGGAAAAATGATATCAACCCATTACTCAATCTCTAAAACAATTGGCTTCCACAATGGGCGAGACGGCGGCTGCGACGGCGGCTGCGACGGCGGCAGCGGAACACATCAAACCAGAAAAGTTGGAAAAATTTGAGTCATCAACAACAACGAAAACACCGAAATCATATAATGAACTAACATTTTTATCACCAAGATCTGAAAATGTAACTCCTACTACTACGGAGAGACCGAGTTTTTTGAGGGATTAGGAAACTTATGAAACACGTAATGAAGAGGAGGTAGAAACACCGGAACAAGAGAAGATCAATCACAAATTCAGACGTTCTCAAGGAATACTTGGACCAATTTGAATCACCACTACCCAGAGATTATATTGAAGGCATGATAAAAGATACTCAAAGTAAATATGATCATATTTTGGGTCTCTTCCATAATCCTGTGGAAGACAAATTTTATATAGGAGATTCTGAAGTTTATTTTATGGGAGCTAATATTAGTGTGAAAGGTATTGATTATAAAGGAACGGTGGGTCTTTACGATTTACTTTTTCTGAAAAATCCCGTATCTTACACCAAAAAAGACGCCGAAAATTATGTAGATATTATAAAGAGAACTAATTCATATCGTCGTGAAAATAATGAGACTTTACCAATCAGAAAATTTCCCGAAGATATCAGGGAAAAGTATCTTTACATTAAAAACCTCATTTACCAAAAACTCATCCTAGATCCGGTTCAATACCAACATCTTTATCCAGATCTGGTTCAATATCAGCATCTTTATTCAGAGGCGTACTTACCAGAAAAATGACAAAAAGAGGGGGTAAAATGACAATGATGTTGAGATATGATAATAATAATCCTATTGATAATAAATATTTTGATGACTACAATGAACTTGTAGATCGATTACGTTTGCTTGTTGCTTCCGAAGCAGCTGGCAACATTACCGGTCACAACAATGAAATTATTTCAATTATCGAAGAGTTTCGTGAAGGTAAAATAATTTTATAAATGCATAGACTTTCAGCGTTTTGTATTAGTATTCGTAATGCCTCTGAACAAATTCAATCAACATTTTCTCACCCCAACCACCGCTTCTTCAAAAGATATTGTTACAGTACCCCAGCCAACAGATATTCCATTTTTTATCTGTCAACCTTCCAAATTCCATAGTGAATGTATATTGACTATTCGTGGTAGCAAAAACCTTTCTCATAGTAAAACTCACTATATTTTAGATAATAATAATAGTACTATTTACACAATTCCTCTCACAGGTAAAGTTGAAAATATTCAATGTTTTCTCACTTCTTTACAAATATCTTACCAAAATCAAAATGATTCTTTGTATAATTTGTTGACGGATAACATTCTGAACAAAGACGATACTGTGCAATTCTCCCTCCAGCAACCACATAAACTTGCTTCAAATAATTTGTTCATTGAATTTGTAATGCAGTGCCCTTTGGAGCAAACTGAATAATACACCGTTCATGATTCTATATATTTATTCCTTTTTTGAAGAAAAACGATCGACATTCTTGAAAACTTTTTCCTCCCAGGTTTTCTCCTCTTCAAAATTCAAAATGTTTTCCAAATAACGAGCACTATCATCTAAATTCTTGTCTTTGGGTTGATTCCTTTCAAGCGATTCAATTCTCTCATCTTGTTCACCTTGAAATGATTCCATTTTTTTTTCTTGAAAGGTTCCACGCGTGAATTCAACATTCTATAGGGGTCGCTAATTAATCTACTTTCAGTTATAAGTCTCAGCTGCATACACGTGTTCAATTACCAAAATAAGTCTGCTCAAGAAAAACTTGAATGATAAGTAACTTGGTAGCTCTACAAATACAACAAATTTAAATCTTTTCTGTACTACTACTACTGACTGCATACTGTTTGTGAACTCTGCAACAATTCAAATATATATCGTAGATTTCCCTACTTTCTTCACATTTGAATTGTTAACGATTCATCACAAACACCTATTCTCTCTCTCTTGAGCAATAACAAAGTTTTTCAATGCCATTAAACAGATTCAATCATCATTTTTTACAACCCAATACTACTTTTGAAGAAGAAGGTGCTGTGTTAGGTTCACCAACACCACTACCACAATTCAGATCCCCATTTTATGTTTGTGATTCTTTGAATTTTCACGTTAAAGTTTTGATTCGTTTGAGAGGTGAGGGAAAAAATAGTTTGAATAGACAATATTATATACTGGATAATGGGTATCAAATTCAAATTTCCCATTCTGCCAAGATAGAGAGCATAAATTATAATCATGATGATGACGCAGAAGTTTGGATTAATAATCTAACATCTTACAAATTTCATCAACTAACAAACAAGCCCATCCACAAGGGAGATGAAATGATATTTAAACTAGGAAAAACTCCAACTATGTTTATTGAGATATTATTACAGTGTCCGTTGGTCAGAAATGAGTAAAGCCCAAATCATAGAAGAACTTCATAAGCCTGTAAGAATTAATTATAAAAGACAACATGTTGTAATTAAAAATTTACATGACCTCATACAGGCTGATTTGGCTATTATGAATCAATTTTCAAAACAAAATAGGGGTTATAATTACATTCTTGTAATCATCAATGCTTTTAGCAAATATGTTTGGGCTGTGCCAGTAAAAAGAAAAAGGGCAAAGATATCACCGCTGCTATGAAATCTGTATTAAAACAAATGAGCACCACACCAAAAAATTTACAGATTTTGGAAAAGAGTTCTACAATAAAGACTTTCAAAATCTGATGGACGAATACGGCATAAATCATTATTGTACTTTTTCAAATTTGAAAGCTAGTATCGTTGAGCGTGTAATTAAAACGTTAAAAGCTTTACTATGGAAGCAATTCTGCCATCAGGGATCTTACAAATGGCTCAACATTCTTCTTGAAATTGTGAAAAAATTACAACACAAAACATTCCACAACTAAGGCAATACCAAGTAAAATAAATGATAAAAATGCGAAATTTATCAAATCATTTCAACATCTGAAAACTGTTGACCCAAAGAAGCCCAAGTTTAAGAAAGGATACCACGTTCGCATATCCAAATATCGACATGCCTTCAATAAGTCTTATACTCCAAATTGGACCACCGAAGTATTTACAGTCAAACAAGTCAAGTTGACTAATCCAACAACATATATTTTGGAAGATGCTAACAAAGAAGAAATAAAGGGAGGATTTTACACTGAGGAATTGCAGAAAGCCAAGTGCCCTGATATTTATCTAGTCGAAAAAGTGGTTCGTAAAAAAGGGAACAAACTGTACGTTAAATTTTTGGGGTTGAGCCCCTCCTACAATTCTTGGGTTCATAAGAATGATATTGTATTATAGAGATATTAGAAAAAAAGTGTTGAATAATAAAGACTATAATATAACATATAAGTATTTTATTTGTTCATACACCTTATTTCTATGATTAATTTCCAAAATATGATTTATACATGATGCTGATTCCTTTATGCGGCGCTCGAATCTGATTCGATCACGACCAGCTTCTTCCCACGGGCCGCGTCTTGCTGCTTGATAAGTATATTTCCATGAGTACAGCAAATTATTCTTGACTCTGCCAAATGTTACCTTTTTTTCCATATCTAAATATAAGCCCATTGATTTTCTTGAAGAAGGTGTGGATGATTATACGCTACTTCTAATCCAAGAGTGTATACTTCAGAATCAATTTCTTTTATTGTTCCAAGTACCTCCAATGACGTGTTGATCATATCTTTTTTCACACCTAATTGAAGAATATTCATGTTATATGCGATATTATGGCACTATGGCCTTCTCATAGGTATCAGGTTACACGCGATAACAATTCCTTAGAAAAAGCTGATCTTTTGTTATCAGCATTCGCAGAGTTCCACGATGGGAACTGCTGATGCTGAATAGACACTCTGTAAACATATAAAAGGCCGAATGCCGGTTCTACAGTCAGTCTAATAAAGCTCGTCACTATATTAATTAGTATTCTTTGTAACGGTGGTACGTACCACCTCGTAGTTTCTTTTTAAAAAGTCAATCATATAATTATCGAGATAACAAATTGGCGCAGTCGCTGCAGGATTCCGAGAACGTTACTAGTACACGGGCAACTCCTCACTAGTGGCGGTGGATCCCAATCCTTTACCGGAATCGAACCTGAGGGAGTCATCACTCGAAGAATCTGTGGAAGGAACACCTGGTGAAGCCCCTGGCAGACGTCGACGAGAACAAGACGAACTCGATGCTTCAACAAATAGAGTAAGAAACCATATATTGAATTGTCTCGCATATTCTAATTTTTTCAATATTTTATCTGTTCGGATACCCAATTGATCCTAATATTCTCCCGAATTGCTAATATTCAATCAATACCAGTGAACAAATATTGTTTTTGATAATTGCACTGTTCAATTATCCCAAATAATCGTACTGATCGATTATCCAAATAGTCGTACTGATCGATCGAGTAGTGAAATTTTCCAATAGAGTTACACAATGATCAATCCAGAAGTTCCCGAGGGAAATCAACCTCAACCTCTAGAGCCATACAAGCTGAGTGAAATATTCTCCATAGTACCCGAGTACGATGGCAACCAAATATTCCTTACAACGTTTCTGCAAGCGTGTGATACTGCTCACACGATGGCTGTAGAAGACCAGAAAACTTTAGTGGTCTTACATATCAAAAATAAACTTCGCGCAAAAGCAGCCGAGTTAGTGAACTCTCGGAACCCATCCACATGGGACGAAATCAAACATCTTTTAGAAACTCATTTCGGTGATTCTAGAGATCTCACAGCATTAATTCAAGATCTACAAAGAATACGCCAACTACCAAGCGAGTCGGCATTAACTTTCGTTTCTCGTTTACAATCGCACAACGCAAAAATGCATTCATCCATTCAAAAACAACTTATGACAAGAGAGCAGAAAACAGCTCAATCACATCTAGTCGAAACAATGACACTAAATACCCTTCTGACTGGACTTGAACCAAAAATAGGACAGATTGTTAGGGCAGGAAATCCTCCAAATATGCTTTCTGCAATCATAAGAATCAGGCATGAACTCCAACTATCTTACTTTGAAAATCAAAAATTACAACCGAATCGCAATCAAAACCAAATACCTATTCGGAAACCAAACTCAAATCAACCTGCGAAAAGTTGTTCTTTCTGTGGTAGCGTGGGACATTCAATAAACGAATGTCGCACCAAACAAAATTTAAGTCAAAGTAATCAGAATTTCTCTAGACCAAACTTCCAGAGACCTCCCATTCAAAACACATATAATCAAAGACCATTTCAGCAACCCGGTCCTAGTCAAAGACCACCACAATTTCAAAATCAACATAATCAAAATCAGTTCCAACAAAACCGACCTCCGGTTATTAAACCAAACCCAACTATCAATAATCAAAGACCCTCCACGATACAACCCAATCCAAACTATCGACCAAATAACCAAAAAACCTATCACGTAAACTACCAACAATTTGAAAATCAATACTATGATGATTATGATCAGAATCAAGAAAACTACTATACTGCTAGTAGCTCCGAACCAACCTTCGACTATCAACCAGACTATTATACCGATAATGGTCAAAACCAATACGAATCATTGAACACTGGAAATCAAACCCAATTTGATGATTTCTCCCAGAACTTTGGTACCCAAAATTTTCAGTTGGACACAATACAGGGCGATCCCCCCAACTACTTTCAAGAGGAATCCCCAGATCAAACCATAGCCCACCTTCAAACCCAAATTCAAACAATGAACTTGGACAGTTTCGACCCAACAATGAACTTCCCAGAACAACAGTTCATCTAAGACCACTTCTATCAGTGAACTAGAAAAATCTCTATTACATCAACGATATTACCAATACTTTTAAAATTATAATAGATACAGGTGCAGCACTTTCCATTTTTAAACCAAAAGATTGCGAAAATTATCGAACTCGTTTCCCAGAAAACATTGCAATTCAAGGCATCACCGACCAGAAAATAATAATCAAAGAATCAACCTTGATTCACTTTATACCCAACGATCTCCATAAGATATACATTCACGACCTCGACATTGAATTCGACGGACTTTCAGGCTCCGATTTCTTAGAACACTATAACTGTATAGTGGATCTTAAGAACAAACAGCTAATAACCAATTTCAAAACTGTCCCTCTTTTCAAAGTGACAGACGATAGCAAACAACCAAAAACATTCGAACCAAAAAAAATTCTCGGAAATCAAAATAAAATTTCAATTAAGCCTCGCACTGAACGAGTCTTCAAATTGAAATGTAGCTTGAAAAACACTGATGTTATACTGATAGCACAAGAAATTGAAAAAGTCCGCCTACCGAATGCAGTGGTCAAAATAAATGACAAGAGTGAATTTTTAACTTCAATAATCAATGTGAACGCGATCCAGAAAATTTTAAATTTTTCAGAATTATCACTAGAACCCATTCAAGAATTTTCAATCAATAACGACAATGAAGAACTTGAAAACCTAAGCGTACAGACAGACCGACACCAAACCATACGACAACAATTACGCCTCGAACACTCAAACGAAGAGGAAAACGAAATGATTTCAAATCTTTGTCTAGAATATTCAGATATATTCTATCTAGAAGGCGACAATCTGACATTTACCAACGAAATCAAACATTCCATCGACACAAACAATAGTAAACCAATATTCACCAAATCATACCATTATCCACAAGTTCATAGAAAGGAAGTGAAAAATCAAATATCCAAAATGCTCGATCAAGGTATCATTCAACCTTCGGTATCTCCTTGGTCATCTCCCGTATGGGTCGTGCCAAAGAAAATCGATGCCTCAGGAAAGCAAAAATGGCGCGTAGTTATTGTTTACTGCAAACTCAATGAACTCACGATTGGCGACAAATACCCTCTCCCTAATATCTCCGATCTTCTGGATCAATTAGGAAAGTGTCAATATTTCACGACACTCGACTTGGCCTCTGGTTTCCACCAGATCGAGATCGACCCAAAAGATATTCAGAAAACAGCCATTCGGTTTGAAGAACGCTCCGTCCACCTTTCTACGCGTCATGGACAATATTCTCATGGGCATTCAAAACGAAAGATGTCTCGTCTATATGGATGACATAATCGTCTATTCCCCCACAATTCATGAACACATCTCCCGATTATCTGAAGTATTTAAACGTCTTCGCAAAGCCAATCTCAAAATTCAGCCCGACAAGTGCGAATTTCTTCGCAAGGAAGTCGCTTATCTAGGACATCTAATAACCCAGGATGGTGTAACACCAAATCCACTCAAAATCGAATGCATCAAAAAGTTTCCAGAACCCAAAAATCCCAAAGATATCAAATTGTTCTTAGGACTCTCAGGCTATTACAGAAGGTTCATCCCGAACTTTGCCAAAACTTCAAAACACCTAACAAGACTCCTACAATTTTGATATATCCTAATTTCGACGAACCCTTCCTCAGGGATCTATCGGGAAAGACCTTCCCATTGGTTACGCTTCTCGAACCTTGTGCACAGCTGAAACCCGTTACTCGACGATTGAAAGAGAATTACTTGCGATCGTTTGGGCAGTGAAGCACTTCCGCCACTATCTTTTTGGGCGAAGGTTCAAATTAGTAACTGACCCTCATCCCATTAAAGATCCTGGCAGTAGACTTGCTCGCTGGCGCCTAAAGCTTGAAGAGTACGACTACGAAATCATCTATAAACCCGGAAAAGTAAACAAAAATGCAGAAATGCAAAAATTTCACGGATTAAAATCAATCATTTCGAACAAAGTGCGAAATTTCAATCCAAAATCTTACCCTTTGAAGAAGAAAATTTGAACGACAACCCCGACGCAGACAATCAGGCAGACAATCAGCCAGAAAATCAGGCAGACAATCAGCCAGAAAATCCGGCAGACAATTAGACAGACGAACCAGACTTGGAACGAATGGCCAATGAGTTTGGAAGATTCATCGATCTTTACATAACAAAATCAATTATTGACTACTCAAAAATCGAATTCGTCAATACTCAATTATTAGACAAATCAAAAAAAAATATAATAGCATTCTTTTGGCAAGACAGATTACAAGAATTCCATCATAAAATCATTGAGGACGTTTTTGAAGAACAAGCAGACTTCGCTCCTGATAAAATCAATATCCTAAGTAGCAAGTCTGTGAAAGATAGAAAGTACTATATTATCGCATTACCATACATTCCTGATGCAGTACCCGAACAGTTGTTTTATGTTCTTTACAAAAACCAAAATGAACTCGACCTCTCGAAAACATATTTCGTTGAAAACAATTTAGAACTCCCTGTTCTCGAAATTATTTGCTTCATTTACAATGACAGAGATATTAAATTGAAAATTTGTCAAAATATAATTAGAACGCCTATTCCGGATGAAATCCCCGTAATCCTTGATCATTACCACGCAGGAAAAGCTAACCTTCATCGTGGCATAAATGAGACGGTTAGACGAATAAAAGAAAAATTTAATTGGCAAGGCTTAACCAAAGATGTAGAATACTTTGTTAAAAATTGCGAAATTTGTCAAAAAGTGAAAGTATGTAGAAAAAATTTGAATAGTCCCCTGGTTATCACGGAAACGACAAAAACCCCTTTCGAAAGAGTCAACATTGACATCTGTGAAATCCCCACAAGAAATTACGCTCTTACCATCAGAGACGAACTGACAAAATTTACTCAGGCCTACCCCCTTGAAGACAAGACATCAAAGTCTGTGGTCAATACCCTTTTGCTATACTTTCAGCACTACGGAACCCCACTCCGAATTCATTGTGATTCAGGTCGGGAATTCGAGAACAACATGCTCAAAGACCTTTGTACCCTATACGACATAAAACTGACCTACTCTAGTGTGAACCACCCTCAGTCCAATGAATCACTAGAAAGATTTCATGCAACATTAATGGAAATGATTAGGGCACGAAAGACAGAACATCCTGACGAACACCCATTCAATATACTACCCTATGCAGTCATTTGTTACAACAACACCAAAAACAAGACTCACGGTTTCACCCCATATGAACTCGTATTTGGACATACCTCTAGTAGACCACCAGAGACACTGTACAATCAAAAAGAACTTATATCTAAATACGTACGAGATCTGAACAACAGAATATCTCACTACTATAAAATCGCACGCGAAAGAACCCAGACTCAGAAAGAAAAAGCCAAAGCTCGATTTGACAAAAATGTTTCAGACAAAATACCCGAGTATAAAGTAGGTGACAAAGTGTATGTAAAAGAATCACAAATAAAAGACAAATTGCAAAACAAATTCAATGGCCCATTTGAAATTTTGGAAATATTAAAAAATTCAGCAATTTTAGTAAATTGGAAAACAAGACAAAAAACTAAAGTAAATTTCGATAGGTTAAAACCCTATTTTGAAGACGAATAATTTAATTACAGGTTCATCCTGCTGATTTCGGCAGCCAGTTGCCAATACAAGCTTGAAACAATCAATAATACAATCGGCATCTTTTATCATGAAGAATCCTCTGTTAAACTCTCTAACGATAAATGGACACTATTGATTTACAAAGACTTAGAACCAATCAAACTAGCCTTGGACAAAAATGACAAAATTCTACAAAGCATGATGGATCTTCTAGAAACAGACAACCCTAGAATGGCAGCCTTCAGAGCTCAACTCAAAACCCACACAAGCCTCATATTTCAATGAGTGTATAGACAAAATTAGTAAGGACGAATATCAACTTGAAAATCTTATGAAAAATCAAATATCGGTTACAACTTCAGTCATAAAAAATTTCAATAATACGATACAAAAATTGCAAATTGATGAAGAAACATTCAATAAAGATTTGAAAGAAATCGAACATTCAATATACACTCTTTCCGATGATCTAGCTTTCATTCAGGCACAGCTACAAACTTCTGAATTGTGTGAAGCACTAATGGAAAGTTATGTTTCTTGAATCAAGTCTTGATGATATTTTGAATTCAATTACTTTTGCTCGTCTTAAAATCATTCACACATCGATCGTTTCTCCAAGAACTTTAGTGAACTCTCGTCAAGAGATATCTCAATCATTATCAAAAAACAATTTACCTCTTCCAATCTATTCGTCAACTGTTGCTCAATATTTGGAAATCATTGAACTCCACGCTTATCAAACTGATTCAAAAATAGTGTTCGTTCTCAAAATCCCCCTCGTCGAACCCGAAACTTATACCCTATACCGCCTTTTCCCAATTCCTATACTGGATAACCGAACAGGATTCCATCATATTTTGATAACTTCAAAAAAGTATATTGCGAGAGACGACGATTCAATGTTGTACGTTTCTCTCTCTAATTTGGATAAATGCAAGAACCTGGAAACCACTTCATTAATTTGTTCCGATGTCCTGCCATACCCAATCGATAACAACGCCATATGTGAAGGCCAGCTTTTTCGACAGCTGATCAATGTACCAAAGAGATGCCAATCATCAGTCATCTTTGCCAAAGATTACAACGTTTATCAATTAGCAACAAATCTGTGGCTAATATCATTGTCCGATCCACTACCAGTTACCATCAAGTGCATCAACAGAGAGGCAGTCACTCAAATCATCAACAAAAACTCTCTTCTCAGACTTCAACCCGAATGCAATGCATTCATAGGAAGTACACGAGTCCATTCAAAGTACTTCGTGAACAACTACAAAAATATTACATACAGAAACCAACCTGTATTGATACCATTCAAATGTTGCGATCAGTTACCTGAAAAACATCGTCTTCCAGACCTGAAACCGCTGAAACTGAACAAACTCGATACGGACGACCTCAGCATAGCCCAGCATAAGTTGAACCAATATTCTGAAGATCTGGACAAGCTGATCAATCAACCCTATGTGAACAAACACATTTCATGGTTCACATACCTCACAATAGCATTGATCATCTCATTAATTCTTCTGTACGTGTTCTGCAAATGTAGGCGCAGAAAATCCACAAGAATCAGTATCATGGCATCGGATAGTCAACCTCCACCTTCACCCAGACCATCAAGACCCAGGAGTCCCTTCAGCAGATTCATCCCTCGAAGACGTCCAAGCGTCCATTTCGAAGAACCATTAGAAGAACAACTAGAGCTGACTCCATCCAGCAGCAAAGGATTCTAAGTCCAAATTCAATTTTCAATTTTCAAATTTTCTTTTAATTATCATTTTCAAAAGTTGTCGCTTTTGCACCAACTTTTTATTATAAGGGGGAGTTGTTATATGCGATATTATGACACTATGGCCTTCTCATAGGTATCAGGTTACACGCGATAACAATTCCTTAGAAAAAGCTGATCTTTTGTTATCAGCATTCGCAGAGTTCCACGATGGGAACTGCTGATGCTGAATAGACACTCTGTAAACATATAAAAGGCCGAATGCCTATTCTTTGTAACGGTGGTACGTACCACCTCGTAGTTTCTTTTTAAAAAGTCAATCATATAATTATCGAGATAACATTCATGATCACATCAAATCTTAATGATTTCAAAACATCCATTCTATATTGCAGAATATGAATGAAGAGCCATAGTTTTGCTAGTGATTCCCAATTTAAAGGAATACTTGCATCACCACTGTATATCCTAACACCATTTGGTTGAACCAGTTTATATACCACGGCATATTTTCCCATGTCTATACAATTCTCATTTTCCAACGAATCCAACAAGTTATTAATTCTGTCCATTCTTTCTCGCTGAATACCAACGTTCCAGTCTCATCGTCTGATATTACAATACAAGCAGTATACCCTAGATTCACTGATAGACATACCGACACAAACTTTGAATTATCTGCATTTAAATAAAACTTTCATTCACCCAAGAAGGTATCTCGTTTATCTTGAAGTAAATTCATTTTGACCACTTAATAACTGGTTAATTGTCTATTTATATCAATAGGAAATAGGAGCGGTTTTTCAAGGTTTATTCAAACAATCACTTCAATTGAATTTTTATTGGCCTTTAAAAGGAGATAAAAAAATTTCAATTGGTACAAGGCAATCAAGAATTAATTATCTGGTGAAAGGAATGATTTTTTAACATTACCATTTTTATAAAAATAACTGAAAATATAATAATTACTCAAACCAAGGTCATACACGATATAAAAAACATGCATAGCTGTATCTATATTCGTTATATTACAATTCATAGTTTGCCATTCCATTTGATCAAGTTCAGAATTATTGGGAAATATTATTTTTAATTTATAGTTGAAATTTGTTGCGTTCGTTTGTGGAATACTAATTTTGAATACAGATAGTTGACCATCATTTTCTTGTGATGAACCCAATAATTCCCAAGAAGTTCGGTTACATTCTTTTTTGATGTTCTCCATGGCAAAACATATTGCTACATACCGAGCTCCTTTGGGCACATTTGTATAAAGAATGTCATTTACAATAGCTACTAAAATAATAAAATTTGATTTCAATAAAGCCATTTTTCTTGAATTTGTCTGCTTTGTTCAATGTTCTGTTTAATACTACTACTATTTATTATTATTATTATTATTATTGAGACTCATTTGGAAAAATATCAGATGAACCAAATCCTTTGTTGCCCCTCTCAGTGCCATTCAAAGAAACAACTTTTTCAAGAATTGGACTACAATATCTTTCCCCTTTCTTCTTTTGTCCCCTTTCTTGAAATGAACTGGTTCATCAGATGAATTATATAACAGAATTTTAATTGTCCCCCTATAATCTCGATCTATCACGCCAGCAAAATTGTCTATTCCAAACTTTAAGGCTAAACCAGATCTCGAAGCTATTCTACCATAAGTCCCTGTAGGAAGCTCCATTTTCAACAAACTGTCAACGAGAAATCTTTCTCCAGCCGGAATAGAAAAATCAATCGGGGTACGTATGTCATAACCTGCTGATTGAGGCGTGGCTTTAATTGGAATGTATGCAGTTTCATTTGTTTTCAATACTTTTAAAACCTTAAAAAATGTTTATAAAATAATAATAAAAAAGAATAGAAATATTATCATTATTACCAGTTTTTCGTTGTTCATTTTTTCATCAGAGAAGCTATGCGAGTTGTTATTTCAGTTTGGTAATGATAACTCAATTCTCAAGAAACAAATACGTGTTTTTTTTTAATCTTAATGCACCTAAAAAATTATAGACCACTCAAATCAACTTTTTCTCAAATAAAATAATAAAGACATACCTTCATTCCATATCAGGAAACTCTCTGTACTTATAACGTATCTGAAAATACTCGGTTCTTCAAAACGAACTACCTATAAACGGCTCAGTACGAACCTTTAAATATCATTTTCCCCTTGTATTTGAATCCTAACATTGCAAATTTTCTTATGCAATGCATTCCAATACATACCTCACTTCTACCGAACGTCTATATGACTGATGCAATAAATCAATTATTCAATCATTCAAAATGTACGCATTTTTCAGAAAACTAAACTCACTACTATTTAAGAATGAGACAAGCGAGACAATTTGTAACTACTTATAACGAAATATGATGTACACAGCTCTATCCGAAATCACGTTACATGAGATTCCTTATTATCATAATGTATACAAAGACACCTCCCAGCATTACTTCACCTATTCAATGGCATACGTACAGTTATTTATTATTGATAAATGCATTGCTGACCTTTCACGATAATTATTCAATCATTCAACAAACACGCATTTTTCAGAAAACCAAACCTACTATTATTTAAAAATGAGAGAAGCGATACAATTTGTGACTACTTATCATAACGAAATATGATGTACAGAGCTTTCTCCCAAATAACGTCACAGGATATTCCTTATTATCAAAATGTATACAAAGAGACCTCCCAACATTAGTTCACCTATTCAATTGCATACGTAAAGTTATTCATTATTTATAAATGCATTGCTGACCTTTCACGATAATTATTCAATCATTGAAAATACATGCATTTTTCAGAAAACCAAACCTACTATTATTTAAAAATGAGAGAAGCGAGCAATTTGTAATTATCCTAACAAAATATGATGTACAGAGCCCTCTCCCAAATCACGTCACAGTAGATTCCTTTCGCCAAATTATGAAGACATGATACAAGCTCTCTCTGAATTCACACCAAATTAAGAAATCCTGTTGTTTCGGGTCCAAATCACAGAAGATATGTAAAGAGTCCTCTTCGAAATTATGCTAAATTACAAGAGATTTATTATTATCATACGGGTAATGTCAAGATTCGCAGAATGATGAAGACTACTCCTGATGAAAGATTAAAAACTCCATTAATTTCGGTAAATTTACAATAGCGTATACAAAATTCGATAGGATGTTCGCTGTGATGAACCTCGGTGGGCGGTGGATTCTTCATTCACAATGGAACATCGAAAATTTGCTCATCTTGGTCACCTTTTTTCATTTTAATACTCAGCATTGGACTTAGAAATAAAAATTTGATAAGATGTTCGCTGTGAGGAACGTCGATTCCCCAAATTCCGGCAGATTCACAGTGCAACTTCGTACTCTCGCAACTTCGTACTCTCGTTGTTATACTAGTGCAACTTTGTACTCTCTTTGCAGTAGATATGCTAGGAGACCACGGTGGCCAGGATAGGGCAAACCGTGTGTATGAGAGAGAGAGAGAGACTCCGAGCGTGTGTGGGTTGAAAAGAGTGCGAGCTAGTTGGCTGATCGCGTAACGCAGTGGCGTAACAGATCTATGTTGAACCGTCAGTCGAGGGCGTGAAATGGATATATGGTAAATTACGAATCATTGGGGATGCTGATATGGGGGAGTTCAATATAAGCCATTTATGCACCCTGGTTGGAAAAATGTATCGGAGAAAAGTTAAAAAGATGCGTGCAGGCATTTCAAGCGTTTTGTGGGACGTTCCACCGTTTGTGTGTGAGTTTGTGTCCGTCAACTGTCATGTGACTGTTTTGCGTATTGAACGATTAACATAAAAATAAAATGAACATTTCAATTCAAAGTATCTTTATTTTTCTTTTTAGGAGGTTGAGCAGGACTATATAGCTGACTTCCATTTTTTGGAAGACAAACAGGACTATTTGGCATGCTTTCATTACATTTCAAATTCAAATTTAGATCATTATGTCTAACAATTGACTTTTTACAAAAACAAAAATACTTTCTACAATATCCACAATATTGTGTTCCTTCCATGTTCAAGCGTCTTCGAAATACTTTATTGTAGATGTTCACAACTTTTTGGCTTCTTCCACGTACTGACCTATGAAGCAGCATGCACATGAATCAGGACCTTCTGTGTTCTCAGGATTCGACCAGCAAGAACTTTTGTAATGTGAATTATTGGTTTCTGTGTTTTGTATTGCCTCTAGACTCTTCTTGCGCTGCTCTCATTTTTTCAAAATCACTTCATAAATGTCATATCTATCTTTGTGTTTATTGATGAAATCATTTATTTTTTCACGCGCGAATGATATGTCTGAACTATTGCTTAATGAAGAAAAAAAACATGATGATATATCATATACTGTAAATTATGCGTAGAACATAATACAAGGATGTTCCAAGGTGCGACAAATATATACAGAGTGTTTCAAAATTCTCCGTTAAAGATACAGAATGTCTCAAAATTATAAACGACTACATCGAAATTTTTTAATTTATTGATAAAAAATACATATTATTTAGGTAATATATCACAGAGCCATTTGAATAGGATATCAACGTTATGGAGACTGCATTTGTATAAGCGTCCTTTGAAATGATGTGTACAGGATGGGGACCCGTTGGTGTCATCGAAGACGGTTGATAACCACAATGAGTCCTGATTTTCTTCCAAATTTACAACTCTCGTACGTATATTCAACTGTTGCAGCTTACTATCCAGAAAATGTTTCTTTTGGTGCCCTCGCACGTAAATGATGTCAACATCGAATAGGTTGTCTTTAAGGATATCATCCAGCAGTTGATATTCCACAAAGCCAGAGGAATATCTCAGACCATGAACGTTTTTTTCCAAGTAACAGGCGGTACGTCGATCTTCTTTATTCAAAGAGGAAAACGGTATGCTTGGAAGTAGTAAAAAATTACTACATTGAGCACCAATCCTAATTGCAATCTCCTTGGGATGGAATTGTTGTTCGATAACGAACCCTTGAATATCTACAAGTGCTACCCTCATAATATATTAACAACTATTATACTCAACGTCAACTTCAGACTAACATACAATGCAGTTCAGTTCCACTTTTTAACAATTTCGCTAAGTGGGAGGTGTTCAATGATGGTATCATGTACTATTATGCAATAAGCTCTGGTATTGGCTGGAAATCCTTGTGATGCCTCTACCTCCAGCTTAACGTCAACAGTCAACTTTTAACTGATTCATCTCTTCTGGAACAATCGATGGCAAAAAGTGCTTTGTCGTCGAAGTCAGTATAATTCAACAGAGGATTGTGTTGAGATGAATGTTTGTAGCCGAGTCCAAATTGAGCGTAGTTGAAATAAGCTTGTGAAACATCTTTTTTGCTAAAGTTCAAGTGCATCATCTCTTTGGGGTAAGTTTCACCGTTGAGAGTTAACGTTATGTTGGTAATATTAATGTGATTGAATGCTGTGGGATCGTTATTTACTTTGGTATGATCTCGATTCACTTGGAAGCATACAATAACATATCGGGGGCTTTCGAGGAACGAAGAAGTCTTTACGGCCCATATTTCATTTGTAGCACCAACAGTTAGAGCAGGGAGCGTATGCAAGTCCCATTTTCTAAAAGGCATCAAAATTGGAGTGTCAGCTTGGATTGCTTTCAAAAGTTGCAGCTTGATTTGATCATTGGGAAAAACTCTCTTGACTTTCAGCTCCACATTTTCAATTTCTAATTTGACTGCAGTTGGCACCGGAGCCACGCCAGCTGCTGGTTCAAGAACTTTGAAGCAATTATTATCATTACCAGCGCGAACCAATCGAATTGTATGTTTACCGTAGGAGACAAACTGATAGTCGTTGAAGATGTTCAAAAAGTGCTTGAGAGGAATGAGCATGCTGAACGATTGATCGGTAACTTCATCATTGTTGAGGGAGTAAGTCCAACCAGCTGCTGCCAAATGTTTGATTTCATCGGCGCTATAGCATAAAAATCCTCGAACGGTACTAACGATACCCAACTCGCGTACACCTTCTAATTCTTTACCATTTTGATCGTAACTGATGGATTGAAACATAAATGCTCCCGCGTTATTTACAAAAGTGACCCGTCCTAGGCCTGCAGTTCTAGTCACTTTTCCACTGAT